>CM053623.1:236185457-236198297 GCA_028646595.1 Phalanger gymnotis
ACTTAATTAACCCTTGAGTTTTTCAACAGGGTGTGACTAAAGAGTTCTATGTTCGACGCTTGGGCGGATGCGCTGCCTCACCAGCACTCCTCCTTCCCCAAGAACCCCCTACCTGGACTGGGCTTAAATCTTCAGCAGGCTCTTCACTCCTGCTCTGATCAGCCACTTAATTCCTCCCACCAGGTGGGCCTGGGGCCAGAAGCAACTGCAGCCTTAGTTCTAAAGCTGCTCCACCTCCACTGCCCCAGGGGTGGTAGCCGAACTGCAAACTCAGTCCTGCAGCTTTTCCCACTAACCTTCTGTGTTGTCTTTGCTGTTTGTGGGTTGTGAGGTCTGGTACATGCCACAGCTCAGTAATTCAGGATGCCAGGGCACTCTCTGCTCGCCTCCTGGTCTGGTAGGTCCGTGTCTGGTCTGTTCGCGCCGTGTACGCTGGGCTCAGCTCCGCTCCCCTCAGCTGGGGGCTGGGAGCTCCGTGTGGGACAGACCTTACCCAGAGACCATCCAGGCTGTCCTGGCTGGACCCGTGCTTCCCTCTGCCACTTTGTGGGTTCTGCAGCTCTAGAATTGGTTCAGAGTCATTTTTTTTATAGGTTGTTGGAGGGACTTGGTGGGGAGCTCACGCCAGTCACTGCTTCCCAGCCACCATCTTGGCTCCGCCCCAATTGGTAATCATTTCTTGACACCTCACACTCATCAGATTGACTAAACAGAAAAGGGAAATGATAAATGTTGGAGAAGATGTGGAAAAATTGGGATATCATTGCACCATTGGTAGAATTGCGAACTAGTCCAACCATTCTGCAGAGCAATTTGGAACTCTGCCGAAAGGGCTACAAAACTGTGCATACCTTTTGATCCAGCAATAGGTCTGTATCCCAAAGAAATCATTAAAAAAAAAAAGGACCCACATGTACAAAAATATTCCTAATAGCTCTTTTTGTGGTGGCAAAGAATTGGAAATTGAAGGGATCTCCATCATTTAGGGAGTGGCTGAACAAGTTGTGGTTATGTGAATGTAATGGAATACTATGTGCTATAAGAAATGATGAGCAGGATGCTCTCAGAAAAACCTAGGAAGACTTAACATATGAACTGATAAAAAGTGAAGTGAACAGAACCAGAAGAACATTGTACACAAACAGTATCAGCAACATTGTACGATGATCAACTCTGAGTGACTTAACTGTTCTCATCAATACAGTGACCCAAGACAATTCCATAGGACTCATGATGAAAAATGCTATTCACCTCCAGAGAAAGAACTATGGAGTCTGAATGCGGATCGAAGCATATTATTTTCACTTTATTTTTTTCATAGTTTTTTTCCTTTTGTTCTGTTTCTTCTTTTACAACATGACTAATATAGAAATATGTTTTACCTGATTGTGCATATATAACCTATAGCAAATTGTTTACTGCCTTAGAGATGAGGGAGAGAGAGAAATTTGGAACTCAAAATCTTATAAAAAATGAATGTGAAAAATTGTCTTTGCATGTAATTGGAAAAAATAAAATACCATTAAAAATAAGTATTTGTTGACTGACCAGTGTTTATTAACTGCCTACTGTGTACCAAGACATTTGCTAGTCAGTGGGGTACAAGTACAAAAAATGAGACAATTCCTATTCGCGAGAAGTTGAAATCTAACGGAGAAGACAAGTATACACCAGCATGTATATAGCATAAACGTGAAGTGAATAAGTACAAACACACACAAAGTAGTTAATTATAGGTAGGCAAGGTAGTTTAATTACAGTAGTTCGGAGGGTGAAATTATTATAAAGGCAATTTTAGAAGCATTACCTACCCTGCTCTGTAGGAGAGAGTATGACGGCAGATGATCTGGATAATTAAAGTCTTCTGTCATTGTCATATTAAACTCCTCACCTATATAGGGATTTTGTCCAGATGGTCTTAGTACATTATGATGATACTATTGTGTCTGTTTCTTTCTCTATTGATCTTCCCCCAAATGTTCTCCACCATGTTTCCCACATCTGATTCCTGGAATTGCTACTATCATGTCTTCTTTATTCACAATGCTACTTTCCTCCCCGACTGCCTCTTCTCTACTCTGTTTCTTTTTTTATAAGATATCTTAGGTCTTATCCCCTCAAGTTAAAAAAGCAGCACTGATAACGTATGGATTATATTTGCATCCATGTATTAGCATCTATAATTCATCTCATTTGCTCTCCATGCTTTTTAACATTTCTATGTGTACTTCTGGGGCCACGGTCTTTATGACTGATACCTTTCTTGTATTTGTTTCCTGTGAACTTCTAGGTATCTCTATTGCTATTTCCTCTACGTTGTAATCATTCTTTGTGATGTCTAGCTTGGTTACTGTATAGAAGAGAGCTCCTACCTGTACCTCACCTTTGTTCTTCTTTTCAGTTTAGAACCCTTCTGATTGGATTTGTAAGACTCCAGGCAGATGTTCCATCTCTGGTCAGGAGCCTGTCATTCTTTTATTTTTCCTTCATGTATAATCATGTAAAACATTTCCATATTAATCATTTTTTACAAGAAGATTTGAATAAAAGAAAAAGAAAGTGAAAAATGGCCTGCTTCAGTCTGTATTCGAATAATATCAGTTCTTTCTCTAGAGGCAGATAGTATATACTTCATCATTAAGCCTTTGGGATTTTCTTAGATCATTGTATTGCCGAGAATAGCTAATTCATTCACAATTCTTCATTGAACAATATTGTACTTACTGTGTATAATGGTCACCTGGTTCTGTTCACCTCACTTTGCATCAGTTCATGTAAGCCTTTCAGGTTTTTCCGAAATTATCCTGCTTGTCATTTCCTATAGCACAATATTCCGTTACAATCGTATACCATAGCTTGTTGAGCCATTCCTCAGTTGATGGGCATCCCTTCAATTTCAATTCTTAGCCACCACAAAAAGAGCTGCTATAAATATTTTTGTACAATTAGGTATTTTCCTCCCCTTTTTGATGTCTTTGATTTGTAGACCTAGCAGTGGATTATAGGTTTATATTGTTATACTATATTATATATTATTATATTTGTGTATAATATACAATATAATATTATATGCTATAGCATGGTATTATAGCATAACAATTTTATAGCCCTTTGGGCATGGTTCCAAATTACTCTTCAGAGTGATTGTATCAGTTCATAACTCTACCAACAGTGCATTAGTGTCCCAGTTTTTCTACATTCCCTCCGACATGCATCATTTTCCTTTTCTGTTGTTTTAGCCAGCCTGATAGGTGTGAGGTGGTACCTCAGAGGTTTGAATTTGCATTTTTCTAATTTGATTTGAAGCATTTTTTGTATGACTATAGATAGCTTTGATTTCTTTGTCTGAAAACTACGAGTTCATATCCTTTGACCATTTATCGATTGGGGAATGACTTGTATTTTTATAAATTAGACTCAGTTCTCTATATATTTGAGAAATGAGGCCTTTATCAGAGATACTTGCTGCAAAAGTTTTCTCCCAGTTTTGTGCTTTCCTTATAATTTTGATTACGTTGGTTTTGTTTGTGCAGCAGCTTTTAAATTTTATATAACCAAAATGATCCATTTTACTTTTTGTAATGCTTTCTGTTTCTTTCTGGTCATAAATTCTTCCCTCATCCATAGATCTGACAGATAAACTATTCCATGCTTTCCTAATTTTCTTCTAGGAGCCTGTCATTCTTATATTTCAAGCTGTGGTTCAGAAATCCAAATTTAAGTGCCATCTTTTTGACCAGCTATTCCTTTTCTTGGCTATTCCTTTTTCCTGTTTCACAGGATCAGGTGGGATATATCAGATGGGATAATTTATGTGAAAATTCTTTGTTTAAAGTACCATATTGTTTTTCTTTCTGGGCTTTGTGTAATAACTACTTCAGTTCTATGTACATAATGGACAATTAATTTCGAATGTTCTTGCTGTCTAGTTAAAGCTGTGTCTAAAGGCCATTTACTACCTTAACAGGAGATCTGGGCTGTGACAGGGTAGTCACCCTAGCACATCACAAGATGGTTTGGTTATTGGTTCAGTTAATACAGCTTTTGGGTATGCATGTTCCTCAGGTTATGCTTGATTTATGACCTGAAGAACATTTTAATAACTTTCTTAATTTCTTTCTATTTTTGATTTTATGGGTCTAGGATGGCACAAATTGAAGGTGTTGAGGTTTCTTGCCTAATCCAGTAAAGAGGTTCAGACACATTGACAGATACCAGCTGTTTATGCCCTCTTCCTCTAGGCCCCAACCCTTTAAGCTTCAGTGCTCTAGGAAGGCTTAGTGTAGATGGCCTCTGTTATGTTGACCATCTGCCGTTTCAGAATATGGCACCTCTCACATGGGAACTAAGCAGAGACTGCATGTTGGCCACCTCGCTCTGTCTTTGTGTTTCTCTTCTTTTATAGATCTCATGTCCAAACAATCATCCATTTTTGCTGATATCTCCCATATATGTATTCTCCTCACTATCTCCACAGCTACCACTCTAGTCTATACCTATCTGAACAAGAAATGCTTTCTCATTTGTGCTCCCTGGCCCCTCCAAACCAGGCTTCCCAGTGTTCATTGTTAATAGTCCTCTGCCCAAAATCCTTCAGTTGCTTCCTAGGATTTCAAGACCCTTCATCATTAGATGGCACTGAACTTCACCAGTCTAGTCTTGTACACTCCTTCCTTCCGTGTCCTTTATGCTGTAGCCAAAGTCAGCGCTTCAGCATCTCGCAGATAGACATTCTGGGCTTTCCTGCCCTGTATCTTTGCCAGTACTCTTCCTTATTCCTGGAAAGACTTGCCCCACCCTTTTAAAGGCATCTTAAACATCGTCTCTCCTGGGAAGCTTTCCTCCTACTCCCCATCCCCAGTATTTTTATTCCTTGGACTTCACAATAACATCTTATTTGCAGATCTGACCCACGAACACCATTTTATATTTTACTTGTGTTTCTTTCGTGTTCTCCTGCTATACCATGAGCTCCGTGATAGCAATGACTGCCTCATTGAAACTTTGTATCTTATCCTAGCGTGACGTGATGTGTACAGCAAAGGATTAATGAATACCTGTTGAGTTTGTTATTGGCCCACAAGAGTTACACAATATACTTGCCAAAGAGGGTTGCACGCACAGCCTCTGCAATCGGATCATTTCCTGATGGGGAACAGCATGTATGGTCCACCTCAGGCTGCCTTCTCCATAGGCTAATTGTAATTTTAAGATATGTGTGTACACATGCATTGTCTGCTTCCATGCAGGTGATAGTGCCCTCATCTTGGTGACATTGAATGGTAGGATAGCTTGGGTTTTTACCTATCCTGCTGTCAAGGATGGATGAGAGGATTTTGTTGGTTATTAAGTATATCAGGAAAGGAAAGAACTGAACTCACAGACTGAGAAGCACCGATTCCCTTGATATGGCTGGCATGAATGTATCCTACTATATTCAAGGTGGGGCTAACTGTTAAACAATCCAGGGGAAGTGACCAGTATAATGATGTATTGATCTCCCTCACCCTCACATTCATAGGTCAGCCAGATTATAGGCCAGTCTTAGAGGCATAGATTTATCTGGTTAAGAACAACCTATTCTGGGGATTTGGGTCAGCCTGAGGTGTTGGATCTGAGATAACTAAGGGTCCCTCCTAGAGGAGACTTTTAACTCCTGAGACTCCACCAGCTTTAACTCGAATGCTCAGGCAACCTTCCACATAAGTTGAGAGTTGGGGCATCCAACCCTGGGTCTTCCTCCCCGGTCCTGGGCCATCTCAGAACCTATCTGGGAGGATCTGGCAGGAGTTGGCTCCATGGGATGTGCCCTACACACCTTGTCTTCTCCCTAGCCACTTGACTGTCCACAGGACTTGGATGAGATAGGAACCAACAATTCCGTTCCTTCTAAAAGAGGGAGGACCACCAGATTTATTACGGTGTGGCCTGCCTCTTTGACCTGTCTTCCCCTGGTACTGCCATCTTAACTTCTTATATAACCTTAGGCCCTCTGGGCCTTGCTATGGCCCTGCTATTCCCTTAGTACTTTGGGGCCTTTCCATTGTCATTATAGTTGAACCTCCCCTTACCCCGCCCCCAACCACCATTAGAGAGTGAGCTTTTTGAGAGCAGGGACTGCCTCCCCCTTTCTGTTTGTGTTTCCAGCACAGGGCTTGGCACTTATTAATACTTAATAATTTCCTAGTCTGGTCGTACTTTTCATCCAAGATGTAGGAGACAGGGAGCAGGTGGAATGGTATTCCCCTAGGTTTTCTGAGCTCTGGTGAATTTAGCTAAGTGCAAAGGGAAGGTGGGTGTGAGAGGATCTTCAAACACCACACCCCCTCACCCCCGCCCTTTCCTGTTGCCCTTTGGGTTTTTTGAATCTGACACTCTGTGCCTCCCTCCCCTATCAGAGTCTCCCAAGCTATTTCTGTCAGTTTAATGATCCCCAGCTGTTGCTTTACTTCTGGCTATTTTCATGCCCAGGAGGAGAAGGCAGAAGGATGGGGGATGGGGACATAGCCCTGTAAACAAGGCGAACTGGGTTTTCCCAAACAGCTAGCATGATAACCACTTTGTTCACAGGGAATGATGTGAATTGGGGGTAATCGTTATGTTCGAAAATGCAAGCCCAGAGGAGTAAAAGCTGGAATAAATTTGAGGGACGTTTCTTTTACCAAGTTAGTGTGCTCATGGGTGTGGCAGCCTCTGCCTCACTCTGTAGTGCAAAGAAAGTGGTCACAACTGGCTTTGCATCGACTTTATGGCTGCCGTGACTCCACCCTCTGGGGGTTGTTTGTGCCAAGCCAGGCCAAGGACGGAGGATCATCGAGAAAGGGGAGCTCCACAGTGGGGGTCCCCCTCCAAGGATGGGATGTCTTTCTTATAAGTAATGCGGAGAAACTCATTGATTTCAGTTCTATGTGGATTTTCACAGACTTTTACCCTATTTGACTGTTAAGTGTTCCATAAAATTATGTGCAAAACCTCAGTAGTGAAATGTTCAAGTTGCATATTTAACCACACAAATGTCAGGAAATACAGTTGCTATGAGTTATGGGCCCCATAGCAACATGAACTCCCTACATGACACACACAGAGGGGTATCATGGGTTGGGGAAAGATTGTTTGAAGGATGTCTCAGCTCTCTGGCCTTCATAGGATTCTCGTAGGGCATTGAGTGGAGCAGCCTTGGGTGGGGGGTGGCGTTTTCCTTTGAGCATTTGGAGCTCTTCCTGCACCTTTCTCATTTTGCATCATCCACACAACCTGATTCTTGTCACTGTAACCTCCTGCTTGGGAAAGAAGATGGAGACTTTGCTAACTGTTCTTATAGCTCTCTTAGAAAAAAAGTGAGTTGTAAAATCTTGACTGTTCAGGGGTAAAATTCACAAAGTTTTAAAATTGCTTAGAATTGAATGATAGTAAAGACTGTTTTTCTTTCACTCTGCCTTAGACTATCAAAGTGGCTGTCGAATCTGTTACATAGGAAGAATGGAAGATCCTTTAGTTTGGAAAAAGAAGAAATAATTTTGGCCCAAATAGAAATAGTGTGTGTGTTTAACTGTTTTTAAATATTTCCAGTTTATTCACTCCCTCCTTCTCTCCTTCCCGGTTGTCCTAAGCCTTAAATAGCTTAGTTTTGAAATAGCAGGGAAATGTTCAACCAGAAGAGATGGTCCAAAATAATTATTTCATTATCACTTCAGTTACTGCAAACATTGAGAAATGTATAGCTTTTCAGAAACCTTGGAAGATATATAGGGAAGGCACCTTTAATGCTTGGAATTCTTAGCTTCCAAAGTACATCCTCTTTCTAAAATATTCGATTTTTCTGTAAGGACAAGTCTGCCTTATTTTTAGTCACAATCCTCCTGTGCTTTCTTGGATTTTTCACACCTAGTGTTATAGAGTATAGTAAGAGTAAACTCTTTTGAGACAGTTACATTGTTTCCCCTTTTTCCTTTGTTGTCTTGGGACCTGGCTCGCTTGGCACCTGCCATCAATCAGATGTTCTGTACGCTTTCAGCACTGACAGTCTCGGGAGAGAAAAGGAGCTAGGCCTGTCGACTGGCGAACGTGCAAGACTAAAGTGGACGGGAAAGTGTTCCTGCCTCCCCTCCCCCGAGAGGGTCCTTCACATGTTCATTCCAGTTGGAGGAAACCAGATTCCCACTTTATCTCTCCCCCCCATTACTGGCAGTGAACGTTATGCTCAAATCCTATGTGATGACGCAGTTGGAGTATTGTTTTTGAGTCAGTAAGAAGACTGATTCTTTGCATTAGCCCTGATACTGTCTGGGGACTAACCTGCAACAACTAGTGAAGCAGTGAGCTGGATCAAGGAGGAAATGAGCAATTTGAAGAAATGAGGTAGGGCTATAAGAAGTGTGGATTTAGATGTTTTTTTGTATTTAAAGAAAAAAGTGCAGCCCTCTGTGTATGGAGAGGCCTTGCCTTAAGGGTGCAGCCAGAAACCTCTACCCAGCCATCCACCAAATCCATCTCTTCAGCCACATTGTATTCAAGATAGTGAGGCCTTCTCAGGAGGGCCTGCCATAGGCCAGCCCCTGGAGAATGGGAGGCCTCAGGACACCGCCCTTGGAGCAGAGTATTGATCTCATTGAAATGTTTCTGCGCCTTTTAGAAAGTGAAGGGGACAATTCGTAAATTCTTAACTTTTGATGGATTTCCCCCATGTATTCATTCCTACGTTTTTTCCTGTCTCTTCTGGAAATCATGCTCTAGTCCTTGTCCCTCACACTGTGGTCACTGGTGTCGTTATCAAAAGTGAAGGTGAACAGTGCGTCTCATTAAAGAACATATCTAAGCTTGACATCTGAACTCTGTTACAAGCTGGCATCAAGTTGGTGCCCTCTGAAGGTCACTTATGAGAACCCAAATGGAAATATTTTTGCCTCCCTGAAGTTGTTACTTTGGGTAGGGGAGGTTTAGGCATCTGGGAGGTTAGCTTAATTTTCAGCATGCCTAGATGGAGGAAGAAGCTTATTAAGGGATTTATGGAAAGGAGGGGGGAGCATTAGGTTCGTCAGCTAGCACAACCTCATCAAATTAGAAGGCTCGTAGTATATTTTATGAGACTGAGGGACCTTTCTGTTCATGTCCTTAGAGCTTTCCATTCTCAACATTATTGTATTTAGCAGAATGACAGTTGGCTTTATAATTTGAATTGAACGTGACATTCCTCTAAATGACTTGGGTATTTTTAACACAAATTACTTAGTGGTCTCCTTCTGCCTAATAGTTGCCAGTGAAAGAGCCGATTTTTCATGTTTGTCTATAACTGACAGTTCTGGTTGTGAAAGGCATTCTCCAAAGGGGACAGGGCTAAAAGCCCAAGGGGGTTCTCTTTCCTCCCACCCGTACTTCCCATCCTCTATCTGATTCTAAGTCTTAGTAGTTTCTTTTCTTTTTTTTTTTGGCAGATTATGGAAATTCCTTCTGGGTCTTTTCAGTGTCACTCTCACATTGGCAGGTTAAAATTTTGAGAGCATATTTTGGACACTTGTAGTGCATTTAATTACAATTATAATTAGGAACTTGTTCTTCTGCTCCCTAATTCTGTTCTCTTTATTACCACCAAATAATATTATTAAATGCTCTGAAGCCCAGGAACAAAGTATACTTTTTAATTGACTACATGCTCCTAAGCTGTCTTCCAACAAGAAACAAGTCTTGGCGGGAGTGGGAGAGGGTGGAGAGCAGTTATTAGCTCTCAACAATTTTTGATATGAAAAGAAGTAAAGGTATTTGGTATAAAGACCTTTTGATAGTCTTGCAGAACAAAACGATCACCTCAGGAATGTGGTTACCAAGGAGAAGTGAAGGAAATCCTGTAGCAGCCATTGCCTATGGAGAAGCCATATCACAATATGAAATTTTGTGAAATTTCATAAGGAGGACCTTCCATGCTGGGAGGTCCCTTCCTTGACGTGCCTTTTAGAGCGAAGACTAGATAAAATATCAAGTAGTTTTTGGAATAATGTCACGCCCTCCTCCAGTTTCCCCCTCCTTGCTCCTTGTGCTTTATTCTGAAAGCATGTGTGGATTTAGGGTGACACTTGTCTGGTAGGCAGGTAGGAGGAATCAGAATATAAATTGGGCCTTGAAAATCCTTTGTTGGTACTAAAGTGACAATGAGGCCAAAATATATGTTCCTGGTGCAGTGAACTCTGATGACCCAAAGTCAGGAAATGCTATTAATTCTGAAAAACATAAAAGCAAAGTAAAGGAAAATTGGGGAGGAAGAAGCAGTAGAAAAAATCATGGATCAATGAAGGGAGGGATGTCATGAACGACATAAATCAGGGAATAAGTGAAGAAGATAGATTGAATCCTAAAATGTTAAAGTTGGAAGGCAACTCCTTGGCCATTTGGTGCAGGCTCTTCCCCAGCAGTTTCAGGCAGCCACCCAGCCTTTGCTCGAAGGGCCCCTGATAAGGGAAGGGGGGAGGCCTGCTTTCCTGAGACAGCCCATTCCTTCTGCTCTCAGAAACAGCTCTGTTTCTTAGGAAGTTTTTCTTAGATCAAACCTAACTGCTCCTGTTTGTAGCTTCCCACTCCTGCTACTGGTTTTACATCTTTTCTGTCTGCTCTTAGGACAAATGTCCAAGTCAGGCTTTGCTCTCCTTAACTTGAATAAAGGCACAGATGGGATGCTCATCCAATTGTCAGGCGATGCAGATCTGGAGGGGCTAACTTCGCTTACTGGAGGGGGATCCAGAAAGACCACAACAGATTAGGACATGGAAGAGAATCCAGGAAGGTAGAACCAAGTAAAGATACATTTAAAGCGTCATACTTGGGTTCCAAAAATTGATGATGTAAGTACCGGGTGGGAGAGCATTTCTCTGACACAGAGACCCCTGGTCAGAACACACTTGGAATACAGCGTTCCCTTTCAGAACCCACATTGAAAGAAGGCTCTTGAAAGAATCTAGAAGACATCTAGAAGAGGTCAGCCAGGATGTCAAAGGGCCCTGTGGGCAAAGGCTTTTAGGGACTAGGGATATTGAACTTAATAGAGAAGACTCAAGGGGTGCGATTGAGCTGTTTTCAAGCACATATTCAATGTATTTGTGGCAGGGAGAGCAGAGAGGATAACAAGTACTGTAATAACTAACAGTTCTAAAACACTTTAAAGTTTACAAAGCACTTTACGGGTATCTCATCTGAGTCTCACCTCAGCTCTGGAAGTATTATCTCCATTTTACAGATGAAGAAACTGAGACAGGGTCATAGCACTGATAATTCAGAGGTCAAATTTGAATTCGGGTTTCTCTCTCCATGTCTAGTGCTGTTCTCTGCATTGCCCAGCTGCCTAACCAGAAAGAGAAGCCTGTCTTGGATATTTGTCTGGAAGAATGTGCCAAAGCAGAGAGGCCACAGTTCAGCGAGCTTGACAAGCTTTGACAAGTGGGGGCCTGGGTACACATGCAAGTCTTTTGGGGGACAGGTCCTGGATAGCCCAAAGATAAGGAATGTTTCTTCCTCACAAGTCCAGGGAAGGATGGAGCCATTCTGACTTGATATGTATGGCTGTTTCTGACCCATAATCATTCATCCCTTCAATGAAGGGAGAGAGGTAGTGACCTTTTCACTCTTCTCTTGGGTGGGTCATTAGAACCACTCGGTGTTCTTTTTTGTTTTTATTATTTACATTGTTGTCACTTCAGCAACTGTTAGGCCACGTATATGTGTGTATCCAGAAATAAGACTGTGTGCCTGAAACCTTGTATTCCCATTAACATCTTCCTTTTGTGCATTTTTATGTGAAAACGACCTTGATTTCTCAGAGGATATGCCAGCACAGAATAAGTTCTTGAAAGATTCTGCCAAGCAGGGAAGTTGTAAAGTCATGAGAAAAGACTTTATGCTTGTGATCTGAGCGATCAATCTAGCCAGATTTGGAGAAGTTCCAGCTCTAGGGTAGCCATAAGATGCCCTCTCTGAACCTCCACAACCTAGCCATGCTGCTCACACTCCTGCCAGCTCCCTCTGCCCCAACTCCATACCAACTGTCTACCCGTCCCATCCTATCATATTCTCCCCATTTCAGTGATTCTGGACCCTTGGCTGTTAGATAAACTCAGTTCCTTAAACTCTACTGCCTACTGCCTTATTACTACTTCTCTCAATCCAATCCCTCAGCAGCCCACTCCAGATCTATCATACCTTCCACTATGCTCTTTGGAATGTCTGTTCCATAAGTAACAGACTTGTGTTCATCTGAAAACTTTTCCTGTCTCATTCTTTCCATGTTCTTGCACTCACTGGGATCTGGCTTCCTCCTGATGACATGCCATCCCTGGCTGCCCATTCCAGCTCTGGTTGCATTTCACTCATACCACTGTCCTCTCCCAATCACTGGTCATGGCAGGGGAAGTTGGCAGACTTGTTGCTCCTCATTGCTTCCAGATCCTTCCTCTACTGTCATCACTTAGCCTCTCCTCCTCTGAAGTTCATTCATTTCACTCAGTCCAGAATCTAGTAACTGCTGTCTCCCACTCTTGAGCACCTTTCCTTCTTCGAGGAGTTCAGTGCTTGGATTGCACTCCTTCCTCCCCACCTCTTGCTCTCGTACGACGGTTCTTCAGCATACATATTGATACCCCCTCAAACATCCTAACTTCCCAGTTCCTCAGTTCCCATGACCAACTCCCCACTCCCACCCCCTTACCTCAGCTTCATGCAGGTGGTCAAAACCTTCACTCTTTTCAGTAAGCACAAGTGCTCCACTGCAATGATCATGAATTTATCATAATTCCAGCTTTCCCTCTGCCTTGCATCCCCTAACTCTATTCTTTGTTCTTATTACGCAAAATCCCCGCCCCC
>CM053623.1:236198397-236254552 GCA_028646595.1 Phalanger gymnotis
AAACTCCCTTGACTCCTCCCCCCTCACCTTCCCACTGACAACTTGGCCTCATGTTTTACTGAAAAACCAGTGAAGCTGTTTGCTGAGAGTTCCCTCTTCTGACCCTTCTTCCTCAGCTCCTATCTCCTCCTTCCCTCATCTCACCTGATGAGACGAGCCTTCTCCTCACGGAGGCAGATACCCTCTCTTTGGCAAATGATCGTCTTACATCCGGTCCTCTCTAGTAGATTACCTCCTTTCATCCCTATTCTCACTTTTCTTCAATTTTCCCTCTCTAGTAAACGCTTTCTCACTGCCTACAAAACCACCTGAGGCAGCTAGGTGGCGAAGTAATGAATCAAGACTTTAGTCAGGACGACCTGAGTTCACATGTGACTGTAGACACCTGCTGGCTGTGTGACCTGGAGCCACTGTTGGCCTCAGTTTCCTCAACTGTAAAATGAAAAGAATAGCACCTACCTTTCTGGGTTGTTGTGAGGATCAAATTAGATCATGTTTGGAAAGAGTTTAGTGCGTTGCCTGACGCGTAGTAGGTACAATATAAATGCTTATTCCCTTCCTTTCCCCCTCAATTCTCACAGCTCCCTCATCCTCAAAAAAACACCTCACCTGATCCATCCCCACCCATCCCCACTATCATCCCATCTCCCTGCCCTCCCTTTGTGACACCTTTAGAGGCCATCTACATTAATAGAAAGTCTCCACTTGCTGTCCTCTCCCTTTTCTCTTAACTCTGTACTGTCTGGCTTTCAACCTCACTGCTCTTCCCAGGGCTACCAGTGATTGCTCAGTGGCCTTCCTCAATCATCGTCCTCCTTGGCCTCTCTGGCCTTTGTTACTGTTGGTCGCTCTCTTCTCCTTGGTATTTTTCGCTCTCTAGGTTTTGGTGACATTGCTCTCTCTTGTTCTTTGACCTTTCTGACCATTCCTTTTCACTCTTCTTTGCTGGACATTCACCCACTAATTATGGAAAATGCTCTGACCTGGGCTTTCTTCTCTTCTTCTTTACTGTTTCACTTGGAAATCTCCTCACCTCCCATGGATTTAAAGATCTCTGCGGTCATGATTATCGAATCTACTTATCCATCCCTAATCTGAGCCCTAAGCCCTGCTGACCTCTAGTCTTCAGGACATTGAGAACTCAGCATGCCCCAAACAACCCAATTCCCTTCTTCCCCCAATCTTCTTCCTATTTCCTTTTACTTCGAAGAGTTGCCCCATCCTCTCAGTCCCCCCAGTCTCTCAGGCTTGCAATCTAGGTGACATCTTTTTGATTCTGCAGTCTGTCTTATGCCCTAGATGCAACCTGTTTTCAAGTGTTGTTGATTCTCCTTTTGTAATATATCTCCTATATACTCTTTCTGTCCTCTGACATGACCACAGCCTGATGTAGGCCCCTTCCCCATCGCGATGGTCTTCGGACTCAGAGTCCATCAGTTCTCCCTCTGAAGGTGGGCTTGTTTTATCATCATTCTGTTGGAACTGCCTTGATCAGAGTAGCCAGGTCTTTCACAGATCATCATTATAGTTTTGCTGTTACTGGATCACAGAGGTCTTGGTCTGTGTTGGTGGAATGGAGCAAACACACTGATGAAACTGATGGAATTTTGAGATCTTAAACCTCAAGGTTTCTACCTACTAAGGTTAAATGAAACAATTGAGTTTGTTACTCTAATAAGACAGTGTGAGCAAAGGGTAAAGGGAGACTGTGGACTCAGGGCTCTGGAAGATTAAAATCTACCATTGCTCCCCTTCACTTCCTTTACTGATCGCAGTGAAGTTACTTAGGCAGTAAAATGCTGGAGAGCCCTTTTTCTTAAGTTCATTTTTATCATAACCTTTAAGTACAGAATTTTAGTGAGCAGAATTTCCCCTTTCATCCTCAGAGAGAAAGAAAATGTGGTCTTAGAGGTTGGTGGTTCCTACATGAAGTTTTAAGGCATGCGCCTTAAAATCTCAGAATTATATGATCTATTTGAGTGTATTCAGTTTGGTCCCGATCAGATCAGAAAAACAACTATATAAAATTAACTTTGTGGGGTTCCCTCCATGGCTTCCTGAGTCATACAAATCAGTTCATGCCTTGACTTGTGCAATAGCCTGCTAGTTAGTCTCCTTGTCACAAGTCTCTCCCCATTCCATTCTTCTCTCAGAAACTTATCACTCTCCCCCTTGCCCCCATGCAATCAATTCCATGGCTCCCTCTCTCCTCCAAGATCAAATACAGAATTCTCTATTTGATGTTCAAAGTCCTTTATAACATGACCACCTTTTGCCATCTTACCCCCAAATACTGTGATCCAGTGATGCTGGCCTCCATTGTGTTCCTCTAACAAGATGCTTCATTGCTGGACTTTTACTGTTTTCCTGGCAGGCTGTCCGTTCCTGGAATTTTCCCCTGGCTTCCTTCAAGGCCCAGCTAAAATCCCACTTTCTGAAAAAGCCATCCCCTTAATGCTAGTGCCCTCCCTCAGTTGATCTCTCCAGTTTGCCCTCTGTATCATTTGTTTGCACATAGCTGTCATGTTTTTCTTCCATTGGACTGTGAATTTCTTTAGAGAATTAACTGGTTTTTGCCTTTCTTTGTCTTCCCACCACTTACCACAGTGCCTGGCACATAATGAGTGTTTACTAAATGCTTATTTTAATCTGACTGAAATCAGATATGTGTATTTTACTCTTCCAAATATAAATTGTCAAATAGTCCAAATGGTAATTCTTGTTGGACCCCAAGATGGCGTCTTCTTCTATGACCTTCCCTTGATATCCTTTCTTCGTTTTGGAGATGGCTCATAAAGAGACGGTATCCACCATGAATTATACCCTGTTCATTTCTTTATTACTGGACTGGCCTTTGAGGGTCGATGGGAGTAGAAGAAAAATTACCAGTGGTCAGAATAGCTGGTTCTTGGAAGTTTCAGAGGGGACAGTATTTGGAGTAAGAAAGTACCATCTGAAATTTTTTTTTACCAATAAACATTTATTAGATATTAATAATATGCTTGGTTCAGCATAAAATAAAACCTAGAGGAGGATATTGTCCCCAGTCAACAGAAGTCAGACTTGGAGACTTCCAGTAAGATAGTGTCCGAAAGTGAGGGGCTGAAGACTCCCCAATGTGATAGATCCCAGGGCAGAGAAGCTACAGGAAGCCTTTCTAGGAGCTGGCAGAGTCTCCTCTCTCAGTGCTGACCTCCAGGCACTGAGGCCTCCTGGCCGTAAGCCTGGCCATCTTCTCCCCCACTCCACCTCCCAATCTCTCCCCTTTTCTTGTTTCTATATGCCCCGTTCCCAAAGACACCCCCCCCCCCCCCCGTGGTCTTGAGCATGGCTTGGTGGAAAGAATCCTGAAATTGGAATTAGGAGATCTGAGTTAATTTCCTTTCTTCATCACTTGCTCCCTGTTTTCTCTTGGGCAGGTGAATTAAACTTTCTCCGACCCAGTTTCTTCTTGTATAAAATGAGGTGATAGATTATTTGACCTTTTAGTGTCTCTTCTAGCCCTAAATATTTGACTGTAATCAATGGTCCCTGCTTCATCACTCCCCCCACCCACCAAACTGCCCAGTGGACAAGATCAGGGTGTATTCTGCAAGTAGAGAGGACACATAGGATTTCAGCACAGGAAATACTCATTTATTTTTGCTAAAGAATGTAATTGGTTTTCTTTTTTTGAGGGGGGAAGGCAAGGCAATTGGGGTTAAGTGACTTGCCCAGGGTCACACAGCTAGTAAGTGTGTCAAGTGTCTGAGGCTGGATTTGAACTCAAGTCTTCCTGACTCCAGGGCTGTACTCACTGCACCACCTAGCTGCCCCAAAGAATGTAATTATTGAACTACAGTATTATTTATTTTACATCTGTCTATCTAGTCTGCTGCATTCCTTCAGTAACCTGGTGACCTCTGCTCCTGGAGGCTTACCATATTGGTGCCGGATTGAGAGTTGATGTCCAGTCGGCTTTAGCCCTCCTGCAACTCAGAAGTCCCAAACTCAAGCAATCCAGTAGCCTTGGCTCAGGTTACAGAACCTTAAAAAATTTTTTTAACTTATAAAAATAATGACATTTAAAGAAATCCCAATTAGGGCAATATTAGATGTTTCATAATAAGGGAAACATTTCAAAATTGGACAAAATATTGGAAAGCCTTTTAAAAAATGAAATTTGATCCCCAAATGACATGGCCCTGAAGGATGTCATCATAATGCTTAAGAACAGACAAATATAAGGAGGAATTTAATAAAATAAAAATTAAAACCATCCTGCTATCAGCTGATAGTAGAACCTCTGATGTAAAGAGAACCTTCCCTCTGACTTCAGGCTTTCCATCTCATACTGTTCCTGTCCTTTGAGGGAAATGGAAGAGGAATACTGGTAGGGAATGGGGCTTCTCTCTCCTGCTGTTCAGGCTCAGCTTCCATCTCCAGCTGCACCCTTTTCCTGCCTAATCTCCTGCCTTTGGAGGGAAGAGGATTTGTGAAGCAGGGACTTCCCTCTGAGCACGTGCCCCTCATCTCATGTTGTACTTGCCTCGGTCAGATTTCCAACCAAGTGGCTCCTTCTGCTCAATGATGAACATTCTTATGTCTGCTCAGACCCCTCACAGCAACACTGAACTGTTGTAAATCATCAACCAAACCCCATTCCCCACTCCCACTGCCTGACTCCCTATTCCCATCCCCTCTCCACTGTCCCATATCTCTTTACATACCAACCCAATCCCACTCCTACCCCAAACACCACCCAGGCTTTCCACCATGCCTTCTTGAGTGCCTGTTCTATAGGCAACAAACTTCCCTTTATTTTCAGTTATTTCCTTTTCTGATCCTTCCATCTGCTAGCTCTTAACTGGTTTTCCCCTGATGACACAGTCTCCCTGAATACCCTTTCTGCTCCTGGCAGTACTTTAACTCATTCCCTTCAACTCACTCCCCATTGTCATTTTCAGGTTCTCTCCTTACCTCCGTCACTCAGTGACTTCCCTTACTTTGAGGTACATGATTTTCATGATCTGCCACTTGAGTGAAATCCTTTTAGTTGTTGTCTACAGATGCCATATCACTTCCCTTCTTTCCTCAGGGCAATAATTCTCAATTCATACACAATGAGTAATTCAGTAGTTAAATTAATAAAATAAAGATTAACACCAATCAGATAAGAGATACAACTAATAGGGTAATTCTTACAAGTTACAGGATGGGTACTGATCTACCTTGGCAAGAATTTCCTCACTGGCCAGGCCCTATATGAAGGAAATCACAGGTCAGGACTAAAAAAGGTATAGGGGGGTGAGGTGGAAGGGAAAGGAATTATAGTGCTGTTTTATTAAAAGTCATAAATTAAAATTTTAACAATAAAGAAGTCACATATTTTAACTACTTGCTTAACATGTAGAAATTAATAGATATACAAAATAGATATACAAAAATAGATCTAGTAAATTGTAGAAGCAGGGAACACACATTTTTTTCAGTTATGCTTGAAAGGTTCACAAAAAGAGGTTTTTTGTGAGACTTCTCTCAAATCCAGAAATGCAAGAATCATATCTACTCTATTTTCAGGTCACAGTGCATAAAAGCATAAGAAGGTTGCAATGACACATGAATAAAAGTTATAAAAAATACGTGGAAAATTTTTTTAAATTATCAAACAATGAATTAAAAAAGAAATCAGAAAAATGCAATGTTTAAAGTAGTACTACATATAAAAATCTTTGGGATGCAGCTAAAGCAGATCTTAGAAGGAAATTTATTTTGCTGAGCGTCTCTGTTAATAAGAATGAAAAGGAGAAAATTAATTAAGGTTATACCTAAAGACACGAAAAATGAACAAAGCAGTAGTCCAAAGAAAGTTTTTTTTTTAAAAAGAGATGATATGGTTTGTAAAAATAAATATGCTAAAAATAAAAGATTAACAGAATTGATCAATAAAACATGCTGTTTTTAAAAAGACCAATAAAATTGTAAACCGTTAGTTAAATTTAATAAAAGAGAAAGACCATGTAAACCAGAAACATTTTAAATGGAAAAGAAAAGATTGCAAAAGAAAAGATGTCAAAATAATAAATGTTATTAAGAATAAATTGACAATATTGCATAACTATATTCTTACAAACTAGAAAATTTAAAGGAACTCGGTGATTATCCTGAAAGATATACATTACCCAAACTGACACAGCAGTAAATTAGTAATGAATGACTGAATATGTGTGTATATGTAATATATGTATATATATATATGTATCATATATTTGTGTATGTGTAATGTGTGTGTATTGTTTATCTGAGATCTCAGAGGAAGCAATAATAGAAGTCATCTCAAATGCACTCCACCAAAAACATCTGGCCCAGATGCACAACTGGATTCTTTCAGACTTTATAAAGAGTATTCTTCTGTATTCTTAAATGCAGAGAAAGATTAAATACTTCTTAATTCTGTTGCGAGATAAATATGTTGATTTTAAAACTTGGTAAAGGTAATACTAAATAAAGGAATTATAGACCAGTCTTGGTAATGGATATCAATGTCAAATTACTGAAGACTCTGGGGGTGGGGTCTTCAGTGGTAGAGTTTTAAGTAAAGCAGAAGCTTCACAGAAGTGAGGGAAGAAGCTATGGAGGGAAGGAAAGAATGAGCATTTATGTAGAGCCTAGCTATGCCCCTGGCACAGTGCCGAGTGCATTCTCCAAATATTATTTGGTCCTCTCAACAATCCTGGGAGGTAGGTGCTAATATTACCCCCTTTTTCCAGTTGAGGAAACTGGGGCAAATCGAGGTTAAGTGATTTTCTGTTGGTCATGCAACTAATAAGTGTCTAAGTTTAGATTTGAACTCTGGTCTTCCTGAGTACAGGCCCTTCCACCTGTCCACTGTGGCACCACCTAGATGCCAAAACGATAGTTCTATAATGTAACAAATCATGTTACCTCAGAAAACCTGGAATTTTTTAAAACAGCTTGACTCTTATTCAAACCTTAAATATGAAGATAATATTCCTTTTGAATCTGATGACCATATGAGAGGAAAGACTACTTATTTTTTTTTGTTTATTAAGTATACTTAAATGTCTTATTTGGACATAATAGAGTTAACCACTAATAACTCCTTTGCAGAGTCTCTCCAGCTTCCCATAATAGTAGCTTTGCATTAAAACAAGCCTAGGAGGCAGCTGGATGGAGAATTAGATGGATGGTTGGGTGAAGAATGGCTTCTGAACCTTATACCCCTTTTAATATCCCAGTACTCTTTGCTGTTGAGAGAAAAAGGGAAGGGCAGTGACACACAGTAATCTCTTGTTCCCAAAGTCCTGCTTGTCATCGTAGATGCTCTGGTCTTCCCACCCAGCCTGTACAGTTCGAGATAGTTTTTGCTGTGTAATGTAGGAGATTCTTTGCTAGGTGAAGGAAAGGAAAAGGGCCACAGTATATGAAAGATTTTTGAGAAATTGTCAGAAGCTTCAGAACTTTAAACTTGGGCAGCAGAGTTAAGCAAAAAGATTAGCACCAGCAGGTTTTACATAAGATATTTTAAGATATGCATGTGGCCCTGTGAACATTGTGCGTGTGTGTGTGTGTATGTGTAAAAACAGACATAGAAAACACATTCATTCTTTGTGCTTGAACTGATGTTTCGTAGCATGTTTAACTCAATTTCCTGACTGTTGATCTCAGTTTCCTAATCTAAGAATTACATCAACATAATTTTTGTAGTTCTCACTTTTCCCCCTTAACTTCTTTTCCATAAAGGTATATATCCATAGACTTTTATAGAAATTACATGTGGGTCCAACAGTTCTGGGAAGCAATTTGGAATTATTCTAAGAAAGTGACTAAAGTGACCATGACCTGTGACCCAGAGATTCCACTGCAAGGACTGTATATAAAGGAGGTCAGAGACACAAAAAGGTCTAAAAATATTCGTAGCACCAATTTTTGTGGTAGCTTAAAACACTAGCATTACATAGTAGGTGTCCATCCATTAGGGAATGAGTCAACATATTATGGTATGTGGGTATAATTATTGTAATGTAAGTAAAAAGACTGAGAAGATTTTAATGAATTCAAGCAGAGTAAAGTAATCTGAACCAGGAAAATAATAGCTGTGGTTGGGGGCATGACATGGATGATGAGTTAGCAAAGGAGGTCGAGCAAGAGCATCAGCCAGGTAGGGAGCACCAAGAGAGAAAAGTGTTAGAAAAGCCTGGACAGGAGAGCGCAGCGCATACCCGGGAGGAGAGACTGACCAGTATTGTCACATGCAGGTGATAGGTTGAGAAGGATTAGGACTGAGAAAAGACTGTGAGATTTGGCAAGTAACAGGTCCAAAGCACATGAAATACTTGTAGAAATTAAATTACAAAATGCTCCTTAAAGAAATAATGAACTATGTAAATAGCTAGAAGAATATTCAATGCTCATGACTGGGCCATGTCAGTGGAATGCAAGTGATAATACTACCACAGTCAATGTACGGTTTTAATGCTATAATAATGAAACTATTGAGAGGATGCTTTACAGAACTTGATAAAATAATAACAAAATTAATTTGAAGAGTCAAAGATCTAGGATATAGTAAGAAATAATAAAAATAGGTAGGAATGAGGAGGGTAATTGCATCTTTAGATCTCAAACTAAAAATATAAAGCAGCAGTCACTGAAACCACTAGCACTGTGACCCTAGACAAGTGACTTCACCCTGTCTGCCTCAGTTTCCTCATCTGTAAAATGAGCTGGAGAAGGTAATGGCAAATCACTCCAGTATGTCTGCCAAGAAAACTCCAAATGAGGTTGCTAAGAGTTGGACACAACTGAACAACAAAAAAAAGCATATCATTGGAACAGACTAGACAAGGGATGCTTTGAAACAGTGGAACTTGGCAATAAGCTCATTCAACCTGAGAACCTGTTACCTGTTAATCATTCTGGCAGAAATTAGGCTTTGGCTAGTATCCTGCACTATATTTTACAGTACATTTTAAATGGTTGTGACTTGAGTATTAAAGATCACAACAGAGGCAGCTAGGTGGCACAGTGAGTAGAGCACCAGCCCTGGAGTCTAGAGGACCTGAGTTCAAATCCGGCCTAAGATACATGACACATTTACTAGCTGTGTGACCTTGGGCAAGTCACTTAACCCCAATTGCCCTGCCTTCCCCCCCACCCCAAAAAAAAGATCACAACATAGAAATGAGAAGAGAATCTACCTTTCATGACTGTGGCTAGAAGTGTATTTTTAATCCCCAGGGGAGGAGGCTGCATAAGGTATAAGAAGAATGGAAAGATAGAGGAGGGTGGGCAGTATGTGAAGAGTTTCGAACCTCTAAGAGAAGATTTTGTATTTGATCCCGGAGGTAATACTGAGTAAGTTATTTTTTTCTTTCCAAGTTGTTTGGTTTTTGCTGTTGTTAGCATGAAGATTCTGGATGACTGTTAGGAGACCCAAATTCTAGTTCTGAATCATGCCGCTAATTTACTTTGTAATTCATGTAGATGTCTTGCTCAGCTTGTGTAGAACTTGGTTTCTGGATCTATCGAAAGAGGATTTCATTCCAATTCTTTGCATTAATTTTGAGGGAATTTCCTCCCATTAAGAAAGCTCTCTTGGTTTTGTTGAAATCTGAAGGAAGGCATCCAGTGTAAAGGTTCATAACTAGGCCCTTCAGGCATCCAGGGGAACACAGACTTCTCTAGTGTGTCTAGAATTCCATTCTTTAATAACTTTGGCTTGCCCTGACTGTATTATGTGTCTGAGTGTTGTGATCATTTGCAGTTCTTCATGGGGCCTTTTCTCTTCTTTGTGTGAAATAGGAAGTTGTGTTCTTTAAACTACATCTTGACTGTTTATGGACACTTGCCATTCCAGGACTTTTATAGTTTCCTGTGGTAATAAAGCATCTTTTTGCATTTCATGATAACACTCTGGGAACCAAGAACTGAGCAAGTTGAAAATATAGTTAAGGCCTACTTTATTTTGTTTGTAAAGTACTTGACAGAGTCTCCCAACTTTGGCTACAAACAATAAGCTATTTTATCTTGTTTATTAATCTGTTGAGCCTAATGTCTCTGAGTCCGTTGGAATCAGGGTGCCCTGAAAGCTCTAGGAAAGTGTCTGAGGTAGGTTGGTATACTAGAGGCTGTGATTCTTCCTCAAGTGTCTCCAAACCTTTCGTGCAACGTTAGTGACCAGAGAAGATTTTAGCCCTTGGTTTGGCCTTCAACTATTCTCTTGTCAGTCAACAAATAATTAACATTTATTAGGTGTCTACTTATATTCCAGGTATTACGTGTTGTTGAGTAGGGAGTGACGTGATCAGAATCCTGCTTTAGAAAATAGATGATGAGGTGATGTGGGAAGAGGCCAACTAATCCAGGCATGGGGTAATGAGGGCCTGCAGCACACGGCACCTATGCCATGAAAGAGGGAGAATGCCAGGATAACTGTGGGCCTATGTGTCTAGGAGAATGGTAGGCAGAGGGGAGATAGGGAGCAAGAGAATGAATTTGGTTGTGGACATGTTGAGTTTACAACGTCCGTGAAAGGGGAAGAGAAGGGAATAAACATTTGTATAATGCCTACACTGTGCTTATTATCGCATTTGATATCTGATTTGGTATCCCATTTATCTATGGAACATGCAACTGGAAATGCCAGACTGGAGATGGGTAAGAGGTTAGGGCTTGATAAGTCGATTTGAGAATTATCGGGATAGAGTTGACGGTTGAATCCATGGAAGCTTATGAGATCATCTAGTGAGATAGTATGGAGGGAGAAGAGAAGCGTGCCCAGGACAGAGCCTTGTGGGGTTATCAGGTCGGATCTAAATGAATATCCAGCAAAGGCGCCTGAGAGAGGAGTGTCCCAAAAACCATTGAGAGAGAGTAGTCTGTGAGCAGCAGTGGAGGAGGAAAGAAAGACTCTTAGCTAGAGACTGAACTTGCTGCATAAGGAAGAGGAGTATCCCGGAGGATGCTAGACAGTGGGTACCAGGATTTTAATGGCAGTGAAGCACAGAGGAGGACAGGCTTTTGAGTGTAATGCTAGTGGGAGGAGAAGCCGGCGTGTTCCAGCTCTTCCTCTTTGGACCCTTAATGGGGGGCGGGGGATGGCGGGGTGAGCTCTTGGCTTCTGTTCTGACCTTCACAGGCAAACAGGTTCATTTCTGCTGGAGGAGTAAGAAAGAGCAGAAGTGTAAAAAATGATGAACCAAAGCATTGCAACAGTTCGACCTCAGTGACTGCTGGAGTTTCTACTGTCCTCCTTCCCTGATTAGCCTACCTAGATTTCGAAACTCTCTTAGAGTGCCATCTTTAATTAGCTTCATGCCCATCTCCCACCAACAATAGCAGTTTAGACTTGCAGGCAACGGAAGGTGATTCTCTTGAATGAGCACGTTGATATACTCATTTGCTCCTTAAATTATTATACCCGATAGAGTTGAATTCCACATAGCATCACATCCAGAGAATATTTGTATGGGTGTGGCTTATTGTTATCCTAAGCTAACTGGCGCTTGCTATCTAATTTTCTCTCCACCTCTCACTAACTTAAACTCTAGTTTTAACACTGAAATCCCACCTCCTTCACAAAGCCTTTCTGTATGGAACCAGAAGAAAATGATTATGGTTTCCTTCAATCTTACTCATTTTAGACATGGAATTCCCATCGGTACTGTGATTGATTTCCCCACCCCCAAATAAAACATTTAATCTTGAATATTTCTATTCTTTCTTCTCCTTCCTGTCTTCTTTCCTGTGTTCATTGACTGTCTGCTATGTCTAAAGTACTCTCTATATAGATGTATGGACATCACTCAGTAAACATTTATTAAGCAACTACTATGTGCCTGGCAATGTGCTAAGCAGTGGGGATACAAAAAGAAGCTCTTGAGGAGTCTCCCTGTGATGTGGGAGACGACAGGCAAACAGATGGGTGCTAACGAGAGCTAGGCAGGATAACTAGGAAATCATTTTAACACTAGAATTCCCAGGAGCTGGGAAGGCTTCTCATAGGAGAGGTGATTTTAGTTGGGACTTAAAGGAAGCCAGGGAAGTCAATAGTCTAAGCCGAGGAGGGATTGCATTCTAGGCCTGGGGGAGAGCTGGAGAGAATGCCCAGAGCTGAGAGATTGAGGGTCTTGTTTGTGGAACACCCAGGACAGTGTCACTGGATCGAATGAACACTGGAGTTTGGGATGGGAGGAGGTCACGTGGTTGGACCTGCACTTTAGTGCCTTAATGGAGGATGTAGTGGAGAAGGGAGAGACTCAAAGCAGGCGAACCCTCCAGCAGGGTCAGAGGAGAGAAGGCGATGTATTTGAGAGGTGTGAAATCTGCAGGTCTTGGCAACAGCTGGATGTGGTGGGAATGAGAGAGAGAGAGGGAGATAGAGTGTGTGGGTGTGTCTAGATATAGTTCCATCTATCTTACTGTGCATTGATTTCCTGGTTTGGCTTTATTCTCCTTTTTTGAAAATCCTGTACTTAAGTGTCAGTATGATCTGTAAATTATTGTTCCTGGGGAATGGTGGCTGCCAGTGCATTGGATCATTATCTGTTTTAATGCCTTGGATGCATAGAATTAATTGTTTTCTAAATGCTCTCTAAAAACATGTCTCAGTTGTCCTTCCTGACCCATCGATCCTGACCCATGTAGACTACAATTCTATCCCTTTGACTTTTTTTTGAACTTTTCGTGGTCATTTCAGGAAACATTAAAGTTTTCCCACAGTCCTTCTGTCATCAGGACTGAGTTGTTAAACCATAACTTAGAAACCTGCCCAGTCAGTGGGTTATTATTGTGGTACCTGAGAACCTGATAAAACTCTCTTTGGTCCCTTAATCCCTTTGGATTTCTGTGTGGCAGGGCACTAATGGTGGCAGTGATATGGGCTTCTCATGTGGGTGCTTTAAAGGTGGCCCTGCCTGACTCCCTAAGACCATTGGCATTGCCAAACCACTTTTAACAGTTGACACACGCTTTTGTGGTTTGGGGCAATTACTGTACTTGCCCACATTTTCTACCGTCAGAGTCAAAGGCCAGTATTTTACAAACAGATGACAATCTCAAAGTGTATGACAAAGCAATTAAAATGGGGTTTTCCTTAATAGTACATATACAATAAGAAAGATGGTCATTATTATATATTATTGGGTGACACTTTTGCTATTGTGTAAATATGGCTGGTTTTAAATAAGTTCACCCATTTAAAGTCCTGACGGCATTAGACTTGGAGTCAGTAAGACCTGAATTCAAATCTTACCTCAGACCCTTAGTAGCTTAGTGACCCTGGGAAAGTCACTTAACCTCAACATGCCTATGTTCTCTCATTTGTAAAATCATGAGATTGGGCTCAGTGGCCTCTAAGGTCAATTCCAGCTCTAAATTTATAATTAACCAATCAACAGGAGTTTATTAAGTATCCACCATGTTCCTGGCCCTGAGTTGGAAAAAGTAGTACAAAAAAGGAAACGGTCCCTGCTTGCCTTCACTTACTTCTTATAGGAAGACAGCAAGTACAGATGAAAATATGTGCAGCAGAAAGATCAAGCTAATAAATATGACTATGTTCAAAGCAATGAAATGCAAGGTAGTTTGGGAGGGAAGACGTGAGGGGATCAGAAAAGGCTTCATGATGCACAAGGAGGTAACTATGTCATAAAAGACGCAGAGTTCAAGGAGAACCAGCTGAGCCCTTTTCAGGGCTGCTCAACCACCTGTGGTGTCCACCTGGTACTCAGCTTTCACCTCGGCAGACGGGCAACCACCTCTGCCTCACTTAAATCCAATTCACGAGCAAGGCAAGACGTTGACCCATGCTGCCATTGGTCCTCTTTGAAAACAGAGGACAAACAGTCCTAAGAAGCTGAGGTAAAGTGGGAGTGCTCTCTAGATATCTGGGGCGGTCAGAAGATGCAGTGTCACGGACAGAGAGGAGGCCGGTTTGGCTGGAGTACGGAATGGGAGGCTGAACGCTGTCCAGTGAGGCTGGAAAAGATAGTTGTGGGCTTGTTATTTTTGATCCTTGAGGCAATAGGAAACTGCTGGAGTTGGTTGAATAGGAGCAATCTGTTCTTAAGAAAATGACTTTGGCAGCAGGGTGTAGGGCGGGCTAAAAAGGGGGCTTGAGCTGACCAGGAGGCTACGGAGATTGGTAAGAAGCATGAGGTAACAAAGGCCTGAGCCAAGGTGTGAGGGGAGGTAGAAAGGGTAAGACTTGGTGATGGAGTCAGGGGTCCGGGGCATGCATCGGAAGGCTGCCGGGCCTCATTCGGAAGAGGAGAGGATTAGGGAAAGAGAATGATGTGTTGATGTTAAGCTGTCTCTGGGACTTCCCGTGCTAAATGTCCAAGGGAGGATGACAACTTAAACAGCGCTTACTGAGATTAGCATTGGGCAGGCTCATAGTTCTCATAGTTCCAGGATTCAGTCAGTTAAAATTGGAACCACAGAATCTCAGTCATCGGGCACTTAATGATCACACCATGTCGTGATTCTTTAGTGCTGTGGGATCCTTATTTGGCGACCATTAATTCTGCCACTTTGCTTCCTAGGATTTTAATTCTTGGGTAGATCTGATGGGATGCTTTCGTTTTAGTTTAAAAAACAAAACAAAACAAAAACCTGTGAAATCACAATAAATTTTTAAGTAGAAATAGCTTGTAACGTCCATTATTAGGCAATTCACAAATGACCTTTAGTGGCTTTATGTTATTGAAAAGCATAGTGTCCAGGACTGGGGCAATGATAATCTCTTGTTTTGTTCTGGGAATGTCGCTTAGGAAGGACATTGAGCCCAACTCTTGCTTTCTACTTACTACCCTGTGTGACCTTGGGCAAGTCACTTACAATTCCTTGGGGCTTCAGTACACTGTAAAAGAAGGGGGTTAGACTAGATGACCTAAGAGGCCTTTTATCCCTAAATTTATAATCCTGTGGTCTAGGAACTGGGCTTGTTTATCCTGGAGAAGAGCAGAGAAGAGCTGGGGAGACATGATTGTTGTCTTCAGTCTGAGTCCCTTTCTCTTCCCTTCTGCCCCTTCCCTTTGCCAAGGCCAGTGTTCCTATATCTTCTCATCTTCTGCAAAGCATGGAACTCTCAATTGGCCCCTCCCTTTTTCCTAAATCTTCAACCTCTCCCTAACAACTAGTTCCTTCCCAGTTGCTTTCCACCTTGCCTGAGGCTTCCCTTTCCTCAAATCGCCTTCCCTAGACACTGCCGCCCCCTCACAGTACATCTGTCCTCCCCTTCTTAGCCAAACTCCATGGAAAAGGCTCAGGGCCTCCATCCACTTCCCCACCTCAGCCTGTTGCAGCAGTCTCAGTGTCAGCTTCGCTTCTGAACTGTGTCTGCTCTCTCTGGAATGACCAGTGCTTATCTTAACTGCTCATTCTGACCGTCTCTTTTTAGCCCTGATCCTTCTCAGGCTGCCTCTTGCACTGTTGGCTCTCCACTCCTTTAGGATGCTGTCTCCTCTCTGGATGTGGTGATGCTGCTTCGATTCTTTGTCCACTTGCCAGACTGCTCCTTTGCTGGGTCATCGAATGTGGGTATTGCCCAAGGTTCTGTCCTCCCCTTCCCCCTGTCAGCTCCTACGGCTTTAACCCTCATCTCTGCCAGACCTCCCATATCTCTGTGTCAAGTCCGTAATTGGTAACTGTCTAGCCAGCTCTCCCCTGATCTTCAATCCAACACCATCAGTTGCCTATTAGACATTTCAGACTGGAGATATCTCAAACTTCTCACATCAAAAACTGGACTCATCTTTGCCCCCAAACTCCCTCCCATCTTTCTGGCAGAGGCACCACCATTTTTCAGTCTTCCAGGGTTGTCACTTTATCATCATCCTTGCCTCTGCCCACCTACCCAAGCAGTTGTCATGTTTCTACTTCTGCCTTAGCTCAGTTTCTCATCACCTTTCACCTGGAATAGTGCAGCAGCCTCCTCATTTGTCTGCCTTTTCTTCAGGCTCTCTCCACTCCAGTCTGTCCAACACACGCTGCCAGACTGATTTTCCTTTCTGCCCATGTTAACCCTAGTGGCTCGCAGTTACCTCTAGGACTAGCCCTTCAGCTTAGCTATCAACCCTTCACCACCTGACCCTAACCCATCTTTCCAGCCTCATTGGGCATTACTTGCTCTCTGGGCTCTGCTAGCCAGTTAAGCCGGCCGCCTGAATAAACCCCGTCTCCCGCACCTGGGCCTCAGAGGCTCCTCCTTTCAGGATCCAACACAGGCCCTGTCTTTTCTGTTCTCTTCCTAACCCCAGCTGCTAGTGCCCTCCCTTTCAGGCCATCTTGTTTTTATTTCTGTACTCCAATATTTATTTGCGTGCCTATTTGCATATAAGTGTCTTGTGAGTAGGGATTTTTGAATTCTTTACATTTTTACCTGGCATCTAGCTCGGAACCTGACATACAACAGAGAGAAGGGAATAAATATATATAGCACCTACTATGTGCCAGGCACTGTGCTGTCCTTTTACAAACTCAGTTGTAAAATGAGACTAGAATACCAACAGGTAGCTTGCTGGTTCATGCTATTATAATCCCCTTTTGATAGAGACACAAAGGCAAACAGAGGTTAAGTGATTTTCTCGGGGTCACACAGCAAATGTCTAAGGTTAGATTTGAACTTGGCTGTTTCTAACTCCAGGACCAGTGCTATATCTTCTGTAATTAATAACTGCCTGTGGGTCAATTGATTGATATGTTTGATGATTCCATGATTTGGAGGAGGGAATTGACTTATTCTTTTGACCTTGGCAGCTGGGGGGAAGTGATCATGGGGTGAGCAGAAGGAGATGCCTCCTGACCAGGCTCTCCCAAAGTGCCATGGACTTTGTGCCTTTGGTGCTCTCGCAGAGGTGCTTGCCACGATTGCTTTGTCAGAGACGCTGTAGAGAGGATGCATGTCCAGGTGCAGGCTCCACTCGACAGCCTCTGGGTGCTTTATTCAGGGCATTTGGCGATGGCTCTTCTACTTTCCTGCCTGGAGTGTCATTTTCAGGCCCCATGTGGAATTTTCCTTGCATATCCATAGGGTTGCTGTTTAATGCATGTGAGGGCAAGGTTAAAAATATCTCATCTAACCTAGATTTTCAAGACAATATGAAGTCGAGGTCTCATGCCGTCATAGAACAGGAATCATTTTCATATTTGGATAATTACAGCCTGAGAAAAACAACCTGTCACCCATCTTCCCTTCCAAGCTGAGCATATCTTTGCTGTCCTAGTTCTTAGAGGCCATCCGAGATGAGAGGAAGAGAATGAGCATTTAGATAGCACCAACTGTGCACCAAGCTTTGTGCTAAGTGCTTTACGAATCCCCTTTGAGCGGTTCAGGGAGAGGAGTGAGAGGGAGGTGGATATACCTTTATCTTCTTTTCTGTTCCTTTATCATATCGGTGACCTCTGGGATTCCTTTCTGTCTTTCTTTGTACTTTGACTTTTACGTAAGCAGAAATGAGAAAGGGGTCAGATGTGTTCAGTCTGTAAAGGTTCTTCCCGCCGTGTTCTTTCCCCATCTCAAAGTAAATGTAAGTTGCCATTATTTAGGAAGGAGCTAGAGGCATTGACAGTTCCTAAGGGGGTAGATTATGATGTTCAGTTCTACTGTATAGTGTTTTTAAAAATAACTTTTTCTCTTCCAAATCTTCTCTTTAATGGGCTGCTTGGTCAGTGACTTTTGTCTCTACAAATATCTGTTCATCTCTCTGTAGGCCCCATGTATGTAAGGCACACTAGCTGATCCATTAAATATGTGGTAGAGTTCATTGGCCAGTAGGTTGGGCAAGCCATGCTTTTTGGTTAGAGTGTGGGACCAAGGGACGGCACCAGAGCCTTCTCTCCTGACTCAGCACCTTTAGAGTACCTAGCCCTAAAACGACCAGTCCGGGGTGCTCGACACTTCATGGAATGGGCTGGGCGGGCCTGGTAGGCCTTGGAACTCTGTTAAGGTCTTAATTTGTGTACTTGGCTGTACCACATATGTATGAAGCAGCTCTGTGCCCTCGTTTGTCTGGTTTGATTTAAATTTGTCTGGTTTGATTTTATTAAAAGTCTATCATGGAATGTCTGCCAAGATGACTCATCTCTGTAGTTGGCAAATATCAGGGAAGGAGAGAATTGATGTGGAATGGTGAGCAGTAATCAGATGAACCATAAGAAGAGAAAGTTCTGATGAAGAGCAGAAAACATTCTCTGATCATTCATCACCATCTTAAGTTATGAGGATCGTTGTTATATACGTGTAGATAATAGATCATAGTTGTTAACTTGACTCTGCTGCTTAATTTTTTTTCCTTTTTATAAATATCACTGAAGTAACTAGAAGAGAATTATGCAATGTACCCAACAAGACACCCTGACTGTCAAGTTATAGCAACACCCAAGATAATAGTTACAGGGTCCCCTCACTTATTTCATTGGGGAACTTGGTTAGATAATTGGAGAGGTAATGACAGGGGTGGGGGAGGCCAGGAAACTGATGGCCCTTTCAGATAATTGAAGTCTAATTCTTATTAGCATTTGGAATGGAAAAGATTTTTAAATCTTCTCCAATGAACTAGAATTAAGAAGCAGTAGAAAGTACCTTGTTTGCCCAGGCCACAAGAGTTCATTCGGTGAGCAAACCTGAGAGCTTTGCTGGGGGTCTCATGAAGAGAGTTGTCTCTGAATTTAGGATCATTGCCGTGCCCGGATGGTCGGACTTGTGTAGCTTTCTGGTGGATTTTTAAAGAAAATTATTATTGTTTTGCAGTAATAGTTGCTGTTAATTATTCTCTATCACATATGTCATTTGTATATGTCTTCGTTTAAGCAAGTTGTGTGCACCCCCCTCCCCCCCAATTAGATTGTTAGTTGCTTGAGGGCAAGGGCCACTTTTGCCTTTGTATCTCCAGCACTTAGCACAGTGCCTGGCACATAGTGGGCTCTTAAGAAATGTTGGTTGACTATGAGTAGTTTCTTTGGGGTGTTTAGATCTGTTGAATTTAATAAAGTTTTGTAGGCTTTCTTGTTCAGAACAATTTATTCTATATTGATATAGTATATCTTTGTATATAGAGATAGAACCATTTTCTAGTAACATCCCTAGAACTCTCATGAAGTAGTGTAAAAATTTTTCCCCCTCTTCTCTCACATTTCCAGTGCAGTCTTTTATCTCCCTTGTTATATTATGGTTTCAAAATGATCTGAAGAGAAATTAAATTCCGGGGTTAATTTAGAGGGCAAGAGCACCTTGGCTCTTGCTGTTGGCTCCTGTCTCTGTTACTTGTATCTGTCTTCTCAGAGACTGGGCGCAAGGATCCAAAGTCCCTCTAGACAACTTTTCCATTTGACTGTTGAGGCAGTGAGACTTTCCTCACTTCCTAAGGCTGTGACCATCCTCAAGGAATGATCCTGAGCATAGTGTCTTCAGCCACCATGGAGTGTTTCATCCCTTATCATGTTTCCTAGGCTAAGTGAATTTCTGAATTGAAAGGGCGCTCATTGGTTCAAGTGCCTGGCCTGCCTTCCCACCCCTGCACTCTTATGGTACATTGCCCTGGTCTTTCCTTTCACTTTCCTAAATCTTGGAGGATTAATTAAATTTAAAGCATCATGGATCTGGAATTGGAAGGGACTTTAGCAGCCATCTGATTCAACCTGCATATTTTCAAGATGAAGACTTTGAAGCCAAGAGATGTCAAGTGAGTTGTCTAGAATCACAGGGCAGTAAGTGGCAGTTAGCACCTTTTTTGAACATAGATCCTCTGGCTCCAGTTTCAGGGCTCTTTCCATTGTACCATGTTGCATTCTCGTGAAATAACTCGGAGACACACAGAATTACAAAATCTGCTAATGCACAACATCAGATGTAGTGTAAAAACATGCTTTTTTTTAAAAAAAAAATTTGATGTTTTAAAATTTTGAGTTTCCTTCCTCCCCACCCTCCTTGAGAAGGCAAGCAATTTGATATAGATTGTACATGTGCAGTCATGCAAAACATTTCCATGTTAGCCATGTTGCAAAAGAAAATGGAGACCAAAAAACCTAAAAAAAAAAAAAAGTTTTTAAAAAAGGATTCTTTGATCCGTTCTCAGGCTTTATCAGTACTTTCTCTGGAGGTGGATAGCTTTTTTCACCATTTGTCCTTTGGAGTTGTCTAAGATCATTGTATTGCTGAGAAGAGCTGAGTCATTCATAGTTGATCATCATACAGTATTGCTGTTACTGTGTACAGTGTTCTGGTTCTGCTCATTTCACTTTGCATCAGTTCATATAAGTCTTCCCAGGTTTTTCTGAAACCATCCTGCTCATCATTTCTTATAGCACAGTAGTGTCCCATAACAATCATAGACCACAACTTGTTCAGCCATTCCCAAAAAATGGGCATCCCCTCAATTTCCAATTTTTTGCCACCACAAAAAGAACTGCTATAAATATTTTCTACGTATAGGTCCTTTTCCTTTTTCTTTGATCTTTTTGGGATACAGACTTCGTAGTGGTATTGCTGGATCAAAGAGTATGCATGGTTACATAGCTCTTTGGGCAGAGTTCCAAATTGCTTTCCAGAACGGTTGGATCAGTTCACATCTACAGCAACAGTGCATTAGCATCCCAATTTTTCCACATCTCCTCCAACATTTGTCATTTTCATTTTCTATCATTTTAACCAATTTGATAGATGTGTGAGGTGCTACCTCAGAGTTGTTTTAATTTGCATTTCTCTAATCATTAGTGATTTAGAGCATTTTTTTCATAAAGCATGTGCTTCTTAACACAGGATGATTCCTGCATTGTAAATGTAAGTGGGTTACTTTTATCCCCCAACTGTCTCACCTCAGAAAAGGGAGCATCCCATCTGTAGGTGACAGGTATGTGTTAACAAACAAGGTCTCCTAATAACATAAGAATTAAATCTGAAAGGACCCTTGTTGTCGTTCAGTTGCTTTTAGTCATGTCCAACTCTTTGTGATGCCGTTTGGGGTTTTCTTGCCAAAGACATTGGAGTGGTTTGCCATTTCCTTCTCCAGCTCATTTTACAGTTGAGGAAAACTGAGGCAAACAGGGTGAAGTGACTTGCCCAGGGTCACGCAGCTAGTAAGTGTCTGAGGACAGATTAGAACTCAAGAAGATGAGTTTTCTTGACTCCAGGCCCAGTATTCTATCTACTGCGCCACCTAGTTGCCCCAGAAGGACTCTGTCATTTTACGCATAAGGAAATTGAGGTACAGATAGTCAATGGGTATTTATTAAGCATTTACTATGTATTCGATACTGTGCTGAGCCTTGGTGATACAAAGAGAGAGTCAAAAGTCAAGCCCCACCAACCAAGATGATAGAGGATGAATTGGAGATAACCGACAGAAGTGAAGCACCAGTATTAAAAGGGACTGGGCTTCTTGTAGAGATGTGAAGGAAGCCTGGGAAGTGAGGAGGGAGAGAATATTGTCTAAGGACCCACTGTAGCCTAGTGTAGACATAGGAGGAAGGGCTTCTCACTGAGAATAAGCTGCATCAGAGTTAAGATTTGAACACAGGGTTGCAGGCTCTAAATCCAGTGTTCTTTCCACTCTAATATCCTATACTTGTGTTTAAAAAAAAATCTCAATGTATGGGTCGTTTGTGTGGTTCAGACAGTAGTCCATTTGGAAAAGATCTGAGGATTTTAGCGTATGACTCAGCAGTGTGACATACTGCGGCCCCAAAAGTCATGCTGATCTCTAGCAGTATTGGCTGGAGTGTCTTGTTCCTGTCCCCTCTCTCACCCAGAGAAATGAGGAAGCCATGAGCAGTGCAAGCCCTCCCTGTAGACACGCCTATACACACATAACAGTCTGAGGCTTGCTGGTATGTGAGCAAAGGGGATCAGTCATTCAGTTCTTATTATTCCTTCTAAATCAAGTTTCTTCACCCTATTTGTCCTCAGAATAATGTTTTTAAATGCATAAAATACATAGGATTACAAAGAAAACCTTCATTAGAATAAAGCTGTAACTTTTTTGTTTTAATTTCACAGATTCCAGGTAAAGAAACCTACTCTGGGTGGAAGTTAAAAGGAATGTTTTATATTGGAAGGGCCCTTCTTGCTGGTCCTTGTTCATTGAGCAGGATTTAGATAAATGAAAGGAAGAAGCGAGACACTTGGGCAGGACGAGGACTGCCTGACTCCAATAGAAGGGCTCCATGTCAGGAAAAAGTGGCAGCTAAGCAGCTCTGGCCTGGGACCTTTGGTCAGGTCTAAACTTTGTTAACCACAGAAGAGAGACTTAAAGCCTTGTAGACAGAGCCATAGTTTGGGGCTCAGGAAGACTTGGGGCAGGGCCCTCCTACAAAAACTTAACATTCTGTGCCCCTGAGCAAGTCAGCTGCTTCCCCCCAGCCTCAGTTTCCTTAGGTGAGAACAATAAGATAACGTATGTGGAACACTTTCCAGTCACTACATATATTAGCAACAACAGCAATAACACAGCTATCATTATGATTGTTGGCTGTTAAGAAGAGAGTGGTACATTCACATCATTTTCTGTCATCCCTGCTTGGGAACCAATGAAAAACTTCTTAGCAAGAGAGGCAGACAACAAGGTTGGATACCCACCCCAGTCAGTCATCTTGTTTGCAAAATTGTAGTTTTTCAGAGATGTCTTGTTTAAACATCTTTCTAGAACCCAGGCTCCAGCCTATCACAGAGTACATGTTTTATTTATATAAACTGTAAATACAGGAAAGGCCTGTGGCTTCATGTAGGGTGTAGTTTAGACCCTTAGGGGTTTTTTGGCTTTTGAAATAAGAGAATTGATTTTTATCTTTTTCTTTTTTTTAAAAACAAACTCTTATCAAGCTGCGCTGCCATGCCAGGGTGGCACCAAGCACTCACTTGATACCAAAATCGAGCCCCGTCTAGATGTGCTCAGAATCATCTCTTTGGACTTCCTCATCTCCAGAGAGTTTATAGGCCTTTGAGTGTTCTGGAGGGTGAAGAAAGGGAGAAGGGCAAAGGGATGCCTGGCCAGTGAGGTAGACAGAGCCCTGCCAGCATTGCACAGGTGCATTAGAAACAGCTGCCATGCAGCCTGAGTCGCACAATTGCAGTGTTCATGCTACTCTGGGTTAACTTAGGAAATAAAGCCATGTAGAATACCCTTCTGCTGGATGAGAGTCTGTAGTACCTTGCCATTTTTCAAACTTCTAGTCTCAGGAAGAAATGTGTTGTTATAGAAGGTTTTGTGCAAGAGGCTAGGCTAGGCTTCTGTGTTGTGTGGATTATCGCCTTGCACGACCCTTCACAACTTCCTCTCCTGCCGCCCACGGCCAAATACGGAAACTGTGCTCTATCAGGACACTTCTGCAATTGCGGGCGTTCACAACTCCCAGACCTCTCCTTACCACTTAGACCCTCATGGCTTAGGACTGAAAGACAAAACTGATGTTGAATTTTAAAATGGGCCTTTTGTGGTGCTCTGTCCCACTGACCCTCTGTCTCCCTGTTCTCTCCATTGTGCAGTGCTCCAGTTGAAGCTTCAGCAGCGACGGACCCGGGAGGAGCTGGTGAGCCAAGGGATCATGCCGCGTAAGTGTCTGTTCCTTCAGCCCCATCCCTGCCCTCCTCTCTGAGCGGTAGAACCAGCTGCCTTTGGGGGCAGTAGTGGAGTGAATGTGCCTGATGGGATGGCATGGGAAATGTTTGGTACAAAGTAGAAAACCCAATCAGATGTTGTTTCTTCTTCCCCCTGCCACCTTTCAAAGTTCAGTGCATCCAGAGAACTGTAACTTCTGACCAGCAAGATTCAATGAAATACCCTTGATTAATTTGAAAGTGGAAGGCAGCGAGGGAGGGCAGGGAAGACTGTGAATCATCCTTTGATTCCGTGATGTATGCTCCGAAGAATGTGCTCTGAATTGTACCTTTGTGGGCAGGGCGGGGCTGGTAATCAATCTTTGTGCAGGTTTCCTGCCTTTATGGTTTTCTCCTGTGAGTTCTATCAACTTACCATAATTCTTGAAATTGAGCATTGTGGGTGAGGGCTGGTAAGTTTTCTGCCTTGCTGTTGGAGTAGGAGAAAACTCCCTGGGGTTTCCTTCTCTTCCCTCCAAGTCCTAGCCTTGTTTTCTTAGTTGCTGAAGCAGTCATTCTTGGAAGAAAGGCTTGACTTTGACTTCAGAGTGAGATGTTGACAAGTATTGTGATATGGCTGTGAGCTTGGGCTCCCTTAGAATGTGCACACCCATTGATGGGTTGATGGACAGCGGGGACAAGCCAGCTTTGAACTTCAGGCTCTTTGGGAGACTCATTGCCAATGATGTGATAGAACATAAAGAGGACAGGATGTGTGTTTGGAGGCTCCTGACACCGAGCAGCAGCCTGACAGCAGACACGTTGCTTCATCTCTCTCAGCCTTAGCTTCCTGTGCTGCCCAAAGGTTGCTCCTTGCCTCCCCTCACCAGGTTATTAGGAGAAAATTGTTGGAGTAAGGCTGATTGCTATTATCGTCAGTACCAGTAGGATCATCAGTTAGTGGACTCAGAAGCGAGCAGAACTTTTGTTGTTTCTGATGACGATCCTTTTTCAATCCCCAGCAAACAACACATGCTTATATCTTTTCTAATTTGAAAAGCCTCCTGCCTAAAAAGGTCTCCTTCACCCACCTATTACACCCCCAGAATTTCAGAGAAATAAATTAAAGGAAACTTCCGGAACTCTTTCTAATTGACAGGAAATCAGTTGTTCACCTTCATAACTCAAAGTACATTCCCTGACACATTCCCTGCCCTGCTTTTCTGGGCCCTCAGGATGAATGCATTACTTTTTCAAGAGGTAGGATTCTAGCAAGACCTGGCGCATTCTGGGAGGCCTGTCAAAGTCAGATCTTTTTCATGGTCTGTCATTACTCTGATAAAGCACTGCTCACTCATCTTATGTCGTGTTCATCCCTGTCTTATTTTATGCCCTTCCATTGTAGAAACTGTTTTACAGTTTACCTGCTTTAACTGTGTGATCTGGCAAGTGTATCTCCCAGCGTGAATGGAATTAGAGCTTTCTCCATTTACTCTGTAGAGCAAGCAGTTGGAGTCCATGTCACTTAGGGAACTGTTTACAAAACATTTGAATTGCAACAGCCATCCTGAGTAGGTTGTGCAAATATTATTATTGTCACTTTGTAGACTCACAGTACCAAGAGCTGGAGCTTTGGAGCTCATTTAGTTTGACCCTTCACTTTACAGATGAGGGAACTAGACCTAGAAAGGGACACAGAGTGAAGAATCAAAGCTGTTTCCCTGTGGCTCCGAGTCTGCCGCTTTATCCGCTCTAGGACATAGCCTGCCGGCGGACCTTGCCCATCAGAGGCCTAGGCCTCCTGACGGAGCAGTGGAGCTGCCTGTGATCAGGCAGGGGAAAGCCACGCCTTACAAAGTGATCTCCACATCCATCTGTGCCAGGTGGACACTTGACCGGTTTCTCCTCAAAGAAATTGATGATAGCATGTTTCAGTGCTTCCTAAGTGCCTAACACCACTAGGCGCTTTGGGTGACAGTAAAGAAAAGGGGCGGGGCTGCATTCAAGGAATTAAATAAACTCTAGTTGGGGAGCTAAACCTGACCCAGACAGAACAGAGCTGGAGGCTGTTAAGTGCTGATGGGTGTGGGATGGACTCACAGGAGCCTGTCTCCTGGTGCCTGCCTTCCTCCCACATGTGCCTCCCCAAAGGTCAGGCCATTTGTGGGTAGGTGCCTTGTAGGACAAGATGGCGATTCTTTCATGTGTGCAAGGCAGAGTTAGGTGACCAGGGTGGGATCTCCTGGGACTCCTGCAGGTTTGGACTTGGTTCTCTTGCCTGTATACCACCCCAAGTTAGCATTATGAGACACAGAGGGCACTAGACATTATCTGGTCTGGGCTTTTCCTTTTTTTTTCCTTTTTGTCTTCTTTTCCTATTTTTGGTGGGGGTGAGGCAGATTAAGAAACTAAGACCCAAAGAAGTTGGAGAGTCACACAGTCAGTCAGCAACATTTTATTCAATGCCTACTGTGTGCCAGGCATTCTGCTTGACACCCAGGATACCCAAAACAGTCTCTGCCCTCAAGGAGCTTCCATTTTGTTGGTGGAAACCACATATAGAGAATAAATCCTAGGTGGTGCAGGGAGGGAAGTAGGGCATGAGCAGTCTCAAGGATCAGGCCAAGCTTCGCGCTAAAGGTCCTGTTTCAGCTGAGTCTTGAAGGAGGCAGAGGGGAAGAGGGAATGCATGGCATGTGTAGAGGAGAGCCAGAGCAAAGACACAGAGGTAGGAAATAGCTAGATGTGAGGAGGAACAAGAAGGGCAGTTTTACTAGAACCTAAAGCTTGGAAGTGGGATAATGGATTCAAAGTGGGAAAGGTAGACTGAGGCCAAGTGGTGAAGGGCTTTCAAGGCCAAACAAAGGCAGTAGCCATCTCTTGGAGTTTGTTGAGCACAGCATGGTCACACTTGTATAGAAAAAAAAATCATCATTGCAGCTGAGGGGGACAGGATTGGAATAGATAGAGCCTTGAGGCAGGTAGACCTCCCTAGCAGGCGAGACCACCCCAGGTGAGAGGTCGGTCACCATGTATGGGCATAAGGAGAGCACAGGGGCCAAGATGAAAGCAAAATGGAGGAAACTGGAGAGTGAAATCAAGAATAATGCTGAGCTTACAAACCTTGGAGACAAGAAGAAGCCTGGAAAGTTTAGAGGAGGATTGGGTGGGTGCTAGGGAGAGTTTTGTGAACGAAGCCACAGAAGCTTCTTTTCTGAAAAGGGCTTGGCAGATGAAGTAGGCCACAGTGCCTGGTTCTTCCTGTCTATGTCCTAATGGCGCGAATCATTTGAGACATCTGGCCTGTGGTGGAGAAGGTCGTGTCTGCTGTAGACTGTTCAACAGGATCACTTCCCAAACTCCTTTGTTCTCAACATGTAAACATAGGTTTCAAATTTAACACCACTTAACTAAACTCTGCAGTTGTACAGACAACGCCAGACAGCACAGGATTATCTGTTCCAGGCCCTGTGCTTTAACCATGGATTTCTGAGGCTCTGTGTACCTTGAAGGAGCTACATGGGGGAACGGGGGAGATGGCCGGGTAAGGGAGCCAAACATGAAGTCAGAAAGCCGAGGCAAGATGTATTCCATGTGCTCCAGACAGATTCAGTGTCATGTTTGGGGAAGAGATGAGCTGTGTTTGGAATGCCTTGTCCTTAAACAGTGCTTTCCCCTTGCCTTTTAGATTTGACATTTAAAGGTGTAAAAGGTCAGGAGGTTAAGGTGAATTCTAAGAGAAGTGTTCTGGCAGGGAGATGTTGCAGAGGAATGACCTTTTAAAGGAATCATGGAAGTTCTATTACTTGGCACAGACCAGAAAAATCTGTAATCTCTCCTGGCCCTGTTAGTTTCTTCCTTTTCAGACTAATACTGTTAACTTTATAGGATTATTGAGAAAGGAACAGCAGTGTTCTGTTTTTAAAGAATTTAAGTCTGTAGCTAACATGCTGGTATTTTCTATTTCCTTGGTGCCCCCTCCCCCATTTTTTTCCACCTTCAATGTTTCTCTGTATCTTTGGCATTGTCAGGATGTATCCTTCCACTCACTCTGCTAGTGTAGATCATAACCCATTCATGCCTTCTCATCCTGCATCATTTTTCATAGAATCAAAGTTGAAAGACACCTCAGAGTCCATATTGTTCAACCTGTACTTGGACAAGGAAGTTTGTAACAGTATACCTAAAAACTTAAAGAACTGCTCCCTGAGGGAGAGCCCATTACTTCCCAAGGCAGCCCAGTGCATTTTGGGATACTTCTCATTCTTAAATTAATTAGCTTTTAATTTGCCCTTTTCAAATTTCCAACCAGAGTGTCTTCTTCTGTCCTCTTGGGCCAAGAAGATCAAGTCGAATTCCTTTTTTATAGATGACCAAAGGCAGGAAGCTGCCATATTAGCACCAAGTCTTCTCTTCTCCAGCCCAGCAGGTTCTGCCTTTCCACCAGCTCTTCCATGGCATGATCTTGAGGCCTTTCTCTATCCTGTTTGTTCTCTTTCTGGCCAGTCTTCAACTTAACAGTTGCCTTCCTAAAATGTAACATCCAGAGCAAACACAGCATTCTCTGTATGGTTTGACCAAGGTGGGGAGCAGCAGGATTTTCACCTTCCTAATCCTAGACACTGTGCCTCTCTCAATAGAGCCTGAGGCTGTGTTTTCCTTCTTAGCTGCCATATCACACTGTTGAATTAGATTGAGTGTGTGTCCACCAAACCCACTACAGGGCTCTCCCCACACCTCTGCCATCTTGGATTTCTGAAGTGGAAGATTGATTTATTTCAATCCAACTTAAAAACTTTACATTTATCCCTAACAAATGTCATCTTAATAGATTCAGCCCATTTTTGGTGTCTCGTGCACTGAGCTTGGTGTCATTTACAAATTCGATAAACTCGCCAACTTGTGCCTATGACAAGAATGTTAGTACAACTACGGCACTCACTACAGATTCCAAGTCCTCTTCTGAGTTGACGTTAGATAACTTTTTTGAGTCTGGTCCATCAGCCAATTCTAAATTCACCACATCTTTCTTTTTTCAATTAGAATATTGTGAATGATTTTGTCAAATGCTTTGCCAAAAACTAGGTAAACTAACTGACAGCATTCCCCTGACTAGCCTAGTAATCCTGTCAAAAACTGAAATTGTACACACACTCATAATTTGAATTACATCTATACACACATACATATATACACATAGACACGTATATAATCAACATTGTACTTGTTCAGTGACAAGCATTTCCCTTTACGCAGAGAACTGTAAATCTCCTCTTTAACTCTTTGGGTAATGCAGACAAGTCTAGCCAGCTCTTCACTAAACAGATCAGCTCTAGCAAAGAAAAGCCTCTTCTCTAATATCAGATGCCACAGTAAAATAGATCTGCTTGTCTTTTTACCTGTGTTTCTTCCCAAATTATAGAGAGAGGGCAGTCAGGTACAAGGTTTCTCCCCTCTGAAGCTCTTGATGGCTCCAGAACAAGCTCGGACGGCTCTCTGCACAGGGTCGAGATTTAGCTGTCTTCCCATCAGCCGACGAGCTCTCAGCTCACCATCCTTTCCCCAGCCAATCATCAGAGCACTGATCTCTCGCTTTCCTCGGAGAAGGACAACAGCCTTCTCTATCTTTCTTCCCCCTGCTTCTTGGGACTTCTCCAGGCCTCAACTTACCCCTTTGCTCCTTTTGTCTGCCTTTTCCTATAGTTTCTTCTCTCAGGTTTCTGATGCCTCCTCATTCCCAGTGACCAATCTCTCACCTATGATGTGCAATTCACCAGTTGCACTTTTCTGCCAGGTAGGACCTCAGCAGTCCATGTATATAATCTTCCTGTGGTCTCTCAAACACTTGTTTGAGTTAAAGTTTCTCAGTTAAAATCATCTCACCTCTAAAAACAGTGACATGCAGATTAACTGATGAATCACAAAGGATAGCCTATTGGTCATAGTTACCTTGGGTACTAATCTCCCTTCAAACAGGTTCTCTCAGTGCATTTCATTGGATGAGGTCTTATCTAGTCCTCAGAACAGTCTGTGTCTCTCTTTGACATTTTATCTGAGAGGGGTGGAGTCAAGATAGTAGAGCCTTAGGAAGCAATAACACTGAGCTCTCCTCTGCAGAGATCTAGAAGATGCACCATATCTAATCTTGATGGAGAAATCCAGAAAAAATCTCAGAGAACAATTTTCTCAGACCAGCTTGGTATAGGGGAACAAAGAGGTCTATGGATACTGGGGATGAGATCAGGCCAGGAGCGGGGCAGAATACTCCAGCACCCGGGGAGAGGCTGTCCCATACCTATGCCAGGGCATGACGATGGAGACAAGTGGCAACTGGCAGCTTTGTTTCCTAATACCCAGTCCTGGGTCATAGATCCAGGGTGAACTGAAAAGGGGACCTCTACATGGGAATAGTGATCCAAGGTAGAAAGGCTGTGGAGCAGGGAAATAGCAAGTTCAGAAGCAAGCAATAGCTGAGTAGCACAAATTCCAGGAGCAGAACAGGGTATCAGTTCCAGCATCTAGCCCAGTCTGCAGAGGAGTAACCAGGGTAAGAATCTCATACCAAAGAATCCTGCCTAGGATTTTTTCATTCAAGAACGAACAAAGCTTTCACTTGGCTAATAGAGGCTGAGTCTATAAGCATTCTACTGTTTGATCAGGCCAAAACCCAGGTCAGGAACTCAAAGCTCAGATTAGGTAAGCAGCAATCAAACTGCCGTGGGAGCACTTAAAGCTCACAGGTTCGCAGCCTGCCCCTGAGATCCTGAAATAACAACACTCAGTACCCCAAGAAAGCAGCAATGAGGCAAGCCCAGATCTCCCCACCAGAAGTGTGCAGAACCCAGCCCTAACATCAAGTCTGAAATCAGGAAGTATGTGAGATATTAATCAAGCCAAAAAAAGAATTCTCCCCTAGAGAGCTATTATGGCCTCAAGAAAGCTCAAGCCACAAAAGCAGAAGAAGAGAATAACTCTAAAACATCTGCAAGAAGTGCCTCAGAGAAAAACAGAGCTTGAGCACAGGCTCAACTAGAATTCCTTCAAGAGATGAAGCAAGAGTTTTTTTAAAAGTTTAATTTTTTTAAAAAAATAAAATGAGAGTGCTAGAGGAAAAAGCTGAAAGAGAAATGAGAGCTATGGAAGAAAGAATTGAAAAGGCAATTAACAACTTGACATAATAGATACAAAACCAGACCACAAATTCCCTGAAAATTAGAATAGACCAAATAAAAATGCCAGTGGCTCCATGTGATAACAAGAAATATTGAAGCAAAGTCAAAAGACTGAAAAAAAAATAGAGAAAAATATAACGTATCTCATAGCAAGAACAACTGACCTAGAAAACAGACCATGAAGAAAAAATTTAAGAATCAGTGAACTAGAGAGAAAAGACGCAAGACTTTCTTCGATTGAGACCTTCCTCTGACCTTGCACTTTATAATCTCCTCTGCCTGTGTCCCCTGAAGAAAGATGACAAGGGGTGTACCAACTTCTGTCACCCCAACATGACTTTCCCCTGTCCAGAAGACTTCCATTTCCTCTTGTGCCTACCTGATCTACAGCTTCAGGTGAGAAGAGGAGCAAGACCTTCTGACCAAGACTTCCGTCTCCTATTCTCTATGACCCCCAAGGGAAGGCTGCTAAAGGCTGCTGGAGTGACTTCCATCTGTGCTGGCACTTCCTACTCCCAACCTGATTTCCCAGCTGGCATGTAGAAACCCTCCAGTGCAAAGAGGAACAACCTTCCCATTGACCTCAGGCTTTCCATCTCCTGCTGCTCCTGTTCCTTGAGGAAAGTGGGGAGTGGGACTCCCATCTCCTGTTCCAAGGCTCTACTTGTCTCCAGCCCAACCTCTTAACCTTCTTTAAGAAGAAGAGTAGCGCTCAGTGAACACCATCACATCTGATGAGGACACATCCCAGTCGGATTCTGAACCCATCCCCCACCCCAATTCCTCATTCCCACCCCCCTCAAAGTTCTAGCCAGAAGTCACCCACCCATTTTACTGTGCCCTCTGAATTGCCTGTTCCCCAGGCAACAAACTTTCCTTACTCCTAAATCTTTTCCTCTCACACTTCTTCCATGGTTTAACAGCTAGCTGTCAAGTCCTGACTGTCCCTTTATGACACAGCCTTTCTGGCCACCTTTTCCCGTACTGGCTTCCAGTACCTTCACTCACCCCCTTAATTCACTGGTCAAGATGGGGGAAGAGGGACAATTCCTTGTTCCTTATTGTCCCTTCCAGGTTCTCCCCCTATCTCCATCACTCTATAATCTCTCCTTTGAGGTTCATGCAATTCATGTCTAGCCCCCAGTCAAAATCCTAGTAGCTGATGTCTGCAGATCCCCAGCTTCCCCTTCCTTCCTCAATGAGCTTGTTACCTGGCCCACAGTTTTTCTCTCCTTCCCAACTGGTGTCCTCAGACGTGGAGACTTAATCATACCTCTTGATTCTCCCTCAGGAAACCTAACCACTCACTTCCTGAATCTGCGCATTTCTCATGACCTGTTCCTTCACCTCACCTTAGCCACGCACAAAAATGCTCACACACTGGATCTTGCCATCACCCACAGATATACCACTTCTTTGTTCAAGAATTCAGAATCCTCTTAACTGACCATAGTCTGTTGGTTTTCCATCTCTCCCAGGCCATCACCCCTTCACTAGTTATTTTCTCCTTTTTGCTTCATCTTAAACCCTTAGTGACCAGTTCAGCTCTACACTATCCTCTTCTCTTGAGTCTTCAGCCCCTTAATGGTTTTCACTGATTGTACCCTACTACGCCTCAGCCTTGGGTGACTTTTCCTATCAGCCGCTTCTGCTCCTATGCTACTGAACAAAGGTGAAGAAGGTCATGCAACCATTCTGATTGGGTCCACTACAATTTTATGTGACATAACCACAACTGGGCCCTCACTGCTGCTAGGTAATCCTACCATTCCTCTCATCAACTCACTATCTCACTTCCCACAGAGTCCCTTCCAAAGTTTTTCATCCCTCCTCAAACCTCTGATGTTTCCTCCTTCCTCCTCCACCTCTGCAGCTGAGAAGCTTGCCTCATATTTTACAGAAAAAATGGAGGCCATTCACTGTGAGCTCTCTCGTGGCCCCTCTCCCTAATCACCCAGATGCCTTCTGCCTCTGTCTCCTTCTGTACGCTTATCTGTCTCACAGGAAGACATGGCCTTGCTCCTTTCCAAGGCCAACCCTTCTGCCTACACTAGCCAGCCCATTCCCTTCCCATCACCTCCAGCAGATTGTTCTTTTTTTGTCATTTTATCATACCCTTTAATCTGTTTCCTACAAGATACCCATGTCTCTCCCATCCTGAAGAACCCTCATTTGGTCCTTCCATCACCAGGACTATTATCCTCTGTATCCTCAGCCCTTTGTAGCTGAAACTCCTTGAAAGGGCCTCTTGTTGATAGGTACCTCCATGTTTTCTTCTCTCACTCTCTTCCTGACTCCTTATGATTCAGCTTCTGATCTCAGCCTTCTTCAGAGTTACTAAGGACTTCTTCATTGCCAAATCCAGAGGCTTTTTTTCAGTCCTCATTCTTGAGCTCACTGTGGCCTTGGACACAGTTGATCACGCTCTCCTCCTTGATAATTTCTTCTCCCTTGATGCTCTCTTTTGGGGGCCACATTCTGTTCTAGTTCTTCTCTTCTCACACCACTTCTCAGTCTCCATTGCTGGATCCAGGATAGGATTCTATCTTGGATTTTTCTCCCTCTAGACTGTTATCTTTGTGCTGATGATTCCCAAATCTCCCTATCTTGCACCTAGAATTGTAAGTCTAGTAGACATCCTCAACTAAACATGTTCCAAACAGAACGTTCTGTTTACTCCTGTACCCTCCCCCACCTCCTGACTTCTTATTACTGTTAAGGATAACACCATTCTCCCAGCCCCTAGTAACTTAGGCAGCATCTCCCTGGAGGCCTCGTTATCTCTCAAGCAACTCTCCTCCTTATCCAATCTTTTGCCGAGGCCTATCAGTTTTACCTTTGCAACATCTCTTGAATATGTCCCCATCTCTCTTCTGACATTTGCCCCACCCTGGTGCAGGCCCTTACCAGCTCACTCTTGGATAAGCCTGCTGGTAGGTCAGCCTGCCTCAAGTCCCTCCTTACTCTAGTCCATCCTCCACTCGACCACCAAAGTGATTTTGCTGAAGCACAGGTCTGATCACCTCATACCTCCTGCCCCAGGATCAAATACAGAATCTTTTGTTTAGCATTAGAAATCCTAGCTTCCTGCTAGGGGGGCTTTGTATACCTTTCCAGTCTTTTTATATCTTACTCTCTGCTATGTAATCTTCAATCCGTGTTTGCAGTGCTCAGCATCTTCCACAGAAGGCCTTCCTCAGCCCTTGTTAATTCTCATTTCTTTTCATTACTCCCCATTTATCCTGTCTGTAGCTTATTTGTACTTTTCCCTTCCCCCATCAGCAGCTCTGCTTGGTTTTCACTTCATGGAACATTGTGCCTCCCCCAGGATAAGCTCCTCTAGGTTGACTCAGTTGATACTCAACACCTTCTCAACTCCCTCAGTTGGCAGGCTAGAGAGTGAATCAGTGCATTCTTCCCAATGCCTTACTTTATAGAGGGCTCGGAACTTTTCAGGTAACTCTCCATTTTCTGTCAAGAACTTTGTGTGGTTTCCATTCCATGCTCCTACAGCTGAGTATCCCCTGGTGCTCTGTCTTTCGCTCCCTTTTTGGCTTCCTTTAGTGTATTCTATTCCCCCATTAGATCATAAGCTCCTTGAGGGCAGGGACTGTTTCTCCCTCCCCCTCAGTGCTTAGCAAAATGCTTGGCAACATAGTAAGTGCTTAAACAATGTTTATTAACTGACTGGCTGACTCTCTGAACACCATGACCAAAAAAAGAAGAATCCAAACATCATATTTCAAGAAATCTTGAAAGAAAATTGCTGAGATCTCTAAGAACTAAAGAGCAAAGTAGAATAGAAAGAATCCACTGGTCACTTCCTGAAAGAAAACCTCCCAATGAAAGCTCCCATGAACATCATAGACGACATTCGGAGCTCCCAGGTCAAAGAAAATATATAGCAAGCAAGGAGAAAGAAAGAATTCAGCTATCTAGGAGTCACAGTAAGGATCACACATGATTTTGGAACCACCCATCGAAGGGAATGGAGAGCTCAGGATACGATGTTCCACATGGGAAAGGCTTCAAAGGCTAACAGTCAAGACTGACTTATTCAGAAACACTTGAGTATAATGCTACAGGGAAAAAATGGATTTTCATTGAAATAGAGGACTCCCAAGAATTCTTGATGAAAAGACCAGTGCTATGGAGAAACTCTGAAGTTCAAACACAGGAGTGAAGAAGAAAGGTGGACATGAATAAACAGTAAGGTTCTAACGAAGGTTAAAGTGCTTTCATTCAGATATGGGACGTTCAGTTACTTCGGTCCACGTGGCCTCATCGGGATCGTAGAGGGAGTCTAATTAGACAAGGAGGCCTGGGAGTGATTCTGCTCTCTCAGGGTGATCTTAAAAGAGAGGGGAAGGAGGAACATTTTATCTGAGAGTATTCTTTTCCTCTCAAGCTGATCTTACTAGTTTTCCTTGCAGAAATATTTTCTTTCTGTCTTGTTCACAAAATGTTCACACATTAAAGGGGTTTTAAAAAACCAAATCACCCTGCCACACCTTTTGTTGTCTTTACATTACTTTACCAGCTTCTGTTCTCTCCTGGGATGGTTCTTCCAGGCTTTGTGTTGAAATCCCCTGCTCTTTCTGTCACTTCTCAGCTCCTGTAGATTTACTGATCATCTGTATGCCAATGACTCCCAGTTCTAGATAGGGGATCCCAAAAGTCTTAGTACAGTTCTAAGTTTTAATAGCTTCAGAAATATGAATGCTACAGACTTACAAAACAATCATTTGAAAGCGTAATTATTTAAATTTCTTTTATGTAGTATTATGAATTTTGAATAACTTTCCATTTTAATTTTAATAGGATGGGGCACCCTGTCATGTTGCAATGAATATGCAGCAGTTTCTGGTTGATACTTGCTCCAGCTGGTGGGTCACCAGAGGAGGGATTCTTGCTTGACCTTCTTTGTCACCTGATCCGTTTCTATTATACTTTTTATTGTGGGTTAATGTAACGGGACGAGTTAGAGCCTACCCCAAACATCGTTGGACCTCCGCGCCCAGACCCCAACTGAGAAACCTCAGGGCTCTGAGGTATGGGAGGAACAAGATGGAGTCTGGAGGAAGGGTCTCGCCCTTGTTGGCAACGTGGTGCAGGGTTCTTTTCCAGATTTACCTGTACACAGGTGAATCATGGGGAGAGCCCGGGAAGGAAAGGGGAGAAGAATAGGAGGAGAGTAGGCGGAGAGTAGGCGGACCAAGGCAGTCCTAGTACTACGCAATTAAGGCTATAAAAATCTGGTCACTGACTTTATTAAACGGAGCTGTTAACCATCTTTGCTTCCCGCCTCATTCATTGCCCGCAAGATCAGGCCTTTGCTGGACAAAGGCCTGGGAGTATGGGGTAAAAGAGACCCCTACAAGTTAACATCAAAACTGACGTATAAATCGAATCTTCCTTCTTTGGATGATCTTAAGGCTTAAATTACAAATACAATACTTTTAATCTTTGAGTAGCAGCTGATGAAAGTTTTTATGACATTCATAAATCGACTAGAGTGATGGATAGCACAAGACAATGGTTATGATGAATTTTAATAAAAAATAGCAGTAAATAATTAACCTTGTAAATGTTGTTTATTGTATATTTGTAAGACTTTTGGGACCTTCTATATATCCAGTCCCAGTCTGTCTCCTGAATTTCAGTCCCACATAACCAGCTACCTATTGGGCATTTCAAACTGGCTATCTTGGAGTTAGTTCAAGCTCCAAAGAATTCATCACCTTTCAACCTAAACACTTTCCTCTTCCCAACTTACCACTTCCGTCAAAGGGACCCTGTTCTGCCAGTCTCTCAGGTTCATGAGCTCGACATTGTCACTGTCACTCTTCCTCACCTCACACATCCAGTTAGTTGCCATATCTTGACATTTCTACTTTCACAGCACCCTCCCAGCCAACTCTTCTCTGTACCTGCAGTCACCATCGTAGCTCAGGCCCTCACCTGATTTCTCTATCATTCTTCCCCACTCTGGTTTATAGATTTTTTCTTACTATACAGTGTTTCTTGGGCTCTACTTTTTACCTGTTTTGTTCTTTTAAATAAATTATACCCTTCCAGAGCTGTGTTCTAGCAATAGATCTCTTCCCACGAAATATGTATGGTATCACTACAGTCTGAGCAGTGGACTTGGGAGTCCAGATATATTGGTGGGCATTATATTAAATAGTTGTACCTTAGGAGTATTTTTGAACCTACCAAGTTTCACAGAACCTTACTCTAATTCTTTGGATAGATTATTTTGACATTAATTTTAAAGAATTCCTATATACTCAAGTCTCCTGATGACATTTATGTCTAAACAAGATTAAGAAAATTTAAAAGTATCTTGAGAGAATTTTGACCTAAAGAGAAAATCCTGTTAGCATGTAGAAGACCTGTTTTCTTCCCATTTGAAAAAGCAAAAGTATAGCTTTGAATAGGTTTCAGGATCTTTGCATTTCTTGAGTCACAGAAGCTGAAGCTCCTAGGGTAGGTACTGTGGTAATCAGTTTGCTGAGAAGGAAATTTCTTTTTAACTCTGACTGGAGCTTCAGAATCACCAAACCAATTTCCTGAAGTCCCTTTCTCAGTACCAAGAATTTTGTTCATCTCCTTGCCAATAGTGAAATTCTCTGGCCTAATCTTCACCAAATAGATCAGCTAGGGTTCAAACCGCCTTTCCTTTTTTTAAAAAAATTAGTTTTCAATTAACAGGCACTTATTTTCTGGTAACCAATATGCATATTCAAGCTAAACCCTACATTCCACATTGTCCATGTCCAAAGGCAACCTCTCTCTCTTCCTGAATGCCTTGATGTTTCCCGGGTTATAATTCTTTTCATGGGGTGTGAGAAGCTTCTTGGAGAGGCTCCAGGCTGCTTAGTGTCTTGGAATGGGCACTTGTTTGGGAGTGAGAAGATGCTGATCCCAGCACTGCCACTTGGTGGCCAACTCTTCTGAGCTGGTGTGAGCAAAGGAGTGACCATTAAACTTTAGAGAAGGGTGGGCTGTTAATCAGAGTTCAATCTCCTCCTTTTACAGAGAGGCCCAAAGTGTCTGAGTCATCTATCTGCAAGCACTGAGTGACAGGACAGCAGCTCACACTCGGGCACTCTGACCCCTCTGAACCAGCCCTTTGTTTCACTGTGTCCTAGGTGGTGCCCTCAGTAAATGTCTCTGAAAAGTAAATCCTGGGACTTCAGGAGGCCTTGGTGTTTCCTGAGGGCGAAGGGAGTGTGGTGTATATAGTTTAGGGTCCTCATCGTTATTAAAAAGGCTTGACCTACATGGTCCTCTTCTTTTTTTTTTAAACTTTTTTTTTGAGGGGGGAAGGCAGGGCAATTGGGGTTAAGTGACTTGCCCAAGGTCACACAGCTAGTAAGTATGTCAAGTGTCTGAGGCCGGATTTGAACTCAGGTTCGCCTGACTCCAGGGCCAGTGCTCTACTCACTGCGCCACCTAGCTGCCCCCAATGGTCCTCTTCTAATCCCTCATTGCCTAATGAGGGAAATAGAATTAGAAAGGGGATGGCACCTTTTAAAACTGTGTTTTTTAATTCTGAGTTTAAACATTAAATAGAATGATCATCTTTGTATACGTAGTAGACTGGAAAAAGAAAGATGTATCTGAAAAGTGAATCTCTATTAAATATATACTGCCTGCTTTTCTTTCAAACCATAGAATAAACTTTCAAAGCTACCTTGCCTGTCTGGGCTTCTTCCTGGCTTTCCTTGTCTTCTCTTTGGTGAATTTTAAACAATGTGTCAGGGACTGTCTTTTCTTGGTTTTTCTGTTTTTGGCAGCCCTGCTGCTCACCTCTCTTCTCTTTCAGGTCACTTCCTCCACCTGCCGTCTCACTGAAACAAAGAAAAACAAGACCTTGGGAGCAAATATGCTTAGCCAAGCAAAGCCTATTCCTGTCTCCCTCTGCCTCTCTGCCAGGCGGTGGGCAGCAGCTGGCGCTTAGAATAGAGCTGTAGACTTGGAGTCCCTCAGACCTGAGCTCACTTGCTTTCTCAGCCACCTCCCAGCAGAGATCGCCAACAAGTCACTCATGGGACTTCTCAGCTTTAGTTCCCTCATTTGTAATATAGGGTTTGGTCTCAGAGATCTGTAAGGGCCCTTCGGTTTTAAAATCTGTGATCCTGTGATCATTAGTCCTCTGGAATTGTTAAGGATCACTGCAGTGATTAGAGGCCTGGTTTTGCTTATTTTGTTGTTCAGTTGTTTCAGTCATGTCTCCCTCTCCATGACCCCATTTGGGGTTTTCTTGGCAAAGTTCCTGGAGTGGTTGCCCCTTGCCTTCTCCAGCTCTTTTTACAGATGAGGAAACTGAGGCAAACAGGATTGCCCAGGGTCACACAACTAGTAAGTATCTCAGACCAGATTGAAATTCAGGAAGATGAATCTTCTTGATTCTAGGCCTGACACACTAATCCACTGTGAGGCCTGGCTGCTTATTTCTCTCTGCAACAATGCATACAAGTTTTCCCAGGTTTCTCTGAAACTGTCGCTTTTATCATTTCTTATGGTGTAATAATATTCTGTAATTTGCTCATTCCCTAATTAATGGGCACCCCCTTAATTTCCAGTTCTTTGCTTTTAATATTAAATATTTAATTTGTGTTTTATTTATTTATTTATTTTCTGTTAAGTATTTTTGTTCGCGTATATCATTTTCCTGTCTTTCATCTCTTTGGAGTATTGATCTCGTGGGTCATAGCCACTTTGGGGGCATGGATTCAAATTGCTTTTCCAGAAGGGCTGCATCAGTAATTCATAGCTCTACCAAGTAGATTAACGTACCTGTTTTTTGGTAGCCTCTCCAGCAACTGTGACTTTCCTTTTGATCATCTTTGCCAGTCTGAGAGATGGGACTTCAGAGCTGTTTTGATTTGCATTCCACCAGTTATTAGCCTTTTGGGATGTGTTTTCATATGCTGTTGATGGCTTAGATTTCTTTCTTTGAAAATTGCCTATTCTCATCCTTTAATATCTGCTGGGGAATAGTTCTTCATCTTATAAACTTGAAATAGTTCCTTCTTTATCTTGATTATGAGGGTCTTTATCAGAGATGAAGATTGTGATGACCTTTTCCCATCTTAACTGTCTCCCTTTAATTTTAACTGTATTAGTTTTGTTTGTGCAAAAGCTTTTTAAATTTGATGTTATCAAAGTTGCCCTGGTTATTTATCTATCTAACCTTTGGTCATGAACTCTTCTCCCATGTAGGATTGTGAAAGAGATTTTCTTTCGTGGTCTTCTAATTTGGTTATGATGTGGCTGTTGGTATTTATGACAGTATGTCCATTTGGCGGGCATGTGGCATGAGGTGTTGATGTATCACTCAATCCTGCCTGCCTGCCTGCTTGCTTTTCATTTTTTCCCAGAAGTTTTGGAGTTTGGGCCTTTAGGTTCATCAAACATTATACTGCTGTGTTTGCTTACTTCTCTATGTTTTGAACCTAAATATGTTCTGTTGGTCAACTTCTTTATTTGGTAACCAATACTAAATAGTTTTGTTTGTTATGACTTTATATATATGTATAGTTCAAGATATGATACTGCTAGGCCCTTTACCTCTTTCTTCCTGCCTTTTCTTGTCATTTCTCTTGAAAGTCTTAGCCGTTTTTTTCTACAGATGAATTTTTCATTATTTTTCTAGCTTTATAAAGCAGTCCTTTAGTAATTTGGTATAACACTGAGTAAATTAATTCAGGAGGTATTTTGATTTGGGGCAGCTAGGTAATGCAGTTTATAGAGTGCTGGGCATAAAGTGAGGAAGACTCATCTTCCTGAGTTTAAATCTGTCTTCAGACACTTACTAGCTGTGCGACCCTGGGAAAGTCATTTAAGTCTGTTTGCCTCAGTTTCCTCATGTGTAAAATGGGCTGGAGAAGGAAATGGCGAACCACTCCACTGCCAAGAAAACCTCAGATGGGGTCACATGGAATTGGACATGACTGAAAAATGACTGAAGAGCAGCGATTTAAATTTTTATTATATTGGCTCAGCCTTCTCTTGAGCAACTTAAATTTCTCCAGTTATTTAAGTATGTCTTTCTTTATAAAGCATTTTGTAGTTGTATGCATATAGTTTGTATCTGAGTATTCAAACTGTCAACCATTTTATACATTTGATAGTTATTTTGAATGGAATTCATCTCTCCTTGCGGTGCACAGAAATGTGGTGATTTATGTGGATCTATTTTACATCCTGCAACTTTGCTAAAATTATTGTTTCAGTTAATAATTCTTTACTCTTTTAAGTTCTTAGAGCCCAGCAAATCTTTATTCAAGGGACTTTGGCCATGTCACATGCACTGTAATTGTTAGCTTATGAAATTTTGGTGAGGTAGACAGAGAGTATTGACCCCATTTCACCAGAGGAATACTAGTACCACAGAGATTTTTTTGTCAGCAATGGTCCTTGAGTGCAGCTCCTCAGGATCCAAGAATTAAATACTGCAAGAACCAGCATTCAAGTACAGGAAATCTTTTTCCATAAACAAAAGAGATTCTTTTAAAATTTCACTTGTTTTCTCTCTATTACCATGAATTCCAGGAAAAAGTGGCCATAGGTTGCTACTTGCACTAACAACCAGCTTCTACTTCTTTGGACCTCACACATCCCACACAATCAATATGTGACCCTTTGGACAATTTCTTGATAGTCGCTTTGCTCCGGGCTTGGTAATAAACACGCTTGCTTATAAGAACTCACCCAGGCTAGATACACAGTAACTTGACTCTAACTTAGTGATGTCATCTTGGTCCTCTTTGAGAACAACCAACCAGTAGTGAAGCTCTCTTTCTTTACTCTTCAGAGAACTCCAATTACTCTGAATATGTTTGCTTTTTGCCCTCACTCAAAAAAAAAAAAAGCAATTGAAGAAGTAACTGGTATGGGAATTTTGTGCTTTTCTGTGGCATCTTGCCAACTGCCAGCCACATTCACAAATTAGTGGATGGGGCTGTTCATCAGAAAAGGCAGATAAGAATCTGGTTTGAGAGTGAATGCTTTACCTACCTGTTGTCCATCCTTCCCACCCAAAGAAATCGGTTTTGAAAACTGTAGTCACCTGGCTTGATTTTTATGGCTAAGATAGGCAACATGGTGAATATAGTCATTCTTGGTCTTTTTCTTTTAGGTTGTAATTCTTTATTTTTTTAAAATTTTATTCTCTGTTTCAAAATCTTTGCTTCTTACTTCTTCCTCACCCATTGAGAAGGTAAGAAAGAAGAAAATATATTTGAGTCTGAGTCCGTTGGTTCTCCATATGGAAAGGATAGTGTACTTCATCATGAGCTCTTTGGAATTGTGGTTGGGCAGTGTGTGGATCAGTTACTAAATCTTTTACAATTCATTATCTTTACAATATTTTTGTTGTATAAATTCTTCTCCCTGTTCTTCTTACTTCACTTTTTATTCTTTGGCCCACTGTCTAATTATATTCCCTATCAGGCCCTGCAAGATTATAGAGTTCTGAGCGTCTCCCTGTAGAATCTCCGTATATAAAGACATAAACGGTTTAACTTTGTGTACTCACTTCTGATTGTGCTCTCACTTTACCCTTTTCTGCTTCTCTTGGCTCCTGTCTTTTCATCAGCACTGCTTGTACTCCTCCCAGTTTTTATATTCTTACAGGGGTATGCTCAGGTAACGTGTGTGCACGTGTGCATGCACGCATACTGACATTTATTGAATGTTGGACCCACAGTTTGAAGGATTATATGAGATATATAAGATGTGCTGCCACCTCCCCAGCCCCAGCCATATGCTGGGAATTTTAACTACGTTTCTGATATTGTTCATTGTAGTTAAAAAGGAATCCAGGAAAATGAGATTATTTAAAGTAAATGCTCATCCCACACAGGTGTCGGGCTTTTAGGTTTATTTCACTGTTTAATCTACTTTTGTTTCTTCAAGGACAACTTGTGTCCAAGGTCTTATTGAAGAAATTAAATTGAGTAGATTATGAAGGCCCTTAGTGACATTACTGCTCATCTGACTTTGAGTTGGGTAGGGGGTGGCAGGGATGATGCAAATGAATTCAGCCAACTTGATTGAGCAGATTCTGTGTTAAAGGCACACATCTGACAATAGTCATGGAATTTCAGTGGCTCAGCAGAAATGCTGCCTGGCTGTGGCATAGGGCTTGTAGCTCATCAGCTGCTCTGGGACATTCATACCAAGAATACCTGTGGATGTTGTTCGAGTCTAATTTATTAACGAGCATGTGTAGCAATAATGATTGAAAGGGCTTGATTGGGCCTGAGACTGCTATGGTATGAAATTCAGAGAGAAGTAGTTGGGCTGGCTGGCATGAGGCAAGGCCAGGGGCCAAATATTTGACCCTTCTCTTTCCACCTTTGAGAGTTCACTGTACCAACTCTTACATTTCTTCTTAAGGAGTGTGTGTGCTCTTAGCCTTACCACATTTGCGGCTTCGTCCCTCCCTTGCTGCAGCCTTGTCACCTGTTTCGCTCACTCATTGGCCGGTATAGGATCTTGGAGAGTATTACATTTCCCAGGGAAGGACGTGCAGTGGCTGCCTGGAAGCTTGGAGATTGTTCATTGATTTTCTTTTTGGTGCTATGATCTCCTTTGGGTCTCACGTGCCCAAACCACCTGTGGACAAAGCAGACTTTTACTGTTGGTTTAGGGCTTCAGGCTCCTTCCCCTCCCAGCTCCAGAAGCAGAGAATTGGGTCAGCTCTGGTTCTGTCTCTGTGTCTCTGAGAGGACTTGAGAGCAGCCCTTTGGTCAGTGGTCCTGTGTGCTCTGGGCTCTGCTGAGTGTCCAGACAAAGTAGAGAAAAAACCAGAGTGGAGGTATGATTCATTCCACCCTGCACAGTCATTGGCAGGCTTTCCTGGCCTTCAGTGGTTGTGATTCCCTGTGTACAGATTCCAGCTCAAGCTAGGCGGGGCATTGAGAGCTCACGGAGTTCACATTTTACAAATGAAGAGACCAAGGCACAATGAAAGGAAAGGACTTGCTCCAGGCCACAGAAGTAGTTAAGAGAAGAAGCAGAATTTGAAACCCTGCCCCTGACTCTGTAGCCAGTGAAGTCTTTCCTGCGGGCCTTACTGCTCCGCAAATGAGCCTCAGCATCATACACAGGGAACCATGGACAGAGGTGGTGGAGACAGCCTGGAGGCCACCCAGGTGAATGATGGGTCAGCGGAGCCTGTCATTTCAGTCCAGTCCAATTCAACTGATGTTTTCGAGGCAAGAAGGCCTTTTGAATTAGGATGGGTTTTGGTTCCAAAACAGCAAGGGGCATGTCCTTGTCTTCAAGGGCCTTGAATTCTTCCAAGGGAAAGTTAGTGCTTGGTATTCATTCAGTCTCTGGGATCTCTTTGCAGTTTCTAGAAATACGGTGATGTCAAACCCAGAGTAGCAGTAGTTTGGAGACTTTGTGCTCTCCAGTGAAATGAGAGCAGGCTGAGGCTGTTTAGTTTAAAATGCTCCAGCCTGAGCCTCCTCTTGGATTGCTCTTTCCTGTCTGGGACTCTCTTCTGCCCATCAGGGACAGGTCTAACTTCTTTTATTTGTAGTCACTAGCAGTGTCCTTAATGCTTGTTTGCCAGTTTCCTGAGCCAGGAGGAAACCTCCTATTACCTCTGTGTTCCTCCCCCCTAAGAGGTTGAGACTGAGGCCTAGACCCTGAGCTGTCTTATGTTGGGTTTGGCTGCTAAACCAGAGACCCAAACATCAAAGATTTTGTCCAAGATGAAATTAGTTTCTGACCTCAAGAAATGGACGTTGAGTCCTAAATCTTCTATTCCCAGAAATCTCTGCTTAAATTGAGAGCCCCTGACAGGACCTCAGAAAGTAAAAAATCCTATCTATTCTAGTTTAGTGGCCACCTACCTAGGCTGCCAAGTTAAGGCCCTGCCTTGGGTAATTCAGGGAAGAGTAAAAGTCCTCTCTGGTTAATGTGAGGAGGCCTGTCTAGAATACTTTGTGACCAAGCAGCCTTCTGTGGTGGGTATGTAGTGATAGCCTGCCCTTGTCTTGGCCCCTGAACAATAGCCCTGGGCAGCCGGGAGGGCTGGGATCTAGAAGCAGGCCTCTCCTCCCTTGCCCCCATTCAAAGTAATGGCATTGAAGTGGTTCTCTTCTTGGGAGCAGGGAAAGAACATTGTCCACCAGCCCAAAGGGTTGAGAGTAGCTGCTGAATGTGACTGAATTGGGCGGAACCTGGCCCTCAGTTCTGGGAAGAGCTTGGCATGACCTTTTGCTGTGGCAGAGATCGGTTATGGCAGAACTAACCAGCAGCCTGGAGCTGCTTGCTGAGCAGGCGTTTGTGCTGTGGCCAAAAGCAGCGCTGGAGACTAGCAGCACTGGCCGTCTCTGCTAACTAAGCCTCTCCCAGAGGGCTGCAGGGGAAGGGAGAATGTGTGCCCCCTCGACATGGTTTGAGGTCAGTTTGAAGGCCTCTCTTGGGTCCTTATTGCCAACATTAGCGAAAATGACAATCCAGGGTTTGTTCCCAAAGAATAGCTAGGAGAAGAGAGAATGGGAAAGAGCAGATTCAATCTCTGTTGTTTATTTTCTTTGTAATTATTAAGTTTTAAAGAAGTTGAAACTTGATCAGGGAAGAGTGTTTCTCCCAACACATATTTTTTGTTTGTTTGTTTCCCAGTGTGCTGAATAAGTGGAATTGTACAGGGCTGCCCTGCCTTTCTAGGTGGCCCATATAGGGAACTGCCATAAAACCAGCGAGGCAGTAAACATTTATTAAGTACTCACTTTGTGCCAAGCACTGTGCTAATCCCTGGGAATAAAAGCAAGGCAAAAGACTGTCACTGCCCTGGAGGAGTTTACAATCTAATGGATGGGCCCTTAGAACAGATTGGCAGAGTGGGAGGGGCCTTGGAACAGGTAAGATCAGAGCTGGGAGGGCCATTAGGCAAGGGGTGTCAGAGCTGAGAGGGGCTTTAGAACAGGGAATGTCAGGTCTGGGAGGGGCTTTGGAACAGGGAAGGTCAGAGCTGGGAGGGGCCTTAAAACAGGGGATGTCAGGGCTGGCAGGGGCCTTGGAACAGGAGAAGTCAGGGCTGGGAGGGGCCTAAGAACAGGAGATGTCAGGCCTGGCAGGGGCCTTGGAACAGGGAAGGTCAGAGCTGGGAGGGGCTTTAGAACAGGGAATGTCAGGGCTGGGAGGGGCCTTAGAACAGGGGATGTCAGGGCTGGGAGGGGCCTAAGAAGAGGGATTAACTGTGTCTCACCTAACAAAGTGACTTTCTTTCACAGACCCTCAATAAATATTTTTAAAAGATAATGAAGAAAATGACCTTGTGCCCATTTGGAAAGTAAGGGTAATTAACTGCTATTAGGTATCCAGAAGAAGTGTTGCCTGTGCTGGTTTTTTTTTAAATTGTTGTTAATATAGCGGCTTACGTTAGTAAGAATGGTGATAATGGCTTACACTGATATTTCTCTCAAAGGTCTTGCAAAGTCCTTTTCTCCTTAGGATCCACCATGATGCCTCCTGTTTTCATATGAGGTCCCACTGGCCATTCAAGTCCAATCCAGTTTATCTGGAGAAGTTTCCATGTAAACATAAGTAAATGAAAAAGAATAATGCCATTATTTTATGCTTCAGTCAAGAAATGCATGCAGCTTGCTCTCACAGGTAGCTTATATTGAAAGCTAGATAACAGCTATGGACACATTCGAAACAAAATGATACTCTGGATTCCTATCTCTTCTTTCCCTTGCATTCTATTGTAGCATGTTTTCATAGACTCTTAGAGTTGGACAGGATCACCTGATGCTTGAGTTTGAATACTAGCCCTGTTACTTAGTACCCTTGTGTTGGTGGACAAGTTGCTTCACAGCTGTGGGACTGGCCTTGCTTTCTTCTGTAAAATTGGAGAATTGGACTTCATGGTCCCTTCTAAGCTTCCACTTGAAGACCCACCTTTCTTCCTTCCTCCTCTATCTATATCTTACCTCCCTGCCCGGTTTTAGACAAGAGGAGAAAAACAAAACCCTTGTAACAAATATGCATAGTCAGATAAGACAAATGGCTACATTATAGCCATATCTGAAAATACATGTTCTGTACGGCAACATGAGTCCATTGCCTCTCTTGTCAGGAGGAGATAGCACACTTCGTCACCAGTTCCCTGGAATGATTACTGCATTGATCAGAGTTCGTGAGTCTTTCACAATCCTTTGTTGTTATTGTATAAATTATCTGGGTTCTGCTCACTTTGCTCTGTATCAGCTTGTGCAAGTCTTCCCAGTTTTCTTTGACACTGTCCTTTTTGTCATTTTTTATGGAATGATAACATTACATTTATATACCATAATTTGATTAGCAGTTCTCTGATTGACGGGCAACCCCTTAGTTTCTAGTTCTTTGCTACAATGAAGAGAGCTACTAACAATATTTTTGTGCATGTGATCCCAACTCTTAACTGGCAAATCCATTAGAACAGCAGAAGTGGGAGGAGAGAGGCATCTTATAAGAACAATGCATTAGTCAGTGGGACTGGAGACTGAGACTTGTGTTAGGGATGACTGGAGAACTTGTCTGTCAAATTTCTTCTAGGACTAGAATTCCCTGGAGAATTCAGTCTCTGCTCTGAGCTGCCTTCTTGTCCTTTTTGCAGATTCCTTACATAGACTGCAACACATTTCTCAGTTATATTTCACTCTCACCTTTTCTCTCATATAAATGCCCTTTAACCCTTTTAACAGTTTGGTGCTTGACACACATCAGTACTTCCTCACCACCCCTACCCCCCCACCTATTCCTGTCTAGCTGCTGAAAACACTTACTTGCCTCTTATGTGGTGAGTCTGGTGAGAAGGCTTTGGGGAAGCCCCTGCAGAGAACAGAATAGAAAGAGGGCCACCCTATCCTTCCTCTGAGTTATTGGAGGAAAGCAAACTTGAAATTGCTGAACCCAGCACCCCAGAAGGAGCCACTCAGGAGTGGAAGGAAGAAAAGCTATGTGTAGCACAAGAGGAATGATGGAGAGATGGGGAGTGACTGCCCAGAGAGACAAAGGAGGCACATGGCACATTAGGCAGGAAGTGCCTCACCTCCGAGTTGGAGGGGCCCTTGAACAGGAATCTAATCCATAACATGGAGACCTCAGCGATGGGCAGTACACAGCCTGTACCTCCAGTCTACATATGCTTCTCTGTCACTTTTACCAAGATGTCATGTGTGGGAGAATTGATTCCTTTGGCAAGTGGTGTTGAATTATTGTAGCAAGCCTTCCACTTACTAGCCTCCTTTCCTCTTTAGTTCTAGAAACTACTGCCAGAATTACCCTGTTCCCCTTGCTTGATGACTACGTCCTTCACTTCTCTTCTTCTACAGTCTGGCTTCTGTCACCACTGAACTGAAACTCCCCTCTCCTGCATCCACATGAGCTCCTTATCGCCTTTGCTCAGTCCTCATCTTTTTCTTTTTGGGCCCCTCTGCATCATTCAGCTCTGTGTGACTGCCCTCATTGTGGATAATCTTTCTTCTCTCGATTTTTGTGATGCTGCTCTGCTGTGGCTTTCCTCCTGCCTCTCTGACCAGTCCTGCTCATGGCCTGCTGCTGTAGGATCATCCTCTTAGCTCTTTTCTTTCTCCTGGGCCCTACTATCTGATAGCTATCGCCATCTCAGAGTCAGCATGGACATTCTAATAGGTCTGGAGTTTGGAACCTAGTAGCGATCTTTGATCTTGACCTTCTAAGCCTAATCGTCACTATCTCCATCTTGCTGAAATCAGTTGTATTTATTTTGTGTGTTTTCTATATTTCTTTGCCTGTTGAACATGTGTATCCTGGTAGAATATAAATTCCTTGAGTGCAAAAACTGTCAGTTTTTAAGCATTTATTAAGCACCTGCTATTGCTAAGCATTATGCTAGGTCCTGGGGATATAAATATAAAGAATAAAACAAGCCCTTCATGCAAGATGCCTCCATTCTATCAGGAGGGGCAGATACATACGTACATACATACATTACATACACATATGTATATACAGATATATGTACACACACACATATAAACTGAATAAATACAAAGAGAGTAAACCAAACACAACAGAGGGAAGCACAGTGGCATTTGGGTGTGGAGATCAGGAAGAGCTTCCTGTAGAAGGCAGTGATTGAGTCTCTGAAGACAGAGACGGACAGAGTTAGAGCTTGAGCTCATTTGGGTAGATTGTAGGGTGAAGGAGGGAGAATAACTTTGTGAGGTGGAAAGACACCCAAGTTGAGGTCAGGTTGTGAAGGGTTTTGAAAGGCAAATGGGAGTTTCTTTTTAATTCTAGAGGCCATAGTTGGCCACTGGAGTCAATCGAGTGTAGGAATTACATGATCAGATCCTCACTTAAGGATACTCAGTTTGTCACCTGTGTGAAGGATGCACTAGTGTGGGGAACCACTTGAGACTGGGAGACTTATTAGGAGGCTGATGCAGAAATCTGGGAAAGAAGTGATGAAAGATGAAATTAAAGTGGTGACCACATGAAGAGAGAGAAGACGTGGACATGAGAAGTGCTGTGAAGGTAGAAATGGAACTGTGTGGGGTGAGGGAGCGTGAGGTGTGAAGAGAGATCCTGAGGAACTGGAATGGAGGTGCCTTGAACAGAAATAGGAAAGTCTGCCTGGGGGGTGGGGATGATGAGCACTGTTGCACAGTCTTCCCTTTGAAATGGTCAATAGGTAGTCGGTGATGGGAGACTGAAGGTCATCACCATAAAGTTCACAAAGTTGAGCTTATGGGAGCCAATGGCTGGCCCATTTTTGTATTTGTATCTTCCTTGCCTAGCACTGTGCCTGGCATGCAGTAGGCATTTAATAAATGCTTTGCCGATTGATAATTTATATTGTGGTTGAGCGTTGTGCTAATTCTGCTTTTTAGTCTGCATCAGTCATACAAGCTGAGAAAGCTTTTCTCTAGAAGAGCATTCATCTCAACAAACACGTCTGTGATGATCATGGCTTTCTGTGTCCTTCATCAGCCAGGGACGCCTACTTAATCAAGTGCATGACTTCTGCTTGATGAACAGAATCACTTCCTCATCCGAATTCAGGGCTGCATCCATGTGGCCCTTCGTTCTCATTTACCAAGGGAAAAACCCTTCTCCTACTCTTCCTTTTACAGGGGTTATCTGATTGGTATTTGTTGATAGTAGTACCCTTTCCTTTGTGGCCTACCATTAGTAAGTGTGTACTTGGACTTTTTCCTCCCAGAAGTGGCATTTGTAATAGTTTTTCCTTGAGACAGGCTAGAGGTAAAATTGACAGCCATAGAGAGTGAAAGTAACTGGTCCACACATGATCAAGCACATGACCTTGGTCCAGTGTGGCATAGTAAGTAGTGGTCTGGGCTTGTAGTCAAGTTCTAGGTTCATGTTCCACATCTATAAAACTGGAGTAATAATAGAACCTACCTCATGGGATTTTTGTGGGGAATCAAATGAGCTTATGTTGGTAAAGTATTTTGTTAAAAAATAGCGATGACAACAAGAAACACTATACATGCACAACACCTTAAAGTGCTGTACAAAACTCAGATACCGTTTCTCTGATTCTCTTCTTTTCATTCATCATTGTCATTATTAACCAGTTAAGCTAAGCTACCAAAAACAAGATTTTGTACAAAGTGCAGCACAAGGCCTCAGGTCCTGGCCTCAGGCTGAGCATCTGCAGCCAAGCTGTTGGGACCTCTCCCCATCAATGGTGTCCACTCCTTTCCTTTGCATATAAAGTATAATATTTTGTCCTTTGTATCTATTACATTGTGTAACTTGTTTTAGGAAAAGGCAAACTCAAGTGTTGGTTTAATTTCACCTTCTGCTTATAGATTTTTAGAACTGGAAAGGATATTAGAAGATCTCTAGTTCTTTTAAAAACAAGTTTTTGTTGATGTCATTTGCGTCGTTTTTTAACATCACCATAATTTCCCTTGGTATCACTTCCCACCCCTTTCCCAGAGAGCCATCTCACATAACAAGTAACACTTCTTTAAAGAAAAAAGAGGAAAAAAATCAGCATAACTGATCATCCGTTGGGAGAAGTCTTGTGTGCAGTGTGCTATGTTTGTACGCCTTCTTCTCTCCCCGCCCCCCTTGCCTCTTGGAAGGACAAAGTCAGATGCCTTCTCATCTCTTGGCTTTGGAGCAAGGCTTGTTCTTTGTGATTCTGCAGCTTTCTCCTTTAATTTGTGTCCTTGGTTCTTGCCAAGTATGTTGTTGTGGGTACCATGTATATTGTTTTCTTGGCCCTGCCTAATGCCCTCTGCATCAGTTCACATAGATCTTTCCAGGCTTCTCTGTATTCATTCACAGCACAGTAGGTTCCTGTAACATTTGTGTACCACAGTTGGTTCAGCCATTCCCAACTGATGGATATCTCTTGTTTCTACTTTGCTCAGGGGAGTGGGGAGTGGAAGACAGAGTTAATCACACAGCACATTAGAGGTAAGGCTAGGGCAAGATCTAGGTCGATGTCCTGATTCGTCTTTGGTGCCCCTCCTACTATACCAGGATATCTGCCAGCCCAGGACAATAGGAGAGATTGTATTTGGTGGCCCACCAGCTGGGGGACCTGGCCCTCTTCTTTGGGACTCTGTTTCTTCATCTGTAAAATTAATGATTTAGATTAGATGATCTCTGTGCCATGGTTACTGAATGATTGATTGGCTAACCAGAAGGAAATGTAAAGTCTGTTTCTTCAGACTAACTGGGATGTTGTGGTTTGCTAAAAGATGCCATTACTCTGTAAATGTGTGAGTATTTTGGGAGGAGGCGGGCTCATTCTTCTTCTGGCTGTTTGATAAACGCAGAGCGCCCCCTGCTGCTGAAAGCTGGGAATGCGAGCTCTGCTCTGAAGACACACTAACTGCCTAAGCTAAGACTTTAAAAGTATGTGTTGAGTGAATGGCCACTGTCCTTCTGATGAGCAGAGGCAGCTGAGCTGTTAGAAACTAGCAAGTGTCTTTCTGTGCTAGCTGTTGTGAAGACTCGGCCTCCCCAGAGGCTTCAGCCAGGGAGTGTCCTTTCTATCTATGTCCTTGTTCCTTCTTCCTACCGCCAGCTAAGCCCAGAGCAGAAGTGGCCTCCATGGTTTCACAATTGTTCTGAAATCCCTTTGCCCAGAAGTGAAACTGACCACAGTCTTGTACATTTCACTCTTCTTCCTGTTGTTCCTCACTTAGTTGTATTGAGTCAAGGCTTGCTGCCCCCCTCATCTGCCAGAGAGATGTCTGAAACCATGGTCTGTCTTCTGGACCCACAGCAAGGCTTTTTGAGAACTGCCTGGGTGTTGTGTCACCCACAGCCTCAAAAGCTACTCTGGAGCCTCCATTGGAACCAGAAGGTAGCCTCCATACTGGGTCATACTGAGAGTGAAGGCTAGGAGTGGCTGACTCGCCCCAGTGAGGCACAGGAGGCTAGCCTTTGAGCAGAAAGGGCCCTTGAAAGCCCCAGGAGCCTAGGTATTGAAGATTGGAAAGAAACTTGAAGGCTCTGGTCCAAGCACCTTGTTTCCTCAGTGAGGGATACATGTCCAAGGGCAGCCTGAGAGGGAGCTGGCAGAGTCAGGGTTTGCACTCAGGGCCTCTGACTCCAGGGGCTTCTTCTCTCCACTGCCCCCTAAGCTCCTTTAGCCAACTCTTGCCCTGTGAATTTTGGCAGGGTTAAGCAAATAATGACTGTAAAGTGTTTGGACAAGCTCTGTGGAGATGAGGCACAAGCTAATTTGAGTAACACTGACCCAGTCAAGTGAAATGTCGAATTCCTGGTAGGAGCTAAAGAAGAAGAATTCACTGGCAATATGGGGGAATGCCTGACTCAGGGGAGAGCTGGCTTTGAATACTGACTTTGACAAGCATTGGTGTTGTGACCATTTTGTCAAGATTGGGAAAGGCAATTGGGAAATAGTTAACAAAATGAATAAAAGTACAATAAAACCTAAATAAGGTTAATAGATGGTTTTCTCATTCAATATGCACCTGCGGGGATCCTTATATATGGTTTAGGTGTCCTCCTTTCTATTTGGGCAGCTGGGTGGTGCAGTGGATGGAGCACCAGGCCTGGAGTCAGGAAGACCTGAGTTCAATCTCAGCCTCAGATGCTTACTAGCTGTGCAATCCTGTGTAACCTTGTTTGCCTCAGTTTCCTTATCCGTGAAATGAACTGGAGAAGGAAATAGCAAACCCTCCAGTATCTTTTCCAAGAAAACCCCAAATGGGATCAGGAACAGTCAGACCCAATTAAAAATGACTGAACAGCTGTTTGAGTTTAACACGCCTGATGTAAATGATGGTGCTTAAGCTGAATCCTGAGGGAAGAGATGCTTTCTAGGAGGTGGTGGTGAGGAGGGAGGTGTTTTAGGCATTCAGGCCAGTTAGTGCAAATACATGGAAGTGGTTGATGACAGAGGAGGTTGGAGAGCTGGTTTGGGGGCAGGTTATGAAGAGCTTTAAGGGCCAGACAGGAGTCTATGTTTGAGCCTTATCTAGACAGTAGGTAGCCACTGTAGGGAGTGGGAGAAGTGACACGGTTAATCTGCACTTGGGGAGAATCGACCAGGAAAGGGCCTGTGCTGCAGCCACAGAAGCAGTAGTGTAGAGCTTTATTCTCGCAAGCACTTTAAGCTTTACAAAGTACTTTCCTCGAAGCCACCCTGTGAGGGATGTAGTATTGTGTCCATTTTACAGATAGGAAAGCTGAGGCTTAGATCATAGGTTAGAGAGGAAAGAGATTTGAGGCAGGGAGACCAGGTAGGAAGCCCCGGTGGGAATGTGGTCCAGCCTGAGGCAGCATCTCTGCAGTCAGGCCCACTGAGCCTGGGCCCCTGTGGAGACATGGGCAGAAGGGTGGGAAAGCCTCTCTCTGGAATCGTTCCTCTTTGATGGCTTTCTTCTTTCCAACAGCTCTGAAAAGTCCAGCTGCGTTTCATGAGCAGAGAAGGAGCTTGGAACGTGCCCGGGTAAGGCATTGTGCATTGTGTGTTTCTCCAAAACTCTTCAGATGGCTTGCTGTGGCTGCTGCCTCTTGAGGAGGCCCAGCCGGGTCTAGAGTTGTCTTTCTCTCCTGCACTCTTGTAGTGCCCATGCTGGCCTTTCCACTTTCCAGGACTCCTTTCCTGGTGTGGTTAAATGGAACATCATTGGAGTGAGAGCTGGACCCAGCTCAGTATGTTGATACTGAAATCTGGGCTCTGGTATCCATCCCCTCACCCTGAATTCCACCTGTTACCCTATTCTGTGAGTAATCTTTCCCTCGGGCAGTACTGCTGGGTGGAGAGGGTTACAAAGCTTTAGTCAGGTTAGCACTTTTGTGTAAGCCAGCAGGGTCCTATTGGCTAAAGCCTGCTACCTCCACGGCCCTTCAGGCAGGCATCTTTGTAGGGCTGGATTCCTGACCACCTCAGGGCCAAAGAGATTTCAGAGGGGCTCTGGAAGGCTGAGCTCCTTGTCTGTAAGCTGCCCTAGGGAACCACTGGGGAACTTCCTGCTGCCTACTGGGGAATCCCTAGAGAGGCTCCCACTGTCTGCCTTTCACTTCACATGAGTGATAGAAGTGCTAGCCTAGCTGACCTCTCCCAGGCCTGAGGCTCCCTAGGAGACTCCCACCTCCTTGGAGACAGCTGTGGACAGCCAGAGTTTTGGATGGATTCTTTAAATGGGCAAGAGGAATCCTAGAAGCAGAAACACAGTCTTTGTAGTACTGGAAGAGACCACAAAGGTGATCTGGTCCAGGGGTGGGGAACCTGTGGCCTTGAGGCCTGATTTAGTCCAAGGCTCCCATTTCCCAGCTGAAAAGCCTAAGGCCTGAGGTGGAGTCACCCAGCTGGTTCTCCATTCCATTTCATAGCTGAGTCAGCCCAGGTCCAGAAGCCATGGCTAATGAGTGATGGATGGAGGATTTGAAAATGGCTTTCACTTGACTCCAAGATCATGACCATGCCTGACATCTTCCCAGTGAAAGCTTTGCTGAGATTGAGATTCCTATTTTATAGGAAACTCAGGAAGGTTCAAGGTCACCCAGCTGGAGTATCAGGGCAGGATTGTCACACCAAGTTCCAAGTCTGTTGCCCTGTCCATTCTCACCACTGTCTCAGTGACAGGTTTCTCTAGTGCTTCAAAGCCCTGTCTTCCTCATGTTAGAGATGGAGAAACTGAGACCTAGAATGGTGAACGTCTTTGCCCGGGGCAGATGGAATACTTAAACTTAGGTCTGATTCCCAGACCAACGTTGTGATGAGGGAAAGGGGGAAGGGCAAGGGAGGGTGCAGAATGTGCCTGACATTCCACGTCAGAGCCAAGTCCAATAAACCAAATTGGACGGGGAGTCAGGACACCTCCTCTCCATTTCCTATGGAGCCTGAGGAGTTGAGCTAGGCCTCTTTCAATTCCATTCCCCGAAGCCTTCTTAATTGGTGGCACTGTAGTGCAGAGAGACTTCTGGACTTGGGGCCAGGGGGCCTGTGTCTGACTCCTATGACCCAAGGGAAGCCATTCGTCCTCCCGGGGTCTCCGATTCTTTGTCGAGGCAGCAGAGATGGCAGTACTGATACCATCCCTCACATGATTGCTGTGAAGAAAGTGCTGTATGCATGAGCCTTCAGGTGCTGGCAAAACATAAGCTGTGGCTAGTGCCGCCGTGGGTGCGGCCCAGGTCCTCCCCAAGCTGAGGGTTCTGAAGTCCACAGCATGTAGAAGTTGTCTGCTGCGGCCATTAGGATGGAGCTTTCTCCAGATGGTCTGGTAGGCTCTACAGGCCTAGAGCACAAGGCCAGGTGAGCTCAATTGGAGGACATCTAGGCAGAGATCTGGAGCCCCAGGACTTGATGGGCCTGCACTGTGAGGCCTCTCTTTGTCTGCCCTCTGACGTAACCCTGGGGAACACTGTTGAGATGAGATCTCTGTGCTGGGCGAGGCTGTGGACATCTCAGTAGAACAGTGTGGGTTTCAACAACAGTAAATCGGAGTCAACATCAAAGAGAATCAAGGCGTCTTGGGGAAAAAACAAAAAAGCTGGGCTGGAGATTAAGCTGGCAAATGCAGTTGGAGGCTCAGGCCCCTGGCCCAGGGGACCCTGGGAACCACCCAAGTGACCTAGCCCAGGCTGCTTTCCTTGTGTTTGAATACTAGACTTGGAAGTCTCTTTCTTTTTGCTTTTCTTTTAATAGACAGAAGACTATTTGAAACGAAAGATCCGTTCGCGTCCAGAGAGGTCAGAGCTGGTCAGGATGCACATTTTGGAAGGTTTGTTGTAGAAGGGAGGGAGCCAAGAGAGGGAATCTTGACTTTCTCTGACCACAACTGCCCCAGGAATACAATCAATAAGCATTTATTAATAATGGATTTTTCATTTATTTATTTTTATTATTATTATTTATTTAATATATTTAGTTTTCAGCCTTGATTTTCACAAGAGTTTGAATTACAAATTTTTTCCCCATTTCTACCCC
>CM053623.1:236255052-236351131 GCA_028646595.1 Phalanger gymnotis
CTCTCTCTCTCTCTCTCTCTACATATATATATGTATATATATATATACACACACACATATATACATACATACACACTCACATATACATATATATACATAAACACACACACACATATATGTATATGTATATATATGCATATTCCCTTCAGCTACCGTAATACCGAAGTCTCATGAATCATACACATCATCTTTCCATGTAGGAATGTAAACAAAACAGTTCAAGTTTAGTAAGTCCCTTGCAATTTCTTTTTCTTGTTCTTTTTCTTGATTACCTTTTCATGCTTCTCTTGATTCTTGTGTTTGAAAGTCAAATTTTCTATTCAGCTCTGGTCTTTTCACTGAGAAAGTTTGAAAGTCCTCAATAATGGATTTTTAATACAAGAAAGGCCTCAAAGCGCAGCCAGTCCAAGCCCCTCCTTTCACAGATCCAAGAATCCCAAGATTCAGATAGGGAAATCACTGGACCCTGAGAAGGACACTGCTCCCCCCAGACTTCCTCCTCCCTTTCCTCAGCTGCTGTGTTTTTGGCCAAAGATCTGGCTGTGCTCTCACACAAACAACTGTTTGATGCTGGTGGTGTAATAAGGCCTTTCTGTCCAGCTTTATTAGTTTGCAGATTAGGCTCCCTGGGGCCCAGAGCAGAGAAGACTTGTCTAAGCACACAGAGAAATCAGGGCAAAGCTAGACCAGATGCCAAGCCTCCCATTTCCCAGGCCATCATTCTTTCTTTTATATAGCTTGCTGTTCACCAAGAAGTGTGCAGCCATGACTTGTTTCTTAGGGCAGGAATTTATCTCTATTCCATTGGCTCTTTGGTCCCTTCAAGTTGGTAGCCTTTAGGTTGGTAAGCTCTTGTTCTGTGACCCACCCAGATTCGAGGTGAATAGGAGATAGGTGTATGTAGCTCTCCTTGCTCCTTTCCAGAAGGAAAGGATGGCTGCTTTGATGTCCTCAAGACAGGGCCAGGGGTACTAATGCTGCCTCCTCCCCTCTCCTTATGAGCAGAGACCTCAGCTGAACCTTCCCTCCAAGCCAAACAGCTAAAACTGAAGAGAGCCAGGCTGGCCGATGACCTGAACGAGAAGATAGCCCAGCGGCCAGGCCCCATGGAGCTGGTGGAGAAGAACATCCTTCCGGTGGAGTCCAGTCTGAAGGAGGCCATCATTGGTAAGGAGTCCCTTGGCCCAGGCCAGTCTGCCTCCTGGCCGGGGAGGGGCAGGGCAAGGTGAGGCTCTTAGGTCCCAGTCTGCTGGCCTGCTCAGCTGAGAGGAAACCAAGGTGAGTTGGACCCTGAGAGGCGGCTTGATCGTGTCAGCAATGGAAGACTCTTTGGCTCTTGGTGCTCGATAGAGAAATGGAGAGAAGGGCAGGTCATTCCCCCTGTCCAGGAGGGCAATTGGCAGAGCCAGCCCTTGACCTTGGCAGGGTCACTGTCCTTCTGTAATGAGCCATCTCTTGTGAGCCTTAGGGTTACGCTTCCTCAGTCCTGGAAAAAGCTGTACCCATAGGATCCTCTGTTTTCCCAGTAGGGTCACTTAAAAGCAGGTAGCATAGAGGAGGGAGACGCATAAATGTGTGTGTGTTCCCTCATGCATGGGCCCAGTCTGCCTCTCCCACTCTTTCCTGGCCCAGTACCTTTTGTTCATCAAAGCACTCGTGGGCATGGCTGAGTTTGTGTTTTCTGACTCCCCCCTCCCCCACGTCCCCACCCCCCAGTCAGAAAGCAGTAGAATGAAGAGGAGAAAGCAGTTGCCCCCACCCAGCTGGGGTGGCCTCAGCACTCTCATGGGCGAAGGCTCCTGGCAGCGTTTCCCATAACATGCATTTCACACAGCTGCCTCCTGAGATGTGTTGCCTACCCTGGCCCCAGGTTCTAGGGCTCACTTTCCTCCAAGTCTTCAAACAACATTCTGCAGTGGGAGGAGATGAGATTGAATTGCTCTTAATATGAAGGACTTTGAGATCCCTGCCCAGGAGAAGCTGGCCCCCTGCCCCGCCCAAAGGCACTTGCCCCTAATGCCAGGGACTTGTACCTGTACTCTTGCTATTCTGTCTACTGAGGCCCTCCAGGATGGCAGAATTACAAGACCTGAAAATAAGGCCCTGGTGGCACAGAGGGACTGTGTAGCCCCAGGGATGGGAGCCACAGGTCCCTGGCTTGATTACCCTGGCCCTGCAGGAGGATAGGGAATGGGGGAAGGGAGAAGGCAGCTTGGCAGGATCTTCCCCATACCTTGAGCCTGAGGAAGAGCCTTCTCTGGTCTTGCCCTGGGAGACCGGATATGGCTGCTACCTGCATATTCCGTTGTGGATTTGCTCAGGTTCCTCTTCTGTGGGTTCCTCTCTATACCCAGTGACCTCGGTCTACGGCCGAGAGAGGCCACCTCTGGCCTCTCTGAACTGGTCAGAGTTCCTCTGGGCAGGTCTCATAGAGGCGCGCAAATGGAATGAACTGAGTCTGTCCTCCAGTCCATCTGGGCCCCCCGCCCCTCCCCCATCAGCAGCTCTGATGCTCCTCTGACCTGATTCAGAGGTTGTGCCATGAATTTGTTGAAATGTCCCTTTCTCCCTGGGTTCCCTGAGAACCCTGGGGTTTCCATGCTAGCACCCCCTGAGCCTGCTCCTTGCCCATGAGGAGGCACACTCAGCTGGCCTGTAGAGCACATCATTTTCATAATGAGGAGTAAGATTCTCTGTGTTGCTGGGAGGTTGTATCCCTTGCCAAGAGATGTCCTCCTCATTTTCATTTATGAAAGGCAGTCACATGATTAGAGTAAGGCACCTTGGGGTTTTTCTCGAGGATTCAGTCAGTGTTGCCCTGCTCCACCTCTCCTATGCATTTCCTTAGAAGGAAAAGCAGTTTGTGTGAGCCCCTGGGCAAAGGGAAAGTGTGGTTGTGGCTCCAGGCCTGAGGGTAGGAAAAGGCCTTCAGACTTGGAGAGCCTTGGCCCCTAGTGGCCAAGAAGATGGAAATGAGAAGGAGCTTAATGAGGAATTGAGAGTGGGGAATGTGACCACTCCCCCGGGGTGGGGCACTTGGTGGTGTGAAGGGACTTTTATTTCTTTCACCCATAAGACCTTCTCTGGAACTGCCCTCCTTGGAAGGAAGAAGTGGAGGGGTAGCCAAAGGATGCCATTGCTTTGCCCCTCTGGGCCTCTCCCCATCCCCTTGGGCCTCACTGGCCCTTTGCTGACACATGACTCTGGCTTTTCTTTGCAGTGGGACAGGTCAATTATCCCAAAGTGGCTGACAACTCTTCTTTTGATGAGGACAGCAGTGATGCCTTGTCTCCTGAGCAGCCAGCCAGCCATGAGTCCCAGGGGTCAGCGCCCTCACCGCTGGAGGGCCGAGGCAGCGAGCCCCTGGCCACCTCGATTTCTGTGTCTCCTCCTCAGGTGAGACTGCAGCACCCGCTTCTTCTGGCCATAGTTGGCCATATATATTGTGTGAACTCAGCAGAGTTGCTCTCTCTTTGAGAGCCAGAGTGGCTTCATAGTTGAACTTTAAGTATTGGGTGATCCCCGAGGTTTGACTGTCTTAAAAATGGTTGTCCCTTTACTCCGTTGGGTAATTTATTTGTGAAAGTAAAAGGCACCTGCAGTGCCCTCTGCCCCCATTAGGAAAGCTTTCCAGCCAGCTGGAACAGGTGGCCTCTGAAAGGAGGCTCTGAAGGTGCTGGCAGATTCGTGCAGGAGAGGGAGGTGGTTGGGGCTGTGGCTAAGGCCTTTTGGCAATAGCTCTAGTTGCCAGCCTTTGCAGTTTGCCCCTGGCCCACTCCCCTCAGTCTGCTGATCCTCTGGCCATCCTTCTACCTCTGGGCCATTAGTGAATAGAGACCCAGAACAGGAAGATGGAGTTCAGATCTTTCCCTCAGACTCTGGCTTGCTGTGTGACCCTGAGCAAGGCCCTTCTCCTCTCTGGGCCTCAGTTTCTTCTTCTGTAAAATGGTGGGGCTGGACTCGATGGCCTCAGGTCTCCTCCAACTCTAGATCCTGTGAGGCCTAAGAGTCAGGAGATCTAGATTCAAATCCTCTCTGGGCCATTCCCCTCACACAGCCCCAGTATCCTCTGCTGTAAAACTGGGATGAGGACATTTTACCTCCCTTTCAATGAGGTTGTGAGGAAGGAGCTCTAAACATGTGGGTTGTAACCCCAGCCCAGCTCAGTCCTCCTGGCCAGTTTATCACGGATGACTAAGGACAATTTTAGACCACCTAGGGAAATCATTGCCAGCAGAATCCATCCACCCAGCAGGGTTCCATCTGCCTTTCCGCTGCTTTCGACCGTTGGCCCCACTTGCCCCGTCTAGGTTGAGCCAACGCTGACTGGTCCTCTTTGGCTGCCATGGCGCTCTGTCCTCTGGAGTGTGGATGGGCCTCATAGGTCTGTGGGCTCTCGGGCTGGTCCTCATGTTCTCGCTTCCCCTTCAGGTGGTATCCCAGCTCCAAGTGTGCCCTGACTCCAGTGAACCCGCTTTCCTGGCAGAGCAGCCGTCTTCTCTGCCAGCTCCACCTTTAATGCCACCCAGCCTCCCCAATGGAGGGACTGCGCCCACTGTCAAGCCTACCCCAACACTCATCAAGGTATCAGCAGCCACTTTTGGGTGTCAGGGTCAGAGGGAGGGATGGGGGAGGTGGGGAAGAGATCTCTGGTGGGGTGAGCACTCTTGGTGTTGGCCTTTCTCTTAACCCTTCTTAGGCCTGTGGAAAAATAATGGGGACATACATCTGTGGAGGGGAAAGGAGGAAGTGTTAAACCAAATCCTGAAGTTCTGAGCCCTTCTTGACCACAGCTACCTTCTCCATTCCCCAACCCCTGTTGAATTTGCTTTTCACCCTCTTGGCCTCCAGTGCCTGAGTCCCTCTTCATTCCAGTCTCCTGGCTTATCAGCTCCCTTCTGTCTTCATTTTCCTTCCTGCTGCATCTGGACCACCTGCTCAGCTATTCCAGTAGTGCCCTGGCTAGCACCCTTATCATTCCCTCCACCCCATCCCTATCCTTACCAGGCCCCACCTCAGGATCCTAACTATGGTTCCATTTCTCCACACCCTCAGGGTCATCCTGGACTCCTCATGCTCTCTCACCCTGCTGGAAGCTATTGCCAAGGCCTGTTGAATTCACCTCTGAGCATCTCTTGTCCAGTTGACCTTTAAAGCATCTCTTGTCCATTTCACCTTTGCCAAATATACTCCCTTCTCTCCTCTAACACTTCCCCCTCCCTAGTCCTGGCCTTCATCACCTCATGCCGGGCCTGTTACAATAGCTGCAGGTGGGTCTGCCCACCTCAAATCTCTCTCCCCTCCAGACTATCCTCCATTCAGCCACCAAAGTGATTTTCCTAAAGCATAGGTCTGATCATGCCACCTGCAACTCAGTAAACTCCAGTGGCTCCCTGTTGTCTCTTGGAACAAATACAGAATGCCCTGTTGGATATTCATAGCCCTTCATTATCATAAACATTATTATTGCTAATATTTGTATAGCATTGTGTGCCAGGCGTTGTGGTAGCGCTTTACGGTTATCTCATTTGACCTTCACAGCAACCCTGGGAGGAAGGTGCTTTTATTATCCACATTTTGTAGATCAGGAAACTGAGACAGATAGAGATTAAACAACTTGCCCACAGTGATCACCCAGCCTGGACCTGAACTCAGGTCTTTCTGACTCTAGGAGCAGTGCTCTACCTAGTCGCTCATTACGTGCCTCCCCCCACCCTTTCTCTTACAACCCTACAACCATTCTGAGATCCATTGACACTGGCCTCCTGACTGTTCCTCCCCCAAGATAATTCATCTCTCAGCCCCAATCTTTGTCCTCTATGCTTGGAATTCTCTCCTTCCTCATCTCCACCTCCTGGCTTTCCTGACTTCCTTCGAGTCCCAACTAAAATTCCATCTTCTATGGGAAGCCTTTCCTGATCCTTTCTTTGTATCCCCAGCATTTAGCCCAGGGCCTACCATCTAGTTAGTGTTTATTGATTGCCTCATGCTCTGGGGCTGCTGGTCGTACCCTTCCTCACAGCTGCTCTCAATGACTGGCCACTAGAGTTCTGCCCAGCAGTTTGTACACTTCTCAATCCCTTTTGTGCTCAGTAGATAACATCGTTCCTTCTCCTTTCCTGAGAAGTTCAAGGTTATCTTGTGTTCTACTTGGCTCCAGATGATAAAGTTCAGAGCCATGGAGGATGTTGCAGAAAGGCAGACTTAGGCTCAAAGGAAAACCCTTCTGACAGAGCTGCCTAGAGTGGAGTGAACTGCATTGGATGTTGAAGGCCTTAAGATTCTGTGCTTTTCGAGTATGACTGGCTGACCTCCAAGCAGCTCTCCCTCCTGGACTAGCCACCTACCCCCACCAACATTTCAGATCTTTGCCCATGAACCTGGCCCTGACGTGAGTTGGCCTTGATGTTGGAGGCCCCTGACCAGAGTGCTCCGAGTTCCTTTCCTTCCACCTTGGCAGCTGTGTCTTTGCCCATCTTGTTCTTTCTCGATTCCTGTGCTTAGGTCCTCCATCCCACTGATGCTGTGACGTAGTGGGCGGTGGGACAGGTGTCTTCCACCCTGTACCACGTATTCCACCAATAAGTAATCTTTTGCGTTCCTGGCAAGAGGCCCCGTCCTTCGCGTTTGTCAATCCTTCCCTGAGGAGCAGTCTCATCTGTTCTCGGGCCCTCAGTTTTCACTCGGGCACATACGGAGGACGTGTCCTGGCCCGGCCTCTCCTGTGGCCTCCAGTCCTGCGCTCCTAAGTGCCTGCTGTTGTTCTTCTCCCTGGATGTCTTGCTGATGCTTGGTCCTCAGCATGAGGTCCCAAGCTGAACTCTACCTTCCTTCCTCAACCTGCTCTTTTTTCCTTCCCTGTTTCTTTCCTGCCATTCATCCTCCAGCTTCTAACTCCATGTTGTCTTTGGCCTCTTCTTCCTCCACACTCAGGCACCTAGGCTCCTTTTGATGAGGCCTGTCCTATCTCTCTACCTTGGCCTCCCCTTGGCAGCAGGAGGAAGAGTGGAGTGGGTCGGAGGAGACTCTTATGGAGCCTTTGGTGCCTCCACTTCTGCCTTATGCTGGGTGTTCAGCTCAGCTGCCCTTGTCCTACCCTCCCCTATCCTCCTCCCGGTGCCTTGGGGCCTTGGCCACCATAGCCCCCTCTGCCAGCATTGCCTTGTCTGTGCCCTGCTCAGGGGCTGCCTCTTCCTTGGTCTTCTGTGATGGCTCCAGTTTTTTGGAAGCTCTCAGGTGCCTCTGAACTCTGCTAGCACTGAATCATCATGGCAGCTCCACCTCCCTTCCCCATTAGACTGTCATCTCCTTGAGGGCAGGTGCTGTGACTTTTACCTCTGTGTATTCCTTCCTGCCATGGGCTTGGGGCCTCATGGGCTCACGCAGTCCTTGAAGTCCAGAGGAGGGGGAGGAGGGACTTGGGGGTCTTTTAGACAGTCTCAAAGCTAACCATGGCAGGCCTGGGTTGGAAAGGACAGAGCTTGGTCTGGGGGTCTAGGGAAAGCCAAGGCTCACACTCCTCCCGTCTCCTGCCCTCCTGTCAGCAAAGCCAGCCCAAGGCCCCAGGGGAGAAGCCCCCACGAAGCAAGAAGGCCAAGGAGCTGAAGCCCAAAGTGAAGAAGCTCAAGTACCACCAGTACATTCCCCCTGACCAGAAGCAGGATAAGGGGGCACCACCCATGGACTCCTCCTATGCCAAGATACTGCAGCAGCAGCAGCTCTTCCTCCAACTCCAGATTCTCAACCAGCAACAGCAGCACTACAATTATCAAACCATCCTGCCAGCCCCTCCCAAGTAAGGCCCCCCCCCCCCAGCCCTGGCTTCCTTCTGGGCAGCAGCCCCAGGACCCCCACCTTTGGGTTATGAGGCCTGTTCATTCTTGGGGTATCAGAAGCCCTCCTGTAACCCTTGCAGGCCAGCTCTGGGCCCCTTTTTGCTGCGTGATGTGGCTGAGCCCAGCACTGCGCCCCTGCTCAGGAGAGGAAGAAGGGGGAGCTTTGGCATCTGGGAGGGTTTCATTTCTGACTCTTTTCCTTGCCCCCAGGCCTGTGGGTGAGCCCCAGGGTAGCAGCAGCCCCGCCTCCTTGCGCACTCTCCCCACTGCCCTGGGCAGCTCAGCCTCTGGCCCACCTGGGCCCAGTGGTCTTGTGCGCCAGAACTCCGTGACTGGCAAGCTGGGCCCCCTGCCCTCCAACCTGGATGATATGAAGGTAAAGTTGTCTTCTAGCCTTTTTTTAGTTCCACCCTTGGGCACCCCACTGTCCCAGGGTCTGGGTGGGCAGGGGAGTGGTATCAGGCCGCAATCCCTGGCTCTTCTCCAGAGAGCGTTCTTGGTGTTAGGGCATCGCTTTCCTGGCATTGGTTTGGACTCTGAAAGAACCCACTTGGGATAAAGGTCTTTAACCACAAAATATCCAACTTTGACCAGCAGCCCCCCAAAACCAGCTCCATGTTTCCCTATCTTTACTATGGCCAACTGAGACCTGGGCTGGGGACACAGGCCCTGAGCGGTTCAGAGGCAGGCCTCCTGCCTCACCCTGTTGGCTCCAGGGGCCAGAGTGGCCATGTCTGTCCTGCCTTGGTGCCGCTGCTGCTCAGGATCTCCTGGTGACCTGCCCCTTCTGCTCTGTCCTTCACGTAGGTGGCTGAACTGAAGCAGGAGCTGAAGATGAGAGCGCTGCCTGTCTCGGGCACCAAGACAGACCTGATTGAGCGCCTCCGGGCCTACCAAGAGCACGCAGGGGTCTCTGGCCCTGCCTCTGGAGCCCTTAAGACTGGGGCTGCCCCCATCCTCGCCAAAGCTGGGGATGTGGTGGTGGCCTTCCCTGCAGCCAGGCTGAGTGCAGGGCCCGCCCTCATGGCTGCGGGGCTGGCGCCCGCCGAGGTCGTTGTGGCCACCGTGACCAGCAACGGGATGGTGAAGTTCGGCAGCACCGGCTCGACGCCCCCTGTGTCTCCTACACCCTCGGAGCGCTCCCTGCTCAGCGCGGGGGATGAGAACTCCACAGGTGGTGGAGGCGATGCCTTTGGGGACATGGTGACCTCGCCCCTGACGCAGCTTACCCTGCAGGCATCCCCAGTGCAGATCCTGGTGAAGGAGGAGAGCCCCGTGGCCCGGGCCGAGCGCGGCAGCCGAGACCTGGAGAGCCGTGACAAGGACCAGATGCTGCAGGAGAAGGACAAGCAGATCGAGGAGCTCACGCGGATGCTCAAGCAGAAGCAGCAGCTGGTGGAGATGCTGAGGCTGCAGCTGGAGCAGGAGAAGCGCGCCCAGCAGGTGGCCCCCCCCCCACCGCCCCCTGCCCTTCTGGCCCAGGTGAAGCAGGAGGATGGCTTCTCCAGCTGCCAGCTCACGGGACCGTCCGCTGAGCCCAGTGTCGAGCCGGTGCTGGCAGTGACGGTGAAGCAGGAGGCGGTGCCTGAGGAGGAGCCTCCCAGCTGCCTCTTGGCGCCAGACCTGAGCAGCCTCCTCCCAGGGCCTCCCCCGGCGCTTGTCACGGATGCCACAGGGACCCACATCGTCTTCACCGTGACCAAACGGGACACGGAGGACTCGGCTGACGACGAGCCTGGAATAACTGGCAGTGGCCAGAGCCCCTCCCAGGTGAGAGCTTAGTCTCGTCCTCTGTGGGACCGGGGGGGCAGCTCTTTTAAATGGCAACTTCCATCCAACTCCTGCGGAACCCAGGCCAGGGCCCGCTCGAGTCTCCTAGGAGCTCAGAAGGTCCATCCTACAGGGATGACAGTGTCTTACCCACTGCATCCTCCTCCAGATCACTCCTGCTGACCCCAAAGTTCCTCAGGGCTCTGTCCTAGGCACGCAGAGCAGGGTCATAGCTTCTCTGCTGACGACTCTCCCTTTCCTGCCCCAACCTCTCACTTACCAAGAGTTACCTTTCAGACTTCTCGGCCTGGATGTCCAGTAGCCATCTAAAACAAGGCTCAGGACCCCGCCCCCACACCCCCATCCAATGTGGTGCCAGAGCCTGTCGATTTCACTTGGCAGCATCTCGAATACACCCCTTCTCTCCTCTGGCCTTGCTGTACCCGGGTGCAGGCCCTCAGCATCTCCCGACTGGACTGTTGCAGTAGCCTGCTTTGGGGTGGGGGATCCTTCCTGCCCCCAGGTCCATCCAGTCACCAAAGTGTCCTATAGCGTAGTTCTGACCCTGTCACCCCCTACTGGGTAAACTCCAGTGCTCCTCGTTGCCTCCTTCAGAAGCAGCCTCTTCTGACACACTGGCCTCCTGGTTCTTCCTGAACAAGACCACCCCCTCCCCCCTTGGCTGTGGGCTTGGGATCCCCTCCCTGGCTTCCTGAGCATGGCACATGAGCCTTTGCCAGTCCCCTGGAGTGCCAGGCCTTGCTTCTGCTGGGCTTCCTGCTTAGGCTGCGCTGTCGTTTGTATACACACTGTCTGGTACTGACGAGTTACTGACACAGATGTCGGGGCATTAGGCCCCTTCTTGCCACAGGCTGCCTTTAGGGCCAGCGTCATCTCTTCCCCTTCCCTGTGCAGCCAGTTATCAGCTGGGAGCCCCGCTATCTGAGGAGCTTGGCGACGTGGGGCCTGTTATCGAGGGACACTGAGCAAACCTCACCAAGGGCTGGGCCACAATTTACATTCGAATTGGGGCAAATCTTTTTCTCCCTGGACTCAGTTTCTGCACTTTTGAAATGAGAGCTTGGCCTTGCTGACTTCTGAGATGCGGCCTGGAGCTGGCGTTTCTCTTCCTCTCCTGCCTCTGTCTGCCACTCCCAGGCACGTGCCGGGTGGCCTCTCCATGACAGGCAGACCCGTGGACATGACTGGCCTCCTCCGAGCACTCGTCGCCATGGGGTCGCTGACCCTTCTCTTCGTCTCTCTGCAGGGTCCGCCCAGTCCAGGACCTTCCCCCCTTCTGCCCTTCTCGGTGCCCCCTGGCCTGCAGTCATTCTTTCCAAATGGCTTCCATAAGACTGCCTTGAAAGCCAGCATGGCTGCCCCCGGCAGCCTACCCAAGAAGGTACGTGCCCCTTTCCTGAAGAGAGGTCCCCGGGATCCCGGCAAGTCCAGCATCTGCCCCAACACCCAAGGCCAAACTTGGCCTGCCCTCTCCTCACAGACTCCTCTTCTATGCTTAGACCTCGTCAGAGCCCGGTTCACCAGTGGCCCTCCAGACTTCCCAAATGGACCTGGACCACCAGCCCCAGGCCCTGTTTGAAGCAGCTGCCAGGGCCAGCCCCCTACCCGCCCTAGTGAAGAAAGAGCCCCCCTGCTACGACGAGGCCATGAAGCAGCAGCCCAAGCCCCAGGAGGTGAGTGGTGGTGGACGTGGGCCCAAGAGGTCTGGGGTGGGAGTGGGGCAGAGTCCCTAGGCTGAGGAAAGTGCCAGCAGGGCAGCGGTCAGAACTGGCCACTTGGACAGACGGGGCCCAGCAGGCCGTGCGTTTCCACAAGTTTCCCTTCTCTCTCCTCCTCAGGAAAATGGTTCCTCAAGCCAGCAGATGGATGATCTCTTTGACATCCTTATTCAGAGTGGAGGTGAGGGCAGGCGCTCCCCCTCAGCGAAGGGGGGCATGCTTGGGGGTTTTTCCCCAGGGGATGGAGGGGGGAGGAGCCAGTCTGGGCCACAGCTTAGTTCTCAGCTGTCCCCTCCATGTCTGGGGGGTTGCTTCCCAGTGGCCTCCCCCACACCCTTGACTCTTCTTTCCTTCGGCAGAAATTTCAGCTGACTTTAAGGAGTCCTCGCCCTCACCCGGGAAGGATTCAAGCCCGGCCCTGCCCTGCCCTTCCCCAGCGACCCCCCAGCCTCCTCCCGAGCTGCCCCTGCCCCTGGGCAGCAGCCCCGGCCCAGGCCGCCTGGAAGACTTCCTGGAGAGCAGCACGGGGCTACCTCTGCTGACGGGGGGGCAGGAAGGACCCGAGCCCCTGTCCCTCATTGATGACCTGCACAGCCAGATGCTGAGCAGCTCTGCCATCTTGGACCACCCGCCCTCCCCCATGGATACTTCTGAATTGCACTTTGCCCACGAGTCCAGCACCAACCTGAGTTTGGACTTGGCCGAAGGCCACCTGGACAGCATGGACTGGCTGGAGCTGTCGGGAGGGCCTGTCCTCAGCCTGGCGCCCCCTAGCAACATGGCCCCCAGCCTCTTCTCCACAGACTTCTTGGATGGCCACGATCTGCACTTGCACTGGGATTCCTGCTTGTAGCCTCTAGCTTCCAGGGATGGCCCCGAGCAGCCCCCACCAGCTGCCCCCTGCCTGGTGAGCTGGGACCAGAGCTGGGGGCATCCCTGGGCACCCCAGTGACAGCAGCTGCACCGGGGGCTTTCCTGGGTGGCCTCAGGCCAGGCTGGGGAAGTTGCTATTGGCCTCTATTTTCGAGGCCTGAGGTGCCATGCTTTTATCCAGGGCAGGACTGGGCGAGGATCAGACCTGCCTGCCCAGCTTCTGACCCTTTCTCCTCAGGGAGGAAACCCCCTGGGCCTCTGGCCTCCTGGGCAGTCCTCGTGCAGTGGTTGTACGCACGAGAAATGGTCTGTACAGGTGTAAATAGCTCAATATTATATATATATATATATATATATACATATATATATATATATACACACATATATATATATTCTATACATACATCTCTCTTTTTGGTGAGAGGCGGTTGAGGCTCCTTATCCTTTCCCCACCCCCTTCTCCCTGGCACTGTGGCAGGTGCGTCCCAGGGAGCCCCTCACCCAGCCTTGCTTTTTGACCGGACACACCCCAGCCTTGCATCTTTGGTTCTTAATCAGTGCCACAAGGGCAGAGGCACCCTGGGGCCCAGTCCCAGTGTCTTCTGTCCACTTGCCTCAATGCAGCAAACACTGGCAGGGCTGGGCCCAGGGCCCCCTCGCTGCCCCCCCCCCCCACCCTGAGCCCTGGGGCTGGATGACTGTTGGACAGCTGGCAGGAAAGGGTTTTTTCGTTTTTTATAAATAAAAACACACTAGCGCTTTAAGGTAATGTCCTACCTCAAGGCACCTCCTGGAGGGGGTGGGGGCAGAGGAGAGAGTGCCCCGCTCCCCCCAAGAACGCGGCAGGAGCTGAAGGCAGTGTGGTGTGGTTTTTTAAAAGCAGGTGCTTTCACAATATGCTGTTTATTTATAAACCAAAAGAATAAAGGTCCTATCACTGTTGGCCAGAGTGTTCCCTCCCCCCCCCCCCCCCGGGCCCAGGTGGAGTGGGGCCCCCCATCACCCATCTATATCCCAGCTGAAGAGATGGTGCTTCACCAGCATGTCCTGTACGCCCTCTTTCAAAGGTTTCTTTTCCTTCTCCTGCAAATAGACCACAACCCTCTTAGCCCACACCTATGGCAGCCGTCCAAGGGCCCTGGATAGGATGGGCCAGGGCTCAGTTCCCTTCAGCCACTCACCTCTTTCTTGATGGGAAGCTCCCAGTCCTGAGAGAGACTGAAGGCAAAACAGCAGAGGACTCTGGGTGGGAAGAAGGCAGAGGTGAAGCCCTCTCTGGGTGCCACGGCCCCTCTTCCTTCCTGCCCACCCAGAGGGGCCACTCACCGAAGCTCACACTTGATCTGGACCCAGCCTGGGCTGCGGAGGAAGGACCATGGGTGGTACCACTTCTCCACTGTGGCCACACTCGAGCAGAGCACCTCCAGCCACAGATGCAGTACCTGCTCACTGGAGGAGGCAGACCAAGCTGCAGGGGTTCCAGGAGCTTTCCTGTCCCCTTGTCTCCCCCCACACACCTTCCCCGCACCTCCCTCACACATTCCCTTTCTCCACTCACTTGAGCCCCACGCAGATGAGGGAGCGGAGCTTTACGTCCATCTGAGTGTGGGCAGCGTCATGAGTCATGTTCACAGACTGAACGGCCTGTGGAGGAGGACAGGAGGCTGGCCCAGACCACGGTCCCCCTGCTCGAGCAGGCACCTCCAAGGGAGGGGACATTGGCCCAAGGCCTCGGGTCACTTACGTACCCGATAGAGCAGCTCCTCAGGGGTCAGGACTTTTCCATCTTCGTCTAACCTGGAGAAGGCCAAAGTGTTAACCCAGGGGTAGCGGGGGTGGGGTGCTGGCATGGGAGTGGGACCCAGAAGCCCTTGCCAGGCTAGGCACTATGGGGGAAGGCTGGCCTGAAAGAAAAACCATTACCTGTAAGTTTTACAGAGAACGAGACGAGAGTAGACAGAGTCGAAATCCCGTTCCACTTCTCGGCCAGCCGCCTGTGGGGAGGGGAAGGTCAGCCCAGGGACCACTCCCAGGTCCTCCTTAAATCCCTCCCGGGACTCCTGCCCCACTCTGACCTCTTCAATAAACAGCCACGGGTGGCCTGGGCCCCCAAGCAGAGATGGTTTCTTCAGCCCGTGTTCAAATATCGACTTGAGGGCAGGACAGAGGGTCCCTCGCACCAAGTCCATGACACCCTCTGTCACAGAGTCATCTCCGGCCACAGAATACTGCAGCAAGGGGGGAGGGGGAGGTGAGTGAGGCCTGGGTCATCCCACAGGGCTTAGACCCTGAAGGTCTAAGCCTTGGGGGGGGGGGGGGGGGGAGGAAGGAATGGGGCTGACTGGGCCCAGGTTCTCCCACAGCCATGCATCCTTAGTTCCAACACCCTAAGGTCAAACCCAGGGATCTGCCCCCAGTGACTAGGCCAAGGAGCTCCCAGAGATGATCCCTCCTCTGCCATGGCCTTTTACCTCTTTGCTGCGTTCGTCCAAGACCTCCACAAACTTGGCAGGAAACCAGCCTGGGGGAGAAGCACAGAACTGACCCAGGCCCAGGAGCCGCCCACAGCAGCCAACATTGCACACAGGTGGCAGCCAAGGATGGGAACTGCACCCAGACAGGGCCCACACTCAGCTCCCCGCAGCCCTTACCTCTCAGTCCGTTCAGCTCCCCTACCCAACAATGCTCGTCCTTTTGCGATATGATCTACAGGGAAGGAGACAGGGTGCCTGGTCACACCCAATGGGCACATTTAGGCTAGGGGCAGGTGCCCACCCTCTACTGCCCACTGATCGCACCGTGATGATGTCATTTTTTCGGAAGCCCAGCTCATCATCGTCATGGCGCTCAAAGTCCAGCAGGGCCTTTGCCCGGCGCCGTTGGCTGCGGAAACACGCCACGTAGTTTTCGTGGTCCCGCTGGTGGCTTTCCATGGTATAGTCTGGGGTCAGCTCCTATTCAGAGCCCCCAGAAGGGGCAAGGAAGTCATGGCCCAAAACCCCCAGGGCCTCATCCCCAACATTCTGTTTTCCCCCTCACTGCCACCTGCCGGAGGCTTCTCCAGATGCACCCATTTGGTGAGGCCGCAAAAAAGAGGCAGCCCCAGCGGGGTATAGACATGGTCAAGGAGTTGGCCATGGGACCCTAAGCAAATCCTAGGAAACACTAAGCCCTTTGGCTGCAGGGCAAGTGCTGACTTGTACAGGTGAAAAGAGACTCCTCATCTGGGAGTTCCCCTCTCTGTGAGATCAGTTAGCCAGTCAACAAACATAAATAAGTCCCTACTAGGTGCCAGGCGCTGGGCTAAGGTCCATGAGGAAGGGGTATCCTGTCCAGGCACAGCATCAGCCTTGCTCTGATCCCTCACCAGGCATAGGCTTGAGGCCTTCGCAGACCCCAAGGCACTAGACACTGGGCCTGAACTCAGCCACCTTCTGCCTAGTTCGTAGGAGGCAGGGAAAACCGAGGACCCCCAGCCTTAGATCTTTCCCACCCTTCTCCCACTCACCACGCTGCCATTTTTGGGGTCCACACACTGGAAGTGGCGGGCCACCTGCAGGATGGCTTCGCGCAGGTCGGCCACCAGCTCCGTCTGCTTTATGTTTTTGGCCTTCAAAGCCTCGAGGTCCTCATCCCCTGGAAACCACAGAGAGGATAGTTGAGGGCTGCAGCCTCTTCTTCAGAGGCAGAAGGGCCCCCCTGCTGTCCTCTCTGGACTCACCAAAGAGCAGAGAGGCAATGCCCGACTTTCTGCGCTGTGTTCTGCGCCGTACCACCTACAGAAAAGTGGCCACGAGGTGGGTCAGAGGCTGGGCCAAGCCCACCAGCTAGGGAGTCAGCCCCCGAGAGGTCCTTGGTCACCTTGGTGAGGTTGCCGGTGGTGCCGGGGCCCAGCAGCTGGCCCTGGTCGGCGAGGAGGTAGGCCAGGTGCTTGCGGCGCTGGGTCTCCACAGCCACGTGGGTCAGGGAGCCAGCCAGGCGCGTGGCCTCGGCCAACAACACCTCCACATCCTCCATCTGGGATGGGATGTCCGACAGTGTGTTGAAGATGGAGGCCGAATTCTCCGACTGGATCAGTTCTTCCTCCTGCAGCCAGAGGGAGAGTGAGGTAAAGGTGGGGCCTGGTCTCCCCAGCTGCTGGGGTCAGGTCAAGGGAGATCCACGGGAAGCCCAGCACGGAGACCCGGACAGGGCCGTGGAGACAGCTGAAACCTCTGGGCATTGGAGTCGGGAAGATCCCAGTACAAATGGTGCCTCAGACGCCTGCGAGGTGTGGGACCCTGAGGGTGTCACGTGACCCCTGCCTATGTCCGTTTCTTCAGCACCCATCTCCCAGAGAGATTTGTACCTTGCTGTGCAAACCTTCAATGCTGACCGAGACCGTGCTGGGAGCACAGGAGCGGCTCAGCGTCCTCTGCCAGCTGTCAGTCACTGAGTAGAGAAGACAGAATCGCCCACCCAGCTCTGCCCACCAAGCCCCATTGGGTAGACCTGGGTTCAAGTCCTGACTGCCCCTTCATGGCCCCATAACCTTGGGGAGGTCATTTAACTTGGGCTTGTTTGCTCATCTGTAGAATGGAACAGGCGGCCTTGGGAGCAGTCGCAGCCTGTCTGCCTGTGGGCCTCAGTTTCCCCCTGGGGGCAGGCACCTTCATCCGGAGCATGCCCAGGGTGGTCTGGAAGAGCACCAGGGACCCCTGGTAGAAGAACAGATCCCAGATGCGCAGTAGCAGCTTCATGTGGACCACGCTGGCGAAGGCCGTGAGAAACCAGTGCACGGTGATGAGTGACAGCTCTGGGGGGACAGAGGTGGGCAGCTGCCACCCTGCCCGCAGCCCCTCCCGAGGGCGGGCCCCCGCCCACCCCGCTCCTCACCTATGTCATGCTCCAGGAGCAGCGCGTCCAGCCGAGGCAGGTACTGCACGATCAGATGGCGCAGGACCCGCTGGTCGGTCTGGACGCCCATCAGGGTGGTGCTGAAGTAGGTGGCGGGCACCAGGTCCTCGATGATGGCGCACATCATCCAGAAAGCATCCTCCTCCTCCAGAAAGAGCAGCAGGCAGGCCGCCACCTGCGGGGCCGGGGCTAGAGGGGGGCGCTCGCAGGGCTCCCCCTCCCTCTGCCAACCTGCCCCCCGCCAGAGCCCCGCCCCGGCCGCCCCCACCCCCGGCTCACCATGCCAGTGCCCTGGCAGTAACCGATCTCGGGGTAGAGCCAGGCGAGCCCTCGGAGGATCCTGCGCAGCCGAGGCACCCCAATACTGTTCATGGTGGAGAAGCAAGCGTTGCTGGGCATCGTGCGAAGCAAGTCTTTCTCGATCTGGCAAAAGCCCCAGGCCCCCGCCCCAGCGGCCCTTTCAGACAGGGCTTCGGGAAGCCCCACCCTGCCCCAGACAGCAGGGAGCCCCCTCCACCCCCCCCTGAACCCCCAGAATATTTCCACCTCACTGCTCCTGCCAGTCTCCCCTCTCCCTCCTCGCTGCCCAGTGAATGCCCCCTCCCCCCTCCTCACCGCCCAGGGAGCCCGACCCCACCCCCACCGCCTCACCTGCTTGGCTGCGATGGTCTCGTCATTGGAGCTGTTCTTGACGATGTCGCGATAGGCCATCTCGGAGCTGCGCTTCTTCTGCAGGGCCCCGGAGAGGCGCATCCATAGCTGCAGAGGGGGGAGGCTGGCAGCACTCGGGCAGGTGGGGGCCCAGGCCCCCCCCCCTCCCCTGGGCACACCTTACCTGGGGCCTCATGCTGTGAGGGATGCCCCCAAGCACCAGGGAATAGAGCTTGTCGGAGCGGGGCAGGGACACTTCGATCTTGTCCCAGGTGAGGTCCCCCACGTCGTGGTTGTGGGTGAACTCCAGGTGGGCTTGCCACCTCAGCCTCTGCTGGGGGTCTTCTGTCAGGGGCCCATCCAAGAGCTTGCTGGAGTTGGGCTCGGCTCCATCTGTGGTGGGAGAGTGAGAGATGAAAGGAAACTTCCTCTTCCTCCTCCTCCTCTTCCCCAGACTCAAGAAGGGCCCTTGAGGTAGGTGGGCACTCTGGAGCCCTAGGGCCCAGCCCAGGAAGAGGGCATAGCGTGGTGCCCTGGGCAGATGGACTAATGAGAAAGGACTCAGCATGGGCGGGAATCAGGCGATTGCTGAGTGCCCCGAGGTGCTGATGCTGCAGGGGCTCCTCTGGAGCTGGATGCCCATGCCCGGGGAGCTGGCACACAGGCCTGTCCCTCCAGAGGCCCAAGGAGGAGCTTACCTTCCTTGTCCACCCGGAAACCAAATTCATCGTAGCGGGGCTCCGGCTGCTCCACTGGCTCTTCCTTCTAGAACCAGGAGCCAGGAGGACACAATAATAGACTCCATCTGTTTACTCCCCAGTAGCCACGCCCCTTTCTGCTGACCCCCATCTCAAATCCATCACCCTTCACGCCCTCACTGAAGCGGCTGGCTCTGCAAAGTGTCCCCAGGGAATAAGTTTGGACATGAGGCCTCAGTCCAGTCCAGGCCTCCCTGGCTGGCCCTGTCCCTGCCTCTTCTCTTCAGCCAACCTGGCACACTTCTTTGCCACTTCTGCACATTTGCTCATGCCGGTCCTGCTGCCTGAAGTGCCTTCTCCTCCCCATCTCCACCTGCCACAATCTCACCATCTATTACATGTCCCCTCCTCCATGAAGCCTTCTCTAATCACCCAAGCTGAGAACGCCTTTGAACCTCTAAAACATTTCTCTCATTCAAGTCCCCAAGGCACCTGCCTCTCTCCAGTTGGGTTTCTGCACTGCAGGCTGCCTGAGACCAGGATTGTCTGAGCCTGGAGGTCAGTGCTGCCTGGGCAGGAGGCCTCTCCACAACCCCCACCCCCCACACGGGTCCTTCCAGTTCCTCTTAAAGCCCTTTGCCAAGAAGGGCCTCCAGGGCATTCCAGGCTCCTTGGGAACAAACCCAAATTCTTGTGTAGTTCTGGTGTTACCATTGCTCAAATTATTCAAGGAAAAAAATGAGGGTCATCTAGGAAGATTTAAAGGCTCAAGGGACCTGGGTCTGGTGCTGGAAGTGACCAGGGCTGTCACTTTGCAGAAGAAACCCAGGCCTGGGGGGGATAAATGACCTGCCCCAAGGTCATACACATGGTAAATCCAAAGGGCAGGATTTGAACCCAGGTCTCTGACTTTGAAGCCAATGGTCTTTCCCCTTTCTGTTTCCCCAAGATCATGACTTCCAAAAGAACCAGACTGCAGGAAGCTCAGAGGAGTTACCCACATGGCCCCAGGGCTCCTCAGAGTCTTCCTCTGGGCACGTCCAAGAGGAGAGGGGCCAGGCCTGCCTTGTGCCACAAAGGCCAGAAGCCGCAGAGCCCTAGAACCTGGGCCTGCAGCTCCTTCCTCTGCTCATTCTAAAATGAGAAGGCTCCTGACCTGAAGGCCCTGGGCAGTGGTGGCTCCTGGGGAAGGGCCTTCCTTGCCCACATGGTCCCTCTCAGGCCTTGGGGGGATGGGCTGACCCCTGCCCATCCCCCCTCTTCAAACAGGCTGCCCCGTTCTCCCACCAGCTCCCATCTCCATCCCGTGGGTCTTCCCAGGCTTACAAAGGGGCTTCTCCCAGAACTCCTATGACAGGCAGGATGTCCCCTCCTGACCACTTTCTTTTGGTAACTGAGTAAAATGGGCCTTTGGGATCTGAGAGTACAAGGGGCCTGGGTTCAAGATCAAAGAGCCAGAAAATGTCAGAGCCTGGATGTAGACCCAAGCCCTCGCCGTGAGAATCTTGCCTCACTAGTTCCGTGGTAAAATGACCCCAAATCCTGGGTCAGTCTACAAGTGCAGGGCTAGGCTGGCCCATCTGTGCCCTCCCATGCCCAAGGCAGTCTGAAAGGCTTCCCTACCTGGGAATACTTGGCCAGTATCTCCTGGGGCCATATGCTTGGGGTCAGGGCTGAGAAGGGGCCCCCAGCAGGAGGGGTATGGCTCCCTGTGTGTAAAGAAACCAAGAAGGGAGAGAGGGTCAGGGCAGCTGAGTAACAGGTCCCCTGCCACCACAGGCAGGTTAGGGGAGCCCCAGTGGGGACAAAGCTCGCCCCAAGGAGTTCTGGGGGCCAAAGTCCCAGGAATCCAGAGTGATCAAGGAGAAATGGCCCCTGGGCCAGGGAAGGAAGCCCCAGGAAGCCACTCCTGGAAGTAGAGACCCAAGTCTCTTCCCTCATGGCCACAGCTCTTGTCTGGTGCCAGGCTCCCATTCCCCTGGTATAGGCATGACCCTCAGTCCCTCTGGCCCCAAGCCCAGTCACGTGCTTAGAAAGGGAGCACCGACCTTGCCTTCCTCTCTCACCTGACATTCTTCCAGAAAGGCCTGGAAGCGTCTGCAGACCCCACCTTCGTGGCCTCGTGGGGAGCCTCCGCTGCTGTGGGAGGAACAGCAAAGATCTGTTTAGACCACAATCAGTGCCCCCATAAGGGCCTCCCACGCTCAGCTGGCCCAGCCCCATGCTTTTACAGAGGCCCACAGAGGGCAGGTGGCTTCCTTAAGATCACACGGGGAGTGTACAACAAAGGCAGAATTCAAACCCAGGCCCTGTGGCCCCCAAACCAGCATGTCCACTCCACGACCCTGGCTGCCTCTCTCTCCATGAAGCCCCTCTGAGGACACCCTGGCCTTGCCTGAATGCAGCGCCCCTTCCTCTGGATACTTCGACTGAGAGGCCCCGCAGCATCCTCCAGGGAGAAAAGCACCCAGGCCTGATTTCATCAGGGTCACGTTTCCTACAAAACCAACCTGGCCCAATTCCTCGGACGACTTAGCCTCCTGAGTCTGAATCCCAGTGACATCAGAATGCACAGAAAAAGCCTCAGGCTCTGCCCCTTCTGGCATCACAGGGTTACAGCCCCAAGATGGAAGGGCCTGGAGCACTTAGGAGTCATCTAGGACAACCTTTATGGGGAAACTGAGGCCCACAGAGGCGAGGCCCTGCCTTGGCCACAATGGCTGGCCCCTTAGCACAGTACACCTGCCCTTCCTACTGCCTCGGTGCTGTGGGGCACAGGATCACCCCTCAGGGTTTGTGGCCCATTCCCGGAGCTGTCTGCCGAGAAACGCAGTGACTACCATGTAAATGGAAGGAGCCTGACCCCAGAGAAGAGATGGAAAAAATGTAGCTCCTTCCCTCTTTTCCAAAGGTGGGGGACTGTGGGTGTGGAACAGCACATACAAAGTCAGGCTCCTTTCAGGTTTTGGCGAGCTCTGCTGAGCTGCGTCTTCCCCTCACTCTAAGTCTTCGTTATAAGCAGTGGCTTGCTGGTAGGGGAGAGGTGAGGGAGGCATCTAGAAATGTTTTAAAACAAAATGAAACAATCCAAAGCTCCAAGAGACCAATCTACCCGAAGATCACTGTGACGATGTAGACGAACAGACCACTAACAGGAAACAGCCCTGAGTAATGGGGAAGCCCCAGGGACTCCGCTAACAAGATGCACCCCTCCCCAGAAGGGAAAGCCTGGCACAGGGTGGGCAGAAGAAAGGGCCACCTGCTGAATCGGTTTGTCAGGAGGGAGCAGGTATCTACCCACCTGGAAAGACAAAGGGCATGAGTTCAAATTTAAAGAAAAAAAATGTCCCAAAAGGAGAGGTACAAAGCAGGGGCCTCAGAGCCAGGACATTCCCTCCCATTCATTCCTCCTGCTCCCCACAGTGTTAGCTAGCTGGGCTAACTGGCCAGGTGGGTGATTCAGGCCTAGGAAAATTTTGGCCTGGCTTCTGTCAGCCTTAGGAGAGATGGATACAAACCAGGCTGAGACTGGCTGGCAAAAGCATGGAGGAGGATGAGGGGGGTGGTGCCTGTTTGTGGGCTCCAAGCCAGCAACGAGGGCCTGTGGCATTTTAAACCTTTCCTTTCTAGTTTTGAATCACTAACTTGTAGCCTGGAAGGAACTTCCCTTAAAATACTTTGGCCATCAAGTGCTAACTAGGGGAAATCCTGGCTCCCTACAGTGACTTGGCTGTGACCCTTGGCCAGCCCTGAAGGCGCCTCGATTTGGTCGTTTGTAGTGTTAGACGACAGTGCTTCAAACCAGCAAAGACCTGGGAGAGAATGAAGTACAACTCCTAGATTTTAAAGATGGAGAAATTGAGGTGTAGAGAGGGGCAATGTTACCCAGGGAGCAGAAGAGGTGGGAGTCCCGTGGCCCTAACCTCAGTCCCCTTGTCTGTAGAATGGCCCAAGGGCCTGGAGGTACCCTCTGGAGGCATCTTCTGACTTCAGGCTAAGCTCTTAGGCCTCAGGAGGCCTTCATACCTACACACACACACACCCTCCCCCAATATCTAAGCCAACCCTTCCTGCTTCCCTGGCCCACAAGCTCTGAGTGGAGATGCTCGAGGTCTGGCAGCTGCCCCTTAGAAGCAGCTCACTTCTGCCCCAAATCAGAATCACCTGATCCACAGCTTCCACTATCTGCTGCCCCCAGACCCACAGGGACATTTGGTGAGGAGGCAGGTTGGCAAAATACCCCGTTGGCCGCACCCTCAAAAAGCTGGCCTATCCCATCCACATCCATCGGGCCAGAGGAAGCATGGTCCCCAACCAGAGGCTATACCCATGCCCCATTTAAAACAAAAGGGACCACCCCCCTCCTGAGTGACCCAAGGAGGGGAGCTTTTGTGGCAATGGACAGTGGGGGGTTGGATTGGGTTGGTTTTATTTTTCTCAACTTAAATGTGTTTATCAGTATTTTTAGGACCTAGCTCAGGTTTATCAGGAGGGAGGGAGAATCTACGCACCTGGAAAGACAAAGGGCATCAGTTCAAATTTAAAGAAAAAAAAATGTCCCAAGAGGAGAAGTACAAAGCAGGGGCCTCAGAGACAGGACATTCTCTGGCTGGGAAGGCCCGGGCCAGTGATAGGGTTGAAAAGAAAAAGTCTGGAATCCAAATGGACTTCCACCATCACAGCAGCCAAAGAGCCCTGTAGCTGAAGAAAACCCATATCTGATGAAGGAAAAGTCCACGAGCCCAATGAGTTATGAGTTTCCTTGATAAAGAAGGGAGCATTTCTATGGTTCCTACCATGCGCCTACAATGCCCAGGTTACACACATTGAACTAAGTGCTTCACACTTAGGAGAAACAAATATGCTTCACCCTTGGGCTCCCCTCAGGCCCTTTGTGCCAGCCACCCATCAGGGCTGGCTCCCCACTTTTGTCCATCCTGAAAAGTCCAAGTGAAATGCCAGCTTCCTGGATTGGCCTCCTCAGGCCCACAGTGAGGACCTTGCTCTTTGTCTCTCTGATGTAGTAACAGTGGTTCTCACCCATTACGGTCACACTGATGCCTTAGCTCCCCGAGCTTGGTAGAGCTCCTCCCCAGGGCAAATAGCAGCATGGTATTCAGCATGCAGGCAATTAGCCTTTGTTCAATGTCCTCTCCCAAATATCCCCCCCCACCACCACCACAGAGACCACAGGGTCTTCCAGGATGTTTGTTCCTCACCACACGAGCAACAATACTTCCTTGAATATACCACTGATCTGGAGTTAGTGTAACAGGATTTCAGACCCCAAACGGATGTTAGAAACAATCTAGCTTCATCCATTCCTTTGCTCTCCCTTCAGCTACACTGCAAACTAAGGTGGAGTTGACCTGAGGCCAAGGGCAGGTCCGGCCCACCACCGGGACCTATGGATGGCTTTAGCAGCAGCTGAGTAGATGAGAGGCCTGGGAAGACTGGGCCTAGTTTAGGAGGAAAGCTGGCCAGTCACAGAACTGACAAGGGTCTGTATGGGACCCGTTATGCTTTTCTAGAAGCAGCTCCAGCTTCCTTGGGCCAGGCCCCCCTCTCCTGCGTATGGCTCCGGCTGCCAGAGCCCCCTGCCAGGCCACCCTTACAGGTGACAGACACCAGGCAGGAACAGCTGAACTGGGAGGACAAGTTTTTCCTGCCTCTGGTTGCTACAGAAACTTTCTTCCACATGGCTATCAGAGCTGGTGGAGGCGGCTGTGGGCCAGGAGCAAGCAAACAGGCACTTCTGAAAGGGCTCCAAAGGAGAAGCAATGACTTGGTCCCATGAGGGGAGACGACCTGACCCTCCCCCCAGTTTGCATCTTTGGAGGCCTGAAGGACCCTCATCTTCTGCGCCAGTTCTCCTGAATTTAAGACCCACGTGAGTGTGTGGATGGTCTGGCCATTTTCTTTCATTTCCAGTTCCAGTTTGGCGGTGAAATTCAAGTTGGAGTTGCCTGGACCCTCCCCTCACTGTTATGTAATCATGTCCTTCCCAAACAGATCTCACGAAATATTTCCCTTTTCAACCCTCTTAATTCACTTCCATGGGTTACTTTCTATTTCTGTTATCTGTGTACAACTCTTATTCCCATATTTCCCGTAAATTTTCCATCTCCTGGATAACATTGTACTGTCTTCTGCCTTCCGGGGGGGTTTTATTCAAGTAGATTTCTGTGGACATACATGGGAGAAACACAGAGTGGCCTGAGACTTGCCAAGAGGGGAAAGCTAATGATGACAAGCTGGGCTGTCAGAGGTATGAAGCCAAGAAGGGGCTATGAGGCCATCAGGCTGAGCCCACCCTTTGGTTGGCTGAAGGAGAGAGTTCTGCCACGCATGGCTTCCCTGAGTGTTGCATGGTAAGAAAGGCTCTGAGCACACAGGAAAGGCTCATTGTTGAGAAATGCTAATGGAGGAAAATCTGCTTCAAAATGCAAACAGGTTTTTAAAAATGCTCACCCTTTGGGGGCCAACAGAGCAACAGACAAGGAAGTTAAAGACCTTCCACGGCATCTCTAAGAATTTGTGCCCAAGCTGAGGCTGGAAACCAACTTCCCAGCCTGACCCGGCATTGGAGCTAACACTTCCCACAGCTGGGATTCAATGTTTACACACCACCCTGGGAACCAAAGGCAAAAACCCCACGTGCAAACATATTAGAAACCTCTCCTGCAAAACTGTGAATGGGGCGGCTGGGGTGTTCTCTCCCCAGGGTGAGCTGATGCTTCTAACACTGCTGGGGGGTGGGGCGCAGGGGGTGGGGTTGACATATCTCAGCAACTTCCTAAGCTGCTACAAGGTACATTCAGCTCCCTGAAAAAATAAAGTTTTGTAAATGTTAAAGAAGGCACCAGGAAAGATTAGTGCAGGCCTCTGGAAGACGTCATGCTTCCAAAGCAGAGAGAAGCCCCAAAGCTCCTGGCCCTCACACCAGGCTGATGACAGGTTGGGCTGTTTCGTGCAACCCTTACAGACCAGTCTTTTAGCTGCTCACAGGCCAGGATCACTGCAGACACACCCCAAGCAGGTGCTTCTAAGAGGGTGAGCAGGAAAGCCCAACAATCCACTGAAAACCAGCCTGGCAGAACAGACACAAACTTTCCAATTCGACTGAATGCCATGGTCACCCACACTTACCTCTGGGGTGTTGGGAAGAGCACCTCTGAATGGCACAGGCTGCTGCCCACTTGTCAGGGAGGTTGTAAAGGGAATTCCTGTTCAGGCAGGCATTTACTAAGTACCTACTATGTGGTAAGCTGATATTCTCACATTTGATCAATGACCTCTGATGTCCTTCCCTACTCTCATGCACTGACCTGCGTTTGAATACTGGCTCTGGGTTGAGGACACACAGCACAGTCCTGTGATGGAGCCCAGCTGGTCTTGGAGTCAGGAAGGCCCGTATCCAAAGCCAGCCTCCAACATTTACTTCTCAAGGCCCCCAAGCCACACACAGCAATGGGCACACCATCACCTACAGGTGCTCTGCCTCCATGATCTGATATTCTTTCCCACCCCACATTCCTTCCAAGCCCACCCTCCATCTTCCCCAACCTCTAGTCCCCCCACAATCCAATGCAGGCCACCTGGACGCCTTCCTATCCCCCAACCTTGGGTTATACCAACCATGGCCTCCTCCTCTCCTCCCACACATCTGGGCGTCTGTGTTCTCTAGTCTCCACTGGGCCCCAACACTGTGAGGTCATCTCTTTACCATTCACCTTTCACCAGCCCCTCCAGCTCCACAGAGGGCTCCCACACCCAGCCAGCCAGCCCTCGTCTCTCCTGGGCTCCAGGCCTCCATCACTGACTACTCTTGGCCATGTCTGCAAAGATGCCTCATGGACACCTTGACCTCAATATGTCCCAGGCAGAATTCACCCCCCTGCCCCCCACACATACCTCTCTTGCTGATGTTCCACCCTGCTTCACTCCCCCGTCTAATCAGTGGCCAGATCTCATCAGCTCTCCTCTATGCCATCCCTTCCGTCCATTTCCTTGTCACTGACATCCTTCCCTCATGTGGAAATTGCTCTAGCCCAGCCTTCCCCTCACACCTGAACTTTTACAACAGTCTCCTGATTAGTCCCAAGTCTGTCCTCCCCACAGCTAGGAACATGGCATTCCCTAGCATACTCCTGCTGAATAAATTCCCCATTACCAGAGGATAAACTCCCTCTCCTCCCCCCTGCTGGCTCCTCTCTGGGTTTACCAGACATTTCTGCACAAATTCTACCTTGCAGCCGTCCTGTCCTGTGCTTTCCCTCGTACCTTGTCTCTTGTCTCATCTTGATTCCTCTGCTTCGTCACATCTGCCTTTCAGAACTGCCACCCCCATAAAGGCTATGAGGCCTTTCCTGATGCCCCCACTCCACTCTGGATACACACTGACAGTTACTTCTCTGTATATATGTTGTTCCCCCAAAGCATAAGCTCATAGAGGTCAGGGGTTGTTTTATAAGGGTCTCAGCAGGTAGCACAAAGTAGGTGCTTTAGGGATGCCTGTGGACTGATTACTGGCTGTACTACTATGGGTAAATTATAACAGACGACAGACTGCCAGGCTGAAGATGGACCAAGAAGGATTTAGGCTAAAAGGCTAAACATTAGAAAAATCCTTCTAGATTCTAAGAAATGGCAGAGAGGCCGAGAGGCACTGGCCCACAGAATGAGGGAAGCTGGGAAATTTCCTCTGAAGATCCGTGACGATGAGACTTATTCATCTGGCTAAGAACATGGCTGGGATACAGCAAGGCCGCAGGCCGACCAGAAAGCATGGGAGCCTTTGTGTGGTCTGGGCCTGTGGTCTCATGGGGCAGTGAAAGGAAAGCTGGGGGAAGAAATGACCCCGAGTGATGCTTGGCCACTGCTGGTCATTTAGGGCTTTGGAGCAGGGTAATCCCTCAAGTGTTTTGGGCCCTTTTGGTAGCGAGGAAAAGTCTATGGACCCCTTCTTACAATGACATTTTTAAATAACTGAAGAAAATGTTACATTTTGGTCAATGAAAACGAAAATATAATTTCTTTCCCATACAAACTCACAGACCCCTTGAAGTCTGAGTCCCTGGGCTGACCCCAAGCTAAAGAAACCCTTTCTTAGAGTTGCCTGGGGCACTGAGGAAGGCAGTGACTGGGCCAAGGTGACAGAGTTGCAACATGGAGTGTAAGCCCACCTTGGAGTCCCCGCGCCCCGCTAGAGCCTGCTGCTGTCTCTCCTTCCCTAATTCTAAGACTGCATTACTGGATCTCAGCCTAGTCATGTGACTATGACATTTTAAACCACTTCCTCACAAAGGCGTCAGCAGGCACCTGATTTACTCATTTGAAAGCGATGAAGGCCATTCCCTTCTCACCAGAGTGAGGCAGGACCCTCTGGGCAAAGCCAGCGTTCTTCAGGTCCGCTCCACCTTCCTCTCCCCCAGTAACTCAAATCCACACAGACATGTATTAAGATGCTGTTATTTACAAAGTACGACAGGAGCCGTCTCTTCCACCTTCCAAAGTCAGATGCTTCCTTACCATGGCACACTCCTGAGCCTAAGCCAGGTGGCCGGTAAGCAAACTGACTGTGCTCTGCTCAGAGAATGCCCTGGGGAGCAGGCCAAAGCCTTATCGACAACCTATTCAACGGGGAGGCAGTGCCCAAGTAATGCTTGTCCAGGAACAGGTTTGTTATCTCTCTCTCTCTCACCCTGCCCCAGCCTCCCATCTGCCATTTCAAACATCTGCCCCTCCTCCCTCCATCTCGAGAAAGACTCTGGGGCTGACGTTACCCATTCCCCTCCCGGTCAATATTTGCCTTGGGCACAGTCCAACAGGGCTCCTCCTGGCAAACCACAAGGCCAACTGTACAAGGCCAATCAGACTCACGGAGCAAGAAAGCAGGACAGCAGTGAACTCCACTCCTTAAATCAGCAACCACGGAGATGTATTTGCCTGTTCCAGTGCGAGGGCAGTTTAAGAGCTCCTGGAGAGCTCTGAAAACCATACCCCCTCTCCCCCATCCACTCAAAGTCCTCCTGGAAGCCAATTAAAATCGTCCACCAAGTGGAGTCCTGGTCACCTGCTTGGTTCATGCCCAAATACATCCGTCTAACTCATACCCGAGGAAGTGATTACAGATGGAAATGAGGCAAATGCATGAACACTGGGTCTTACCCATTAGGGAAAGGGCCTGGGCTGCAACTAAGGCTGGCTTGGCAAGCAGAAAGGATTGGGTTCAAATCTCACCATCGGCCTAGAAGATTTGCTTGACTTAGTTAAAAGGAGGAAAATAATAAACATAGCTAAAAGTCTCCTCCGTTCATCCAAAGATGCTTGACCATACTATCTCTGGAGCCAGGCTTCAGAAGGTCTTCGCTTGCTGACTTGTGCCAATCCAGGCTGCCCATTTCACCTTGAAGGGGGCTCCACCACCAGGCCCCTCCCACCATTTTGTTGGCTATCCTGATTGCTGAGGCCAATCTTCTGGCCAGGGGCCTTGCCACACTTCACTAGCTGGCTCTTCCAGGGAGCAAAGGGGTGAGAGAAGAGGGAGGAAAGACCTGGGGCCAGTCCTGCTCCTGGCTCTCGCTAGCCTGGAATTAGACTGTCTGGATTTCCATTGCCTCCTCAGCGCTTGCCTTCCTTCCCCATGGTTGTTTTGAGGAAAGCGCTAAAAAACGTGAGCTCATTAGCCTCACTGGGCAACATGGTTCCCAGGATGAAGTAGACCAGAAAGCTGCTTATAAACGAAGAGGAAAGACCCAGCCAAATAGGAGCAGAGCTCACCTGCTAACCCTGTGGCCTTTGCTCAGCTCGGTCACTTTGGATGCTGCTGCCACACAGGCTTCTGCCCTTCTACATCTGGGACACTCCTCCTCCTGGCCAGACTGCCATCTACATTTCACCCCTTAAGGACTGGCGTCTCACAAGGCTCGCACCTCCTCTCTCTTTATTCCTCTCCACTGGTCAAGTCATCAGTTGCCATGACTTCAGCTAGGATCTCTATGCAGATAACTTCCAAGATAGACTGAAAAACTCTAGTTTCTTTTTTCCTTTTTCTGGCATTTCCAGACACTTGGGAGCACTTTACTCTGGAACCATCCGGTCCTCCTGCCCTATCCTAGAAACCTCCATACTCTATGTTAGTGTAGCCAAACTTGAGCATCTCCCAGCTGGTGGAAGGAAAGGCAGAAACCTCAAGGGCCCTTGAGATGTGCAAATTTAGAGCATCTCCATCCCACACGTTCCTATGGACCATTTGTGCCCAACCTGTGGTAGAGCCTTTGAGCTTATGTTGGTCTGATCAGCCTTTCGCCCGTAAGGTCCCCCTACCGAGAGACTACGGGAGTTAGTTTTGCTTCATCAGAAACTATGGGTTTGATCAGCGCACAACATATATTCCCCTCTATCTTCTTCTCCCCTTCTCTCTGCCCTCTCCTTCCATGACACAGGGCTAACACCTTGAGGGCTAATAATCTCTATACGCTGTTAGACTAGTGAAGAAGGATCAAGGATAACCAATCTTCCTGGTAGGTGTGTAGGAGTGTGTGTGTGCGCGTGCATGTGTGTCTGTGTGTGTGTGCGTGTGTGTGTGCATGCATGTGTGTGTGCATGTGTGTGTATTTAAGGAACTTAAGTTATGTAAACACATCAGGGTCAATCAAGATAGAAAGAGAGAGAAGGGGGAGGGGGAGGGACAAAAAAGATGGGGAGAGAGATGGGGGAAAGAGAGTGGGGAGCGGGAGAGGGAGAGACAGAGGAATTTAAGGTATACAACCACATCAGGATCAGTCAATACACAGACCAGTGAGATGAGCTTAGAATAATAAGAAAAAAGTTGCTTTTGTCTAACATTTCCAGGGCTTTCACAGATACTGTGATAAAATGATCTTATATCACTTGTTACCAAGTACAGGCTGATCACTTTATAAATAGCACCCACTGTATTATGAGGTTGAGACTTAATAAAATGTCAGAACACATCCTAGGCAGGGAGAGTCTAGATGCTGGGGTATCAACAAATCAACAACCCGCACATGGAATGGAGGAATGCAGAGTTCACTGAAGATCTGAAGCCCACTTTGACTCAACAGTGGCTTCTTCACTAAGCCTCATCAGAAGGGGTGTACACTATCTCATGCAGGGTAACCCTGCTCTGTGCCCTTCCAGAAATCATCACTGAGGGCTACCCAATGTGCTGCAGGCTTTTCTCCTCATCTCTTGCCATAGGGCAGCTATAATGGCGCCTCCAAGCTGCCCACTAGGCATTCTCAGCCTTACTGCATGAGAGACTCACTTCCTCTTCAGTTCATACATCCCTCTCATAACATCCTTACACCATTTCCTTTCCCTACAATTTATTAGTTATTGTTGCAGCTGACTCCCAAGCTCTTCTCTACTGTCCCTCTGAATGACTCACACCTCTAAGTACTCAGAGATGGTGGTATTCTAACCTGCAGCCATGCCCTCACCAGTGAGTGCAATACTAGCCCATTAAAAACAACCACAGCAATATTAAACTTAATTAGAGGCCCTTCCTCCACCCATGTGCTCTCTGCTTTCTTGCCAGGACACTATCCCACTTCCACAATTGGAAAAAGTCTCCTTCTCTGTCAGTAATTGGTGTATCATCAGCTCTCTGGAATCATGGCTTGTCACTGCATTGACCTAGTGTCTCACTGTTGTACCTTGTCAGATTGTTATCCTCATGTAAGTTCTGGTTCTGCTCAATTCACCCTGCATCAGTTCACACGAGTCTTCCAGTTTTCTCCCAAACTGTCCTTTTCTTCATTTCTTATGGCACAATTATGTTCCATTAAATTCGTGGACCATAATTTGTTGAGCCATGCCCCAGTTGATGGGCACCTTGTTGCAGCAATTCGGCTAGCAGCTGCTGTGGGGGTGAAAGACCAACACAAGCCCAACAACAGGAGCTGTCAGCACACGTTCTTTCGATCTGCTTTACTAAGGAAAGTAATGCTAAGTGGTTAACAATCTTACTTTAATCCAACATATACATATAAAACACTTAGTTCAAGAGGAAAAGCCAGCATCCTGAACTTCAGAGCAAATATAAACAAGTTACAAACATACACAACATAAACAGATGAGATCGCAATTCATAGTTACCAAGAAACCATCAACATCTGAGCTGAAAAACTGGGGAGCTCTTAACAACAGCTGGCCCAGAGTCATGTGCCACTGCTCCTGTGGCTCACAGCCCCCAGAAAACAACTCTGTTCTCTCTTTTTATATAGTCTTTAGCCTTCATCAGACATTATCTGAGCCATGGGAACTTAGGTGCCTACTATTGGCTCTGGTCTTAGCAACTCCCCTTAGGGCCCTGGGGGCTTCACACCTCTCTCAAACTCAAACTAGTCTGCTAACCAGCCTGGGGCTTTGCACCTAGTAAGACTCAATCAAAGACACTTAATTTAGCATTCTAAAACAGTAAAAAAGTCCCACCTTAATTACCAATACACACCTTCCCAAGTTTCCAGTTCTTTGCTACTCTAGATAGAGGTGGCGGACTCAGGGTGCAGAATGAGAAGAAACTAGGAGAAACTTTAATAAAATGAAACCAAAAATGAGCTTAGCTGAGCTTCCATGAAAGGTGTTTTTGTACAGATGGGTCCTTTTCCTCTCTCGTTGACCCCTCTGGACTTGAGGCCTAGTAGTGGTAGGTAGGCAGCACAGCTTGGTTTCAAGAGAGGCTCAGTGTCAGGCTGGCTATGGGCTGACAAAACTCATCCTCGGCCACTCTGAGACCATTTCTTATGGGGATGCAGACTGAAATGTGACTTAGTGAAGGGACCCACCAGAAAAGGGGGTCCTTAATTACTGAAATGAAAGAAGTGTGACATCCAACTTGAGGGAGATGACAGGCCTCCTCTGCTCTGCACACAGCACACGAGCAGCAGTATGGACAGTTAGGGCAGCCATACTGGAGGAGGGAGGCTGAGAAGCTGGAGCAGCCAAGACAGAACAGGAAGCCGTGCCATAGGAGGCCTTGAGAGAGCTGAGGATGACCAGCCCTCTGAGACCGAAGGGGCCCTTGATGTCCTCTTAGGTTATACTGCAGCACAGGCATTAGACAGGGTGCCGCTCGAGGAAGCTGTTCACAGGGCAGAATGGGACCAAGGAGAGGAACTAAGTGTGGTCCTATCATGACTATCTTACTTCTAAGGCAGCTGGAAAAATCTGTGCAGAGGCTGGATGACTGCTCAGGGGCCCAGAATCAGAGATCAGCATCAGAGAGGTGGCCAACTCCTCCCAACCTCCTGATTTTACAGATGATGGAGCTGAGGTCCAGACAGTTGGAGTGACTTTCCCGCAGACTAGAAAGAACAAGGTCAAGATTTGGGCCCACAAAAGGATGGATTCCTCTTTCCACTCCCACACACCACTACTTGTCCTCAAGGCTGTAGGACAGATCAGCAGAGGAGCTGACTCCATAGATGATGAGTTCCTTCTAAATCCGGAATTCTGGCCTTCTGGCACCTTGGGCAATTTCTGCCTCTGGTCTGTACTGAGAGACACTCATTTCCATCATCCACAGTTTAGGGACATTGTAATGGCTATAAATGAACTGTTCTTTTGACTTAATGTATTATTCGTTCATTCCATGACATTTACTATATAAATTACAGTAACATTTATTGACCATCACACACACACACACACACACACACACACACACACACAATTTTATAGACCCTAAGATTATTTTTCCAAGGTGAATTCATTGCCCGATTTGCCAATGGAACGTGTACTCTTTTGATAAGAGGCAACATGATAGAGGGAACATGGTCTGGAACATAGCCTCTATCCATTGGGTTCCTGTCAATCCTACTAATTAAGGAAAAATAAAATCAGCTGCACAAATATGAGATGGAAGAAAGCCATGCCCAGATGGCCGAATGGCTTGCACGTGAATATGTGTAAGAAAAGCAACAACTGGTGACTTCATTTGTTGCAGGCTCCACAAGAGCCCAGTGCACAATATGGCTGCCAAAAAAGCGATGCATGCTAGGAAACTTCAGAACCTAGGACCCTCTACCTTTGGGGATCTCATTGGGAATGTAAGATGAAAACTCTTATTATTAATAAGCCAACTATAAACTAAGTCAATGTTAAATAAGCAGCGCAGATCATGTGAAGGTACATTATCAAGTGTGTTGGATGCTGGTGGGAAGAGCTGGACTGCCTACTGTGGGGAGTTTAAAATCTAATCAGCCTGATAATGATAGGAATTTGGAGAAAGGAGAACACATTGGCTTGTGTGGGGAAGACATAGCAATGTTTGTGTGCTCACTGTATATAATTGGGTGGAACAGCTTTTGGAAAACTGCCTAGTGTTTTCAACAGTCCCAAGGCGCTCCGGTCCCTGGCCCTGCCATCATCTTTTTAATGCCGATATTGTCCCAGAGGTGTTGTGATCTCAAATCCTGGCGGATACAACCCAAACTGTGGGTGACCCACAGGGCAATGGAGTGACTTGGTGGCCTGGATACACAGGCCATAAACCTACTTCCAATCCATAAACGCCGATTAGGTGCCTCCCGTGTCCCAGGCTGCACTGGCCTATCTTTAAATGACACCATCCAGGAAGTAGAGGCCTGGAAAAAGAAGTGACCAATGAGCCAGACCTAGCAGGGAAGCCGCTTGCCGATTCCAGGAGAGCGGCCCAGGCCAGAGACCTTTTGCAGGCAAGATAGATCCTGAGGGAAGGGGACAAGAACCCATAGGATGAGAAGGCATGGCTGGCCTGATTACTCGGCCATTTATATAGTCACTATCAGGCATTGCTCCCCCACCCCCAAGACTGTTGCTTTCCTGCCTCTGGGCCCACTCTCATACTCTCTCCTCCCTCGACCATGAAGAACAGGGTTATTCCTGTAGATCTTCAGTCAGTTGGTCAATAAGCATTTATCAAGCACCAACTGTGTGCCAGGCAGTGTGCTAAGTGCTGGGGATACAAAGAAAGGCAAAAGCCAGTCCCTGCCCTCCAGGAGCTCCCAATCTAATAGGCAGCAGTATCCTTTGAGGGCAGGGACCACTTCATTCATGCTTTTGCGTCTCCAGTACCCATGTGGCACTCAGCAAACACTTAATAAATGCTTGTTGATAAACAGAGCTATAATCTAATTGTCAAAACCAGCAACCGGTTAGTTCTCAGCCCTGCTGTACCAGACCTCAAAGGCCACCATCCAGTCCAACTGGTAGAGCTCAGTGAGAATCCTCCCTCCAACGCATGTGACGTGTGATCACTTCTAGTGACGAGGAGGCCACACCCTCCCAAGGTCACTGATTCCATTCTAGGATAGCTTGGATTTTTAGAAAGCACTTTATTTCTCGCCTAAATAGGCTTCTAAATATTCTGCCACAGCTTGTTCTGACACTTGATCCTGACCCACCTTGCGTTGGGTGCTCTCCACAGCTCGATCTGGGCCCTCTTCTATTTCAACATCTTTGTTGGCAATTGCCCAGGCTTCAATTATTACATACAGAGAAGTGGAAAGAGCCTTGGCTCTGGGCCCCAGAAGATCTGGGCTTGAGTGTGGGCTCTGTCATGAGCCAGCAAGTTACTAAACTCCCTGGGCCTCAGTCTCCTTATTTGTAAAAGAAAGAGGGTGGACCCTGAGGCCCTTCTCAGGTGTGGGTTTATGATGCCATGGTCTTTGTGTGACACCAAAGTCCACAGAAATGCCCCCGGCCTATTCTCTGAATTTCAGTCTTTCATTTCTACCATTTGGACTTTCTTCTACCTGGAGGCCAAAGTGTCAAACCTGAGGCCTGAGAAACTCCCAGGTGGGAAGCGGGATTAAAATGGAATCAGGAAATGTCCAACAAAACTAAAATGCAACATGGGAGCTTGGGGTTTTCTCAGTCAACAGCCAGCACGCAGGGATCTGATGCCTCTGCTCAATGCAGTGTGGAAACGTGCCCCTCCCTATTTTACCCTGTTTATGTCATTCCCCGCTCTTCTCATGGCCAGGGCTGAAAACTTTGATCATCTATTCCCTCCTCTTCAGTCCCGCCTGCCCCATCCAATCCTCAGCAGATCCTATCAATTCTGCCTCTGAAATCCCATGATGTCTTTTCCATTTACGCTAACACATTGCCTCGCACGAGGAGCTGGCATGCTCTCTCCCTGTGGCCACTTCCAGACTCTCCCACTATCTCCATCACTCAGTAACCTCTCTTCCTCTGAAGTTCACTCGACCCATACCTACCATCCAATCAAGATTCCGGTAGCTGCTGCTGACGTCAAGGACTTGCCCCTTCTTTCTTCTCTGAGTTCATGGCCTGGCTTACAGGCCCTGTGACTGACCCTAGCTCCTGTCCTTAGCCTAGGGGGCTTCAAGGTACATCCAGATACTCTCCAAATACCCCAACCTCACAATTCCTACACTTACTCATTTCCCATGACCTGATCCATGGACTCCTCCACCCCACACAAAGATGGTCATGCCCTTGATTGTGCCAACACTCATAAAGGCACCACTTCCACAGTCCTGGGCTCTGAAATTCCTTTATCTGATCTGTTCTGTGTTCTCCAAACCATGCCCTCCAAGCCTCATCCCCTCAGTTCTGTCCCAGGCCACTCCTGCGCTAGCTGCGAGCCATTTCCAGCTCTCCACCATCCCCTTCTCTTAAGCGCCTTGCCCCTGTTTATCATATTGCCAGTCTTGCCCTGAAAAGTCTCAGCCTTGAATGGCTTTCCCCCTCTGCTGCATCTCCTTCTACACACACAACTGGAGAAGTTGGAGAAAATTACACAACCATGCTGACTGCGCCCATTACAAAGTTATGTTACTCAACCTCCACTGGGCCCTCCATGCTGCCTGGTAATCCTTCTATGCCTCCCTCAACAACTCTCTGCCTCAGTCAGTCTACCAAACCTTCTCATCTCTCCTCAAGCCTCCCATGACACCCTGAGAACCTGGCCTTGTGTTTTACTGAAAAAAACCAACCAGAGTTATTGGCCAAGAGCTGTTGTCACTTGTCTCATATCATAAGGCGGCCCTTCTCCTTGCCAAGGCACAAGCAGTCCCATTACAAGTCACCTTCTCTGGCAGACTGAGCTCCTGTCATCCCCACTCCCTCACTTACTCTCCTGGTCCACTGGCTCCTTCCCTCTGTCTCTAAATATCCACCATCATCGGAAAGTCCTCACTTGTTCTATCCATCCCCACCAGCCCTCATTTCTTCCCTTTTGTGGCTAAACTCTCTGACAAGAGAGGCACAAAAGGTGCCTCCACCCCCTTTCCTTTCACTCCCTCCTTAATTCTCTATGGTCTGGCTCCTGACCCTGTCACTGACACAGACTAGCCGGCGCCTTGGACGCTGTCAATCACTGTCTTCTTGAGAGTAATCCCTGTTTCTCTCTAGGCTGTTCTCTCTCCTGGTTCTCCTTCTTCCTGGCCCCTCCTCAGTCTCCTTTGCTGGATGTCATCCAAGTCACACCCCTAACCCTGGGTGTCCCACAGGCTGTCTTGGATCCTTCCCTCTTCTCTCTCTGGACTGTTTCACTTGGTGATCTTGTCGGCTCCCACAGATTCAAACACCATCTCTAGGCTGATGATTCTCAGATCCACTTATCCAGCCCCTCCAGGCTCATGTTTCCAGCTGCCTGCTGAAATCTTGGACCGGAGGTCTTACACTCATCTTGCCCCAACACTGACCTCCTTATCTTGTTCCCCCACCCCTCCCTCTGCCCAAGCTCACTATTACCATTGAGGTAATCCTCTCAGTCACCAGGCTCACAATCTGGGTGGTATCCTTAACTCCTCTCTCTCACCCCAACCCCATCCAATCTGTTGCCACGGCCCATCCATTTATCTTTGTAATATCTCTCATATAAGCTACCCACTCTGGTGCTGTCTCTCATCATCTCAAGACGGCTGCCTCGTTGGTCTTCTTGCCACTAGTCTGGGGTCTGCTACTCAGCTCAAGTAGTACTCCGAGTGTTCCTCCCAATGTCTAGGCCTGACCAAGTCACCCCCTACTCAATAAACTTCAGTAGCTTCCTATCTCCTCTAGGATCAAGAAGAAAATCCCCTTCCTTTCCCATCTCCTTATACCTCTTTCTCCCCTCACCCCCATGTTCTTCAATCCAGTGACACAAGACCTCCCTACCTCCCAATTCTGGGCACTTTCACTGGCTGCCCCTTGTGCCTGGAATGATCTGTCTCCTCATTTCCTGGGCTCCTTCAAGTAGTACTAAAATGCCACCTTCTGTAGGAAGCCTTTTCCAAATCCCTCTTAATTCTAGGGCCCTCTACTGATAATCATTCATTTCTCCTGTCTTGTTTGTATACATAGGTTTGCATGTCGTCTTTCCCATGAGACTGTGGGCTCCCTGAGAGCAGGAACTGTGTGTGACCCTCCTCTGCCCCCACTCCATGTGGCACCTTTCCCCTGGATTACTGCAGCAGGTTCCAAGTGGCCGTCCCTCTTCCTCCAGCCTTCACACCACTGCCACAGTCACCTCCCTCATGGACAAGTCTGGTCACTGCCCTCACAAAATGGGAGGGGCTCCTCCACAATCAAACCTCCTTTTCCAAACACTTCATACCAGCCTCCTCTTGTCCTCCTGGGCTATCACCCATCTCTGGGGCAGTTCCTTTTCCATGAACAGATTCCTATCCAAGAGCTGTCCAGCCCAGGGATTCCCCTGCCCCCCATCTCTGATATGTCTGACCTCTCCTAAACACTTTTCTCATTTTAATGTACTGTGCCTGTGTATATTTCTCCGTCCCACCCATCCCTTTCCTCCCCCAATAAACTGTAAGTGCCTCATTTTTCACCTCTGAGTCCCAGGGCCTAGCACGGAAGCAGTATCCAATAACTGTCTGCAGCCTGATGAGGTTGGGTTCTTAGCAGTCCAAAACACTCCACAGCATGCTCACTTTCTCATCTGGCCCAGATTTTCCAGAGTCCAAGTCCAAAAGACACAATTCCGGTGGAAACAATCTATTTCCTCACGACTTACTGTCCTTAGTGCTCTTCTGCCTCCCTGGGACAATCTGTGTGACCTTACAAGTGATTGCTATGGAAAATTCCCAGTGTCACCAGCACAGCCTCAGACGTGATTATGAGATGAAACAGAGAGAACAGATGTTTAACTCTCAGGTTACAATAACAAAGATCCTCAATTCCAGTCAAAACTCTTACTGGGAACAAAAAAAGCAAAAAAAATAGATAATGCCAACAGATAAACCTGTTTTCAAAATTTCTTTCCAAGCCGAAGCAGACACTGGCATCTCTTACATTCACAGAAAGAGGAAAAGAAGCCGATTCCCCAATTTTGAAAATCCATTTCTTTAGAATTTCACTATTTTCAATCCTTTCCTAGGAAGAATCACCCTACTCCACTACCTTCCTTCTGAACCGGTAGAGGCCTCTAATTTCAAAGGTGCACTTCTACATTCAATCCTTAATAAATGTTCATTTGTAAACATTTCCTAACGTCTGGTTTGGGGCCATGTTTACCTGCTCCCTACTCACTGCTTGCTCAGGTCTCAGAGAGCATGAGAACAGGCCTCATTCTCTCTCTGCCCTCCCCCTATCATAGAGGCTTAACAGGGTACGGGCTGAGGTGATAAGTACCGATAAAAAGGCCACCTCCATTTAGGGCTATTAACAGAGTGGAGAGAGCAATTCTATCCCATCTCTGGGGAACAGAAAGAAATATAAGAAGCAAAGAAAATATCAACGGGACATTTAGAGAGAAATGGAAAATAGGAATAGGCAGAAAACAAGAGAGAGTCTGTAAGAGAGTCTGTAGAGTCTCTTAACTCCAATCACCGAGTCTGTAAGAAAAATGAGTCGGAATTCAGTTTTTGTGACTCCCTAGTCCAAGGAAGGAATAGGAATTTTCTAAGGAAGGGGAGGAATGCCTAAGAGATTATTCGTTAACATCTACAAATTTCTCATCCTAAGGAACAGATATTAGCGGTCCAAGTTTTCGTATTTAATTTAGTCCAATACATCACACACCTTTCAAGCCGATGGTCATGACACCTGTGGCCATTCAGTTACAAAAGGGAAACTTTCTAAACTTAATTTAAAAATAAGACATAGCTGCATGCATCAAGCTTAAGCACAGAGAAGTTTAAATGGCCAAAGTCTTCATCCATTTCTCTCTCCAATCTTGAAATCATTCCTCAAACATTAATCCATCACAGATAATCACGTTTAGATAAGGCCTTGCCCTTCTGGGACATTATTATAGCTGAGGGAACAATGTTGCTCTTCAGCTGTTTCAGTCACATCTGATTCTTTGTGACATTCTTTGGGGTTTTCTGGGCAGAGAATCTTGGCCTTTCTCTACTGCTGGTACCACCGAGCTGCCCTTGAGGCAACAACACAGGTGGGGGACAAGGGGGCAGTGAGTTCCCTGAAAAGAGGAATCAGTGTCTCAACCTGGGCACCGGGAAAGGGGTCCAGGCAGACCCCTGGGGGGCTCCTTTTTCAAGGGCTAAAGCCACCATCATTGCCCCTTTCTGCACTCGCCTGGCCTCCTCTGCAGGCTCCTGCTGTCTACTCTCTCCCTCTCCCAGGGGTCTCCAGGTTCCATCCCAGATGCTCTTCACTTTGGGAGGGTCCTGGACCCCCGTGCTGGTCCTGCATCAAGTAGAAATATATAGTACTCCAAAGGAGACCAAAGGCTGGTGACAACAAACATGTCCCCTTTTCCCCATGGAAGTCCATGGACCCCCCAAAAAACTCTCCCTGGACCAGGCTAAAGCCACCTGCTAGACATGGGGTGTGGGTGGTGGCTCTGTGCAGGCCAGTGGCTCTCCAGGAACACATTAAGCGATTAATAAATGCTTGCTGTTTGTCTTTCTGCCCAGACCTTTCGCCTTTGCACACCCAGGTACACACTCGTTCTCCTTCCTGAAGTGGACGGGAGTCCACACCCAGCTGTGCGCATGCACTCACACTCACCACTCTGGGAGGGACACCCTTGTTCACCCAGGTGCACACTCGTTCTCCTTCCTGAAGTGGACATGTCAGTCCACATGCAGTTGTGCACAAGCACTCACACTTGCCATTCTGGGAGGGGAAACCCTTGCACACTCGGGCGCACACTCGTTCTCCTTCCTGAAGTGGACAGGTCAGTCCACACCCAGCTGTGAACACGCACACACACTTGCCACTTTGGGAGGGACACCCTCGCCCACCCAAGCGCACAAGCATGTGAGGGTGGACAGGCCAAGTCACGCCCACGGCTGCGCGCCCACGCCCACCCCCTCTCCAGCGTCACACACCTGGGCCCACTCCCACTCGAGCTCACTCTCCCCTGTCACGCACACTCACTCTACCCCCCACCCCCGGTCACGGCACAAGCGCGCTCACACTCGCTCTCTTCCCCCGTGCCACGCACACGCGCCCACTGGCACTCATTCTCCCGCGGCCCCCCCATCACGCACACGCGCGCACACAAACACGCACAACACTAACATGCGCACCCAAGCTCCGCCGCCCCGCGGGACTTCGCCACGTACCTGGGGCTGAGGCGGGACTCGCCCCTCCGGCTGTGCGTCCCTGCTTCACCCCCTGTGTCTGTCAGTCAGTCAGTCTGTCCGCCAGCCTCCGCCGCGTAGCCAGCCCCTCAGCGCCTGGCCCGTCAGCGCTCCGCTGGGGACCTACCTCAGTGCGCACGCACTGGGGGAGGAAGACGGGGCGGGGGCCGCGAGGCATGCTGGGAGCTGTAGTTCTCCCTCCTCTCCCTCCCTCGAGGGCGCCACCTGCAGGGCCACGAGCTGCACTGTAGCCCTGGGGCTGGGGAGAAGGGTACAGGGCCCTGGGGGCGGGCTCTCCCTGGCACCTCCCCCCCCCCCTTCTCATTTAAAAAGCTCAGGCTCGCCAGACCTTAGGTAGCTGACAACTCTGGACCTGGGAGACCCATGATCCATCTGCCTTCACCCGAGAAACCCTGTCTTTTAGGCAGACCCTCTCACATGGCCCCGAGGGCAGGTGCCCCGCCACCCCCACCCAACATGCTCAGTGGATGCTGAGCAGGGGAGGGGGAATAAGGGCAGAGCCCAGCCTCGAGGGAGGGGCAGGTGCTGGGTCCCCACCTTCTCTCACTTGGTGACATCATTCAAATAGTATTTCTGGCTAACACCACCCCCCACCCCACCATGGAGACCCGGTCCCCAGCCCTCCTTCCTCTGGCTCTAAGCCCAGGCATCGGTCCATCCCTGGTTCGGGTCCACACCCCAGCCCTTACCTGGACCACCCACAGACTTTGGCCTGTCCTTCACACAGCAGCAAAGGCAGCCTTCTTGTGCCCATGTGGAACCAGGGCACCCCTATCCCAAACAAGGCGGCTGGGATGGTAGGCTCCAGTAACGGACAGAGGAGCCTGACCTGGGCAGGCCACAGAACATCCCTAGTGGGAGGCCCATTCATGGGCCACTGGACAAGTCCCTGGCAGGAAGAGAGATGTTGCTAAGACTCATTCCTCGAGGGAAATGGAAATATAACACCAAGGTCCTGAACACAGAGTGGGTGGATGGTGGCACCCCATCCCTGCTCAGCCAATTACTGGCCCTGTGACCTTGGGCAGGTCTCTTAACCTCTCTGGGCCTCAGTTCCTCCATCTCTAAGGGACCAGCACCTACTAAGTGCCAGATACTGTGCTAAATGCTCCAGAGTAGAAAGGTAAAGGCCAGTGCCTGCCCTCCAGGGGCTCACAATCAACAAACAAGAGAATACATACAAACAAGCTACAGAAGACAGGCTAAATCTGAGGTATTTAAGAAGGGGAAGGGTCGGAGTTGGAGAAGGTAAGACTTCAGCTGGGAACTGAAAGAAGCCTGGGAAGCCAGAAGTGGTGATGAGGGATGGGGGACAGCCTAGAGATGGAGGCTGGGAGGCCGTGGTCACTGGATTGGGGAGCAAGATCTGGGAAGACAGAAAGGTAGGAGCGGGAAGGTTAGGGAGGGCTTTGGACGCCAAACAGCAGTTTATATTTGATCCCAGAGGTGATGGGGAGCCCCTGGAGTTTCCTGAGTGGGAGTGGGTGACATAGTCAGACCTGCCCTTTAGGAAATCACTCTGGTGGCTGAATGGAGAATACACCAAAGCAAGGAGAGACCTGAGGCAGGCAAAGCCCCTCCCCCCTTCCCCAGGCAGGCTAGGGCAGTGGTCTAGGGGTGAGATGCTGAGGGCCTGCACCAGGGGAGGTGCAGTGGCGGAAGAAGGGGACCAATTGAGGAGATGTTGCCAAGCTGGAACGGACAGGTCTTGGCACCATACTGGATAAAGGAGGGGAGACAGAGGAGGCCGAGGTGACTCCAAGGGTGGAAGTCGGAGGCCGGGGAGAAGGCAGGAGCCATGGAGGACTTGAGGGGAAGAGAATGAGTTGTGTTTTGGACATGCTGAGGTTGGGATGATGACAGCAAAGGTCAATGGAGGAGTTAAGGCAGGATGGTCAGATGGGAGAATTGTCAGCACAGACTGAGATTTAATGGGAAGCAGTATAAGGGGAAGAGCTAGGGCCCCAGGACAAAACCCTGGGGGATGCCTGCCTGAGCTGGAGGAGGATCGAGCAAAGGAGACAGATGAGGAGAACCAAGTGGGGAATGGGAGTGGGAGAGAGCCCGAAAGGGGAGTACGGAGGAGAGAGCTACCCAGTGTCAAAGGTTGCAGACAACAGTGAGGACTGGGAAATGGCCGCTGGATTTGGCAATTAGATTATTAGTAATTCTGGAGAGTGCTTTCAGTGCAATGAGGAGGTGGAAGTTGGAGTGCAAGGGAAGCCATTTCTACGAAGCTGCCAGAATAATTTTTCCTAAGGCACAGCTTTGACTGCCCGCTCCTTCCATACTGCCTCCCCCCATCCCTTCTTCTAGTGACTCTAGGATCAAAACCAAACTTCCAAGTCTAGTGCTGAGTCCTTTGTAATCTGGTTCCAATTTGACATTTATCTTTTCTTCATGCAGGGGGGAGAGGAAGAAGGAGAGAGGAGGATAAAGAGGAGGGAGGAAAGGACAGGAAGGAGACCACCTTCCTCCACTGCACTGCTGAAATCAACAGGCTGCTGGTGCATGGCTGCCAATCTGTCACGACGCCCATCCTGTGCACAAACAGGCCATCGTGAGGGGAAGCAAATTTGGACATTACTCTGGGGGGCCAGATTCTTCCTTCCCTCTGCCTTACTGGGATGTCCAGCCCATGTCCACCTCGGGCTAGTGGAATCCCTCCCTTCCGGGCTCAACCTAAGCAAGGGTCTTCTTCAAGAGGAGACTAGAACACTCCTCTGACCTCCCCCGCCTTTGAATTTCTTATTTGCATATCAATCATTCCCCTCCAGTATCCTTCAGCCGCTCCCCACCCCCATCTGGTCCTAGCACCTCTGGGCCCCACCCCTTGGGCTGCTGGTGCTCAAAGAAATGCTTACTGAAGGAATGAACAAATGATGAGTGTCAGTAACATTTATTAAACATATCAGAGTTTGGATGGAGAAAAAAAGCCCCCCCCACATTTTTCTGCACTGACAAAATCTGAAATGGCAAAGCACCTTCCAAAAGCCCTCATTCTCTGCTGAATCCTGGAGCCTCGAAGGTGCCCTTGGCAGCCTTCACGCATCCTTCTGAACTAGGCCTTCCAACGCACTCATTTTTACATCTTTTTCACCTCTAAAGGTTCAGTTCCACCTTCACGTCCATCTGACTTTCATAGGATTTCAGGACATGCCGCACCTCTTCCTTCAAGAACCTCTCCACCTGTCCAAACAGGGAAAGGGAAGGAGAATGGAAGGCATTAAAATCCAGACTGAACGTTCCAGTCAGGGTCAGTGTGCATGCCCGGGAATCTCATTTGCAAAGCTGCCTCCCAGAAGCACCCCCCAATCAGGTCCCACACAAAGGGAGCTGGTTAGCAGTTCACAATGGACAGGGGTCCCTGGCATAAACCCCAGGCCCACACATGTGCCCCGACGTGTGGCCTGATAGCAAGTGTGTTTGTGGGGCTGGGTGCCCCAGACTTCTGGGGGAAATGGCCTATTGCTAATTTTCTTACTAGGATATTTCATTAAATGCTTTTACTGGGAAAAATAAAAATGAAACAATTCCCAGGCCCCAGTAGATTCTGAGACCTCCTTCTCCCAGCACACCTATCACACACCAGAAGTTAACTGTAGGCTGAGCAGAAAAGGAGGCTGATCTTCCAGTCCCAGGAAACCCTCTATGCCATGGGGGAAAAGAAATCACCCCCCGCTCCCCAAGGATGCGGGCATCACCTGCTTGGCAGCACGGCCAGTGAAAGAAGAAGGATCTAGCAAACGCTCCAGCTGGGCATGAATGGGGCTGAAGTAGGGATCGGCCTGGATCCGGGCAATGAGGTCATTATCACCCCCTTCCTGCTTTACCACGGCAGCCGCTTCCTGTGACAGCACCCTGATTCTCTCATGACAATCCTAGGAGCACAAAGACCAATGTCAGGTACCTGAGCGGAGGGATGGTGGAGGGAGTAGACAGTGTCCTGGGCTGGCCAGCTGGCCTCGGGCTCAGGCTCAGGCCCTGCGCTCCTGCTGCCCTTCAGCAATGTTCTCCTATTCCTTGGAAAGTGTTTGACTCCCCTGACAATCCAGTCACTTCCCACCTCAGAAGAAACAAACCAAGCCATGCCTGCCTTTACGGCTCCCTAATGCTTCTGCCTGGATGAGCCTTCAAACCTTGAACAGGCATCTCCATATAAACTGGGCTTCCCCAGAACCCCTGCTAAGCTGAAGTGGGTTCAGGGGCTGAATGTTGTCCCTAGGCCTCTGGGAGGTGTGGCTTTCTTCCCTTCTTCTCTGGAGGGGCAGGGCCTAGAAGGGAGGGGCCCACAGGTGCCTGAGCTACACACCTGGCGGTTTCCTCCGGCCTTCACCATAGCCATAATGATGTTCTCTGTGGCCATGAAAGGCAGCTCCTGCCGAATGCGCCGCTCGATGACCTAGAAAGAGAATGAGGAAGTCTCCTGGCTGCCTTCCCAGGCACTCCTCTCCTTGGGAGTGGTTCACACTCCATCTTTCCCAGCCAGGGGCAGCCTCTGGCTCTCCTGGGGAGTCGCTCAGTCTCAGGGTGCTTGGTGATCACCCCTGCCCTTGGGCAGTTACACACCCCTGCCTAACCATAAGGACTCTTCAGGCAGCAGCCAAAGAGAGGAAACCACGTGGGTGCTGTCAACCAAGAAGGGCAGAGCGTGTTGTCAAGTAGAAATAAAAGAGGCAGTCTGAGCTAGTAGGCTGGGAGGCACCCGAGGAAATGCTGGGAGACTGAGAAGCATCGATGCCATCCAAACGCACGAGGATGCAATAAACTGTAAGGGGGACGAGCGCCACAGGGTGACTGAATGCTGGGGATTGAGGGAGGGGCCAGGCTAAGAAAGGGTCTGCACACTGGCCAGATTGCCTTTTCCTTTCTTTTTTAATCCTGGTGACAAGGGGTGGGAAATGGAGAAGGGACACATCCAGAGAGACAAGAAAGTGAAAGAAGCTACTCCAGCAGAAACTAGACAAGCTTCTTTCCAAAGGACCAGACCAAGGAGATCTCCAAGGGCAGCAAGGGAAGGCCAGGCTTGATGTGAAGTGGCTGAGCTCCAAGCCCAGGCCCAACAGCACCAACAGTGAATGCTCTCCCAGGGTGGGGAACCTTAAGTGTGGGCATCCACCAGCTCAGAGGCCTGGGGCTGGCGCTGACCCCAGGCAAGCCACCTCGCGTACTTGGCCTCTACAGAGAGGATGCCTAGACAGCCCTGGGGCTTGGCTCTCCTCTCTGCCCCAGCAGGATGCTGCTTGTGGATCCCCAGGGGAAGCTTACAGGCTCAGATTTTCTCCTCCTCTCCTTTCTCCTGCCTAACAGTAGGGAAAGAGCCACCTTGTCCTTGAGATTTCCTGCACCCACTGGGGCCTCTTACCTTGGGGTATACCACTAGCCCCTCAGAGATGTTTTGCAGCGTGTTCAGGATGGTGTCTGCTGTGAGAAAGGCCTCAGCCAAACACAGGCGTCTGTAAGAAAAATGCAGCCTTTAATCTTGAGAGCTGTTCAAGCCGCCAAGACCACTGCCTGTGACCCCCAGGCACCCTCCCCGTCTTTGTTTCTGAGTCCCCAAAACCTTGATGGCAAGGGCGATAGGAAACCTGTTGGCACTGTCATCCAGCGTCCGTTCAAGCCACTGCACCGAGGCTGTCTGTAGCGGATCCACGACGAGCGTCATCAGGTGGCGGGCCAGGCTACAGCAGCGCTCACAGCGCATGGGGTTCCGCTTGTATGGCATCGCACTCGAGCCTGCCTCCGTGATGGGAGAGAGAAAGAAGAGAGAACCTTCAGGGAACAGCGACCTGCTTGGGCTGAGATCAGGGGCAGCAGGTGGGGACCCAGGCTTCCACTGAGGGGACAGAGAACAGGTGGTCCCCCAAGCTGAGGAGCAGAGGCAGGGACTATGAGCCACGCTGGGGAGAAAGACCCAGGATGCTCCCCACCCCTTTGATCCTCCATGTAACTTCTCCTTGGCAGAGGAAACAGGTGAAAGGAACACTAGGCGGCCCTGCCCTTTCATCAGGAGCTTCATTCCATCGGCAGATGGAAGGGAGCCAAGTCTCGGGGTGTCCGGCAGCACCCCAACCTTCCACATGACATATGGCTGCTGAGGGCTGAGCCAGGCTCCGGCTTGGCATTGTTAGCGCAGGCCCCTCCGGGCCCTCCCAACTGGGGACTGGGCTCCTCACTGTCTTCCACTATAGAACAACTGTACCAAAAAGGCCACAGTGACTCAGATCAAGACTACATAGCCGGGGATGCTGACGCCAGCCCTCTGCTTCAGGACAGATGCACTCGCATCTCCCAAACCATCTCAGCAGAGATGCAATGGCCCCGTATGGAGGACCTTTCCCTAGAATCCTGCCTGAGGGGCTCCTGGGACATGAGGTGCTGAAGGAGAAAGCAGCCCCATGCACTCTGTGGTGGCACCAGACTGTAAATGCTTCAGGAAGAAGCGGGGGCCACAGGGTCAGGGTAGGAGCCAGCATCCCCAGCCATACCATGGCAGAGGGAACAGACTAAGGAGGGAGGACAATGTCCCATAGGCCACTCGATGAAAACAAGACCAATCATTATAACGATCTCCCAGGAGCCCCTGGACAACCAGGAGGGGTAGCAAATGTGGACACTCAGAGAAAAGGAGGGGAGTGAGAGATGTGCTGGGAGGAGGGGCAAGTTTCAGAAGCCACTGGTTTGTTCATTTTTGTTTTTTAAAGTAAAAGCTTTGAATGAAATAGCCTGGCAACTAGTGACCCATGGCAGAGAGCTCCCACTCCAATAGGATGTCTCAATGAGAGCCTTGGGGATGGAAGAACAGAAAAAAAAAAAGGCCCTCTTAGGAGACACTGTGCAGCAACTCAACCAATTGTTTTTAATCCCTGGACCAGCCACTGTCCAATCAGCAAAGGGCCCAGGAAGCAGTGCCCAGGTCTAGTCCTATTCCAGCCTAGTTTAGAAAAGGGTGGCATTCCATACCCAAGGTGAGGAGGAATTCAGGTGGGAATCAGAGCAAACAATATTCCTAAGAGAAGACCCCAGGGCCTGCATTCCTTCCCAGGGGTTGCTGACCCTCCTGCTCAGACAGCTCTGGGCAATGCTGCCTACCAATATACCCCTTGGATGCTCCCTAAGTGAACATGTGAACAGCACTGGCAGGCCACGTGTCAGCCTCACCCAGAAGGGAGGCTGGTTTTGGTGAGCAGGACTCTTGGTGTCTGCACAGACACTGCTTGGACTGAGGAAGGACGAAATGGGTGGGGTGTAACATTTCCATCCCATCTGACGGCGCCCACTCCTGAAACCTCACAGCATGTCACAGCAAAGTGACCCTGGCTCCCCAGGCCAGGGGCTGTACCAGAGAGGGTTGCAACTGACTTGGGGGGACCACCCTGCCTACTCTGGTTGCTTCTTGAACTGGCAGAATCCCTGTTCCGTGCCAGCCAAATGCACCTGAGGACGTCATGAGACAAAGGAAGCCCACTGTAGGCCCCCACACTCACCAATCTGCTGTTTCTCAAAGGGCTCCTCTAGTTCCTTAAGGCTGGCCAGGAGGCGGATGTCTGTGCAAATCTGAAGGGAAACCAAGGGAATGGGATGCAAAGACTCCTCCCACCTCCCAAGGGTCCCAACCCTCTCTGGGTGCTGTGCTGTCATCATGCTGGGCCCTAGGGGTCAGGGGATGACATGGCTCTAGCAAGTTACAAGGGCTGACAGTGTCCCACCAGGACGTTCCCTCAGCTCACATGGTCCTCTGAGCTCAAGGGAGTTCAGCTTGTTTTAGGGATGTGACTCCTCCAAACAAGATGCCTGGTGTGGGAAGAGAGTCAGAACGACCTGAATGCACCTCAGTCCACTGCATGTGGAGGCAGTGGACCTCACTAACTGACCCTAGGCTAGTCAATTAAACCTTTCCCAGCCTCAGTTTCTTCATCTGTAAAAGGGGGAGATTGGCCTAGATGGCCTCCAGAGCCTCTTCCAGCTCTGAATCTGCCTGGTTCGGTTCTGAGACAGTGACAAAAGGAGGGTCACCTGGTGCTAGGGGGAGCCTCACCCTCACTACAGTCCCCCACTTTGGAGACAGCGCAGGGCTACCTGGGCTTGGGCCCTGGGTCCCTGAGAATGAGGTCCTAACATCAGCACATACAGACTAGGAAGATGGGAGTTCAAATTCTGCCTGACACATGGCTATAGGGGAACCCTCCAGAGCAGAGAGAGCACAGTGGGAGAGAAGGAGCTTCCTCATTCAGAGATTCCCTCCACTAATGAAATCATGAGCACGGACCAGGCAAAAAGGGAGATGTTTGTCCAGAGAACTGTGAACGCCCAGAAAACATGCACACTGCCTGCCTCTCTGCTGTCCTGTGCCCCAGGTGGCGGGGATGGCCCAGTGGGAATGATGTGTTTGAAGGGGCTGAGGCAGAGCCATGAGAAGAGAGCCAAGTGAATGCTGGGAAATAAGTAGGAGGGACCCAGATGGGCCACAGAGGGGCTGAGACAGCATCTCCTTGCCAAAGTCCCTGCAGCACTGCGTAGAATGTCAGACTTGTTCTCTGTGCTGTTAATCTGCTGAATTGGCTTTTTCTTTTTAAAAAATGGGTCTCTGGATGGGGGAGCAGAAGAGTTAGAAAACTTTGTTGGGGGAGGTGGGGCGCTGCATGAGAAAGTAAATTTGACAGTGCTTGGCTGGATGAGAGCCATGGACCCAGACTGCCTCAGTTATGCTACGTGTTCCTTGAGGAGGCTCTGATCACCAGAGGAAATATCCCTGGGGACTTGAAAGAGTGTTGGCTTATGACATGGAAGACTAATGACAAGGGCTGAACCTGGGGTCAGGAGGGTCCACAAGCCCACCCCCACTCCTCACAGACCTTGTGTACGGACGCTCCCAGACTGGCCAGCACAGACAGCACCTCGATGTCCACTTTCCGTGTATATGTCTGTCCTGTGATGATGAAGGCTCTGCAAAGAAACAGCAAAGTCCTTGAGACTGAACCTGGCGCTGTTCTGGGGTCCCATGGTGTCAGAGGTTGTGGACCCCCACAACAGTCTCTAATTAGCCCTCAGACGCCTCATCACCCTCACAGGATGGTGGGTACAGGGAGCTGCCAGGGATATACACAAAGTGTTCCTCCACCACAGTTAGCGTGTAGCATGGAGTCCAGCACAGTAGGTGTTTAATAAACACTCACTGACTGACAACCCTGCAAACCCCACTTTGTGTGATGGAATCTCAGAGGGGCCCAGATTCAAACCCAGGTCCCCTGACTGCCAGCCCTGGGCTCCAGGGCCACCATAACTCTGGCGTCCAAAGGCCTGGGAGCCAGAGGGATGTAATCCTGTCTTCATTTTACAGAGAGATGCTGAGGAGGCTCTGAAGTGACCAGTCCAAGGTCAGAGTCAAGGCAAACCCCCATTCTTTCTACTATAACATATGACAATAAATATCTGCTCTCCTACCCTTTTAGCTGATATTCAGAACCTGTTTCAAAAGAGGTCTATTCCAGGGGGCCTCAACTTTTTAATCAAAAGATTGCTTTTTACTTCCCTGATGTGAAAAGGGGATGGGATAGGAGGTGGCCCAGATGGCCCAGAGTGGCCCTGATGGAGGGTGCCTAAGGGCACTGTGCCCCCCGCGCCCCCTGAAGATGCCACGCAGGAGGGCACTGGCCCCCAACAGCCTGGAGCACTCCCAGACTGGCCTCCTTGCTCCTCTGGGGCTTCTCAGACCTGCTCAGTGGGTATCAGGTGATTTATTGGGGGATGGGGGTACACTGAGCGCCTCTTTGTAGGGAAGCTTTTCTGGGTCCTCATGTGCCCTCTGCATTGACCCTGGTGCCAACCCTCCAGGCCACCTCACAGAGCCAGGACAGCCTGCTGCCTCCACTCACACAATCCCCTTTGATTCTTCCTTTCAGCCCAGAGGTGGATAAAAGGAGAAGAGCGTCTCTTGGATCCCTGGGGAAGCTCACACCCCACTCCCCTGCTCCCTGCAGGGAGGCTCCTCCTCAGCAACCCAAAGTTGTGGAGATGGGCCTGGGGCCCACAGAGGGAAAGTGACTTGTCCAGGGTCACACAGCCAGGATGGGCCCGAGATGAGACTGGAACCCAGAGCTTCTTGGTTGTGAGGTGGACTCTAGCTACCACTCCAGGTGATTGGGTGGGGTGGGGGGAGGAACATGGTCACAAATTAGCTGAAACTGCAAGCCTGGGCAAACCCTCAAGGAAGGAGGACAAGCAGGCTGAGACCATCCCAGGCCAGAAGTGTGCCCCACCCCAATGATGGCTGCACGTTCCGTACATACCGCTGAAATCCTGCCTTCTCGGTCACCATCCTATCAAGTTCTTCTACCTTTGGGGGAAAAACGAAAGCTCTCAAGGCCTCTGGACTGTGCCCCCCACCACACAGCAGCAGGGAGGGGTGAGCAGGGGGCTGTCAGAGGCAGCTCCCTCTGGACACCGCCCCCCTCACTGACCCAAGGGCTTCCCCTATGACTGCACTGAGCGGTGGGCTGGCTCAGCTACCTTTTGATGGTCTCCTTCAAAGAGCTGTAAGAAGCTGGCCTGGGTGCCCGTGGTGCCCTTCACTCCCCGGAACCGCAGGTCATCCCGGGCCCGCGTGAGGTGCTCCAGGTCCATGCACAGATCCTGGATCCAGAGACAGCAACGCTTCCCCACTGTGGTCAGCTGGGCAGGCCTGAAGACAATCAAAACAGAGTTCAAGATGCTGACACATGCCAAGGCCTACTACAACAGAGAAACTATTAAGAAGAACATTCCAGGCTCACCCACCATCTGCTTCTGACAGGGTGATGGGGCTGTTGGAGATGTCAGCCAGTCAGTCAATGAGCATTTATAAGCCCTACTATGTGCCAGGCAGGCACTGTCCCTAGGACTAGAGATTTGCCATTGGCTTAGAAACCCTGGATCTCACCAAGGCACCTGACGAGTCTTTCATGAAATGCATGAGGGCATTCTCCAGCTCCAGGGATTCAGAACTGGACGAATGATCAGAAGCACAGTGCATCCTTTCCTGTACCCATCTCACCAGAGGGTTTCCATAGGAGAGGCCCCAGGGCTCTGTCCTTGGAGCCATATGGATCAGCATTCTGATCAGTGACTTGGATGAACACATAAATGGTAAGATTATCCAATTTGCAAATTCAATTTCCTTGGGTCAGCTTGGGGGCTCCTCACATTGGAATCTCTGGGTCAAGGGGTATGGCAGTTTTTCAGAATGGCTGGACCCACTCGCAGCTCCTCTAACAATGCACCAGTGTGCCCATCTTCCCATAATCCTCCAACATGTACTATTTTACCTTTTGTCAAACCCTGTGGAATCGATTTTTGGGTAGTTGTTGAAATTCTCTTGAGAACTATCTGTTCATCTTTTTACTACTGATCTATCAGGGAATTTGATTTTGCCTATTTGTTTATTCTTTATAAACTTTGGAATTAGACCCTTATCTGATAACAACACTTCTTTCCAACTGACTATGTCCTTTCTTACCCCAGTTAATTTTATTCATGCAAAAGCTTTCCATTTCATGTAACGACAATGATCTATCATATCTTTTGTAATCGCCGCCATCCCTTGTTTAGTTTACCCCTTAAGAAACATGAGAAGACTTGTCTGTACCGATGTGGAGGGAAGGGAGCAGAACCAGCAGAGCAATGTATATATAATAACAACGGTACTTTAAGGACCGACGACTCTGAAAGACTTGGGAATTGTGATCAACACGATGCCAACCACAATCCCAGGGGACTCAAGACAAAACAGGTGACTCACCTCCTGATAGAGCAACAGGAATCACGGACATTTGGGTAGGTGGGGGGGTGGGGGGTGGATATCCAAGGCAGGAATTTAGTTATTTATAACCATACATGTTTGTAACAGGTTCTGTCTTTCTTGCTTTCTCAGATGGGGGAGGGGACAGGAGAGGAGGGAAGGGAGAGAATGAGGATCTAAAAATAGAAGAAATTTAAGTAAAAAAAAAAAAAAGAATTTACCCTTTCCTTGTTGCTGTGAAAAGTGAGCTAATGTCTGACTTGTGACCTCTGATCACAATGACCAGTCATGATGCCGGAGGTCTCGGAAGAAATGTACTCCCTCCCCTCCTTGAAGAGAGGTCACACTTTCGGGGCAGAAGAGGACCTTTATGGGGCCTAGGGATGAGATATGGCCAATGGGGAAATCTGTTTTGCTCAACTACATGTTTGTAATGTTTTTTCCCTTCCTTTCTCAACTGGTTCAGGCTGGGTGAGGTGTTGGAAGGAGAGAATGCAGGTCTGAAAATAAAAATGACAAATGAACCTCATGACTCCAGACAGCTTTCCTGGGTGCCCAGCAGCTATTCTTAAAAGCAGAGCTCCTTACTGAGGAATTTATGATTTGGAGTTTTCAGACTCTGGGCCGGTCAATGATGTCTGATTCTTCTTTGTCTGGTCTGTTGAGTTGACTGATGTCTCTGGTTTTTCGCCAGAACCAAAGGATTTGGAGGACTCAAGCCAGAAAGCATCCTCCCCCTGAGCTTGTCCTCTTCTTCGCCTTCCTCGACATTAGAGATCTTTTGCCCCTCTGTGTGAACTTTATGAGTATTTGTGTCTAGCTCTACCTGGGAGCTCTGTTGGCAGTCTGATGGGGAGAGCATGGTATCTGTTGTGAATTTTAGGTGCATTCTCTTATCAGTGTTATTATTTTGACACAACATGGCCAAGAGCATGGCCTGGTCCTCCAGTGGCTCCAATTGGGTTTTGTTTCCTTTATGGTCAAGGCTCTTAACCATGAAATAAAATGGGCATTTCCTCAGTCCCTCATTCTTCTGGACCTTCCTACAACCTCTGCCACTGGACACCCTCTTCTCCCGCCTCTCAAATCCTTGTCTCTGCGCTCGCTCCTTCTCAAGTTTGACTTTTTCAGTTACCAACCTTGTAAGTTCCCATATTACCTTGATGAAGACAGCACCCCTGCATCTGGCTATTTCCCAGACCTCGTCTTTCCCGATGAGCACTAACTTCCTATGGGACATTTCAGACTGGAAGTCCCCTAGGCATCTCCAGCTCCACCTGCCCCAAATAACAAAGTCATGTGCTTCCCAAGCCCACCCCTCCTCCCAACTGCCCAACTTTCCCAAGGGCACTGTGATGCTCCCAGTCTCCTGGATTTATTAGCTCAGTATTATCCTTGATTCATAACTCACTCTCAGCCCACACAGACTCTCCAGGTCCCAGTACTAGCATTTCTGCCTCCAAAACATCTTGTCTCCATGGCCTTCTCATTACTCACACGACCGCCACCAGGAGGCCTGTGTCACCTCTCATCCAGACTGCCAGATCAGCCCCTAATCTGTCTCCCCTGCCTCCAGTCTCTTCCTACTCCAATCTAGCCTACAAACAAGCTTTACAGTGATTTTCCTTAAGCATTCATCTGATCATGGTACTCCCTATTGCTTTATGGTAAAATATGAATTCTTCTGTTGGGCCCACCTCTCCAGCCTCATCGTATTCCCACAACCTGTGGTTCAGCCAAGTCGGCCTCCTCTCTCAGCACCCCAGAGCAGAAGATGCGCTCTCTCCCTCCTCACAAAGCCTCTCGTTTTCCTTAAGACTCAGTTCACCAGGTGGTGTTGTTAGTCCTTTGTTTGTGACATCACAGGGTGATGTTTTGACTTGCATAAGAGTTGAAGTGAAACAGAGTTGCACAAAGTCGTCTCTCCCTGAGTCACTGAAGTCCAGTGATGAGACAAAAATCAGGATGACTGGTGATGGCCCAGGATGCAGCAGACGACCTTGGCATCTTCAACATCTGGCCAAGCTCTAAGCGCTCCACGGCACCTGCTTCAGCCACCTTTATGCCCCATTGGAACAAACTGTTCTCATCTGGAGCCCGCCGTGGTGGGGAGGCCTTCCCACGTTTGGGGCAGACACCCTCCTAACTCACCAACAGGTATGAGCCTGTTGGGTATGCTTGGCCTTGTTTAGGTCTGCAAAGATGGCTGTATGAGGGTGTGGCCACTGTGCTGCTACAGCTTCTTGGAGCCACGGGTTAGAGTTGGGTGAAGGTGGACCAGCAGCTGTCACTCCAGAGGTGCCCTCCATACACCTTAGCTCACACTCTACCTTTCGCAGGAAGCCTTTCCTGGTCCCAACCACCGTGCCCTCCTAAGCTAATGACCTGGGACTCATAGCAAAGTCATTCTGGACCTAAGCCTGTTTCACCACAGTAGAGAGGAGACTCCTTGAGGGCAGCAGGGACTGCTCCATTTATGTGTCTCTTTATCCCTAGTACCCAGCACAAAGAAGTCCTTTGGTCCTTGGTGACTTCAATGTAAACATGGGAAAAGGCAAAGGGGCAAAGAATGTTGGAAAACATGGATAGGGAATAGGAAAAAGCAAGGATTTGCTTTATTCCTAAACCACCCTGAAGCCCCACAGCCACACAGCCTTAGTACTGGCTTCAAGGCACCAGACTAGGCCAGCACAGAACGGCATCACAAAAATGACCCTGAGTCCATTCTGAGATAGAGGAAGCAAGTCACTGCTGGTGTAGTGGTCACTTCCTGAACCAGCTGCGTGTGCGCAATCATGATGCCAACTTGAAGATTAGTAGAAAGCAGAAAAAAAAAATAAAAATGAGGTAAAAAGAAAAGTGGCTTACAACAAAAACCACTCCAATCTGACCTATTCCAACGACTTTGAGACAACAAATGGGCCAGTGATGATTAAACATTGATACTGCTAATACTTATATGAAAAGTACTTGAACACATTATCACGTTTGAGCCTCGCCTTACCTTGGGGAGGCCAGTGCCACTATTATCCGCACTCTATGGAAGTGAGGTGACTTGCCCAGGGTGACCGAGCTGCTAAGTGTCTGAGGCAGAAGTGGAAGTCAGGTGTTCCTGGCTCTAAGCCTGGGGTTCTCTGTGACCCTCTTGGCTGCCAGGTCTATGACAGAAATGTCTTTGTCATATCTTACAGAGATGGACTGTGGACAGCAGGGCCTCATAATACATAAGCAGCAAAAGGAAAAGGCTAAAAGAAAGCTGGGGGGGGCCCTAAATGGTCACCAAGGTCATCCCAAGGGCACTTCAGGAAGGCCAATCAATGGCAGAGAGAACAGATTTGTAGGGCCTCTGCAATATGTTCTCTTGACCACCATGGGAAGTGGGGCGAAAGGGAGGGGGAAGGGGAAGGGAAGAGGAAGGGAATTTGGAACTCAAATTTTTAAAAACCGAATGTTAAAAACTTTTGTTTACATGTGATTAAGAAAAAAAAAGCAAAGTGGGGCCATCTCACATGGACCCCAACATGGCAGCCCCCCAAGAGAGGACAAAATGGGGACCCTCAAGAGAACAAAGATGGGGAAAGTAGATGGACTGGCCCAAGGGCACACAAAGCAGATCTTTGTGGGAGGTAACACAATTGTGAGGGATTAGGCCACCAAGGATCAGGACAGGAGGAAGATGCCACAACAGGTCACGCTCTACCATCATGCAGCTGTCTAGGAGATGCAGAGAATCTGTGGTTTGTTCACCCTTAATTTAAACAAAACAACAAACGAACTCTTCTGACTGGGTTGGGTGCCTTAAGGATTTTCTTCTGACAAGGGCAAACAGCAGCATTCTACCGTTGGTAGCTGGTGATGACCATACTCATCATTATTATCAGGTGAAGAATAAAATGGAGACACACTCTCATTCCAATTGTTTATAGTGTCACAGTGGAGGTGGAGTGCAGGGAGGAAGGTCTCCAGGCGCTCCAGGACCACGCCTCTCATCTGTGCAAATGCTAGTGCCACAGAGGTGGCAGAGGCATCACCTGTCCCTCTGTGGCAGGCCATGTCCTAGAAGATACTGCAGCACTATTCACAGACATGGACACCCAACCACATGTGGGAGCACACAAGTGTCACCAGCCTGGTGGTTTTCAGCTTATCTAAAGCTCTTCCCTTGGGAAAAACTGGCATTAAAGCCATCTCCCGGGAGCAGGAAGCTCTTCGTTAACAAGCAGCCCAGAAGCAGATGCCAACTTAACTTCTAGCTGATGTCAGAAGGCAGGATGACGTCGGTGCTTTCTTTCTGTTCCAGTCTAGTCATCAGCATGTGCTGAGCACAGCAGGCCATGAGGCTCCTAATTATGCTTTGCTTAACGAGTCTGTGTGCTCTGCGTCCATGCCAAGTGACTGTGGGGAAGAGCTGCCCAGCCCCCACGGGGTCTTTGCTGAGGACAGGCTCAGATCACAGCACTGACTGCTCTTCTTGGCCTCAGCCTCTGATGGATCAATTCATGGCAACCCCTGGCATCACAGGAGGGCCACACACCCCAAAGCCAGGGCAGGCAGGGCTCTGACTGATCACAGGGGTCAGTAGGGATGGCCGTCTAGTCCTCGGGAGCCTTTCACAACAGGCCACAGAGGGGTCTTCTGGATGGATGGCTCGGGGGAGGGGGGGGTGACGCCTAGCCTAAATCTGTTTCTCTTCCACTTCCCCCCACCTCTCCTAGCCCTGCCCTCGGGGGCCAAGCAGATCTCAGCTAAGCCCACTTCTCCATGACAGGCCCCCAGATACTGAAGACAGCTCTCATAAGAATGCCAGTGCCAATGCCAATGAGGTGTACACATGCCAAGGTTGGCAAAGCACATATCAGAAATCCCCACTAGAGTCTCACAACAATCTTGGCAGGTGGATCCTAGAGCCATTACTATAACCATTTTTTAGGTGAGAAGACTGAGGTTCAGAAAATTTAAGTGGCTTCAATCCTACCCAACTCATCAAATATTTAAGTGCCTACTGTGTGCTCAGCATGAGTTTCAAAGGTTGCTTCAGTGTAGTGGAGGCGGGAGTCACTTAAAAGGTCAAAGCCCCACAGAGGGGTCAGGTTACTTACTGGAAGTGTGTGAAGCCCAGGGTGGGAAGGTTGGCATACTCTGTAGCAAAGTCCGCCAGCCGGGAGATCACTCTGGCCAGCTGTGAGAAAAGGTGTGGGTAGAGGGAAACAAGAGATCAGATACCAGACTGAAAGGTCACCGCTGACTTCACTCCTGCAGCCTCCTACATGGTCACCCACCAGTTGGCTGTGACTCCAGAGATGACTGTGGAGGCTGGCTGAGGCCCTGCGGCCACTCTGGGGCTGGTGCCAGGACAAGAGTGGGATGGATGCCCTGTCTCTGAGCCCAGGCTTACAGCCTTGGCATCACCTGAACCCCACAATGACACCTGGAAGGGGCTGACAGATTGGGCATGTCCAGCCATAAATGATCTCCCTCCTAGTGTTCAGGCCATGCAAGCACATGACAGGTAAAATCTGTCACGGGAGTCCCCCAGCCCAGCCTTCTGTGTTAGGGCAACCCCCTTGTTGAGGCCATGCTTTTGAAAGCTTTCACAGTAACAGCTAAGCTCCCAGGAGACAAGAGAGTTCCTGCTTCTGTCGCCCTTATTCGGCACCATCCTCAAGGCACAAAGTCCAGGGGGTCACGGCATTCTGGACAACTCACCTGAGAAAGCATTTCCCTCTTTGGAAGTTTAGGAAACCAGAGCTTGTGCTGGCCACCAGGACTCCCAGGGGCAGCCCTCCCTCCCTCCCTTTGGCTACCACCTCTCCATGAACCCTTAGTAGGTCACCCTTCTCCCCAAAGGTGCCTCTATCTCCTCACCTTTGGTAAGAGCAGATTAAAAGCCTTCTTGAGAGTAATCAGGTCCTGCCAATGAGAACACATGGAAGGCCACAGGTCAGAACAGGCCTGTGGGCACCCACCACAGCTGCCAGCAGCTCTGCTCCCTAATCTAGGGGAGGGGGACAAGCAATGGGCCAGCAAAAGAATGGACTTTGTCCCTCCCTTTTTACTCCAATTCACAAGACTCTGAGAACTGGGAGACCACGCGGAGGGGGACCTGGGCCCCCACTCCTCCTGAGCTCAGCATCTCAGAAGGCTCAAAAGTGACAAGGCTCATCTCCTTTCACTGATAATTCAATCCTGGGCAGATGTGACCAATAATCATTGTGGAGTTAAAAGGGATGTCACATGATGTATAGGCCTCAAGGGAGCAAGGATCATCAACTTCACAGATGAGGAAAAGCAGAGAGCTGAAGGACATGTCCAAAGTCATACAAACGAAGACGTAGGAGTTCCCATGACCTGGAGAATAGAAGGGTAGGGGGCAGAACAGACCCTCTTTCTGGAATAATGGTTTTAAACACCTAATTTAAAATACACAGGATTCAAAAGGAAACCAGTTATAGTAAAATACTCAAAGTGCTCAAAATACAAACTCCACAGCTCCGCTGGGGTCTGAGAGAGTTGCCTGAGAGCACGAGTTGCAGAGATGTGAGAAAACTCCTGGACGGATGTGGGGAGACTCAGAAGAACGGGAATGGCCACTGGGTCAATGGCCAGAGCCAATCACAGGCTGGGAGCCCGTCAGGAGAGGTGGGGGGCTCCCAATGCCCACAAAGACGCAGGGTACCAGATACAGGATGCCGATGGTCGGTTCTCCTGGACTCGGGGGAGGTGGGTTGGGAAATAACTGATGAAAAAGTCCAAACCTGCCTATGCTGTCTTATATTGATAAGTAATTAATAAATGTGTGTGGACAATACTTTATAGGGACACAGAGATGCTAGACTTTGTCAGAGAGACTAAAAGAAGAATGTTTTCTAGTGCATTGACAGGGAGCAGAAGTTTTAGAATCTGAAGGCAGCTTCAAATCCTGCCTTTTAAACTGAGAAGATGCTTGTCAATTGTGGAGGGGCTGAACCAGCTGTGGCCCATGATTGGACAGGGCACTACGGTGCTGTGGGAAATGACAGGGAGGAAGGGGGGTGTTCAGAAAAACAGGGGAAGACCTAAATGAGAAGAAGCAGGAGACCACCGTGCACAGACACAGCAACATTGTGACGATCATCGACTGAGAAAGTGGGGGGGCCGCTCTGATCTACACAACGAGCCAAGACAATCCCAAAGGACAGAACTGATGAGGCAAACTGGAGCATAATCTTCTCACTCTCTTTATTTTTCTTGCCTTTTTTGGAAATATGGCTAATATAAAAATATCTTGCAGGATTCCATAACTGATATTGTATCACTTGCCTTCTCAGTGAATGCGGGAGGGAGAAAATTTAGAACTCAAATTTTTTTTTTTGCTAAAAATAAATAATTTTTTTTAAATTTGGGAAAAATTTGGGAAAAAAAAAAAGAATCCTGCCTTTCCTTCTTCCCCTGGGCTCCAATCTTGGCACTGCCCATCACACAGGGACTCTGACTCTGACCAAGTCCCTGGCCCCGCTCCTCATCCATAAATGAAGGGGCCCAAAGAGCTGGACGGTTCTAAATCTTGTAGCTGTCTATGCCCAGATGCAGATTTAGTTGTGTGTGCTCCGGAACCTAAGCAAGAGAAAAGCATCCCAAGAAGCTGGAGACCCAACTCCTCTAAGCAGGGCACAGGAATAACAGCCACAGGAAGACCTGGGCGGCACATACTGTGTTATCGCCTACGTAGCATGATGTGGCCCCCAGGTGAATGATGCCAGCAGCCTTGGGGCAGCAATGGGCGAAGGTGTGGACATGAGCCATTACGTCATGACGAAGCCGCTTCTCCTCCTCACCCGCCATGTCATAGTCGATGTTGTTCAGGTTCAGCCTCATCTCCTCAATCTGTTCGTCTGTGATGGGCAGACCGAGTTTCTGTAGAGACACGAGAAAGGCAAGGCGCTCTGGTGAACTGTTGGGCGCATGGAAAGAAAGTCAACTGACTTATTAAAAAAGTTGATATCCCAGGTGTCAACTCACACCCAGCAAAGGGCAAAGATGGAAAAGTCCAGTGCTGGAGGACAAACAGGCATAATGATAACTCATCAGGGAAGCTGCAATGGGCACAAATGTCCTGGAAATCCATTGGGATTATTCAGGACAAGTCCTCAATTTGATCCAGGGACCCTATACCTGCAGCTAGACTTCAAAGAGTCTAATGATGACAGCAAGACAAAATGTCCTTGTGTAAAGACACTCAGTCACTTGAGGCAGGGGAAGCCAAGCCCACTGCACACCTCTTCCCAATGACTCAGTGTGCCTGTGGGGGCAGGGAGGGTCACTGAGGGTTGGCTAGGAAGTCTACCTTGTGTCAAAATAAATGTGCCAATGAAAAAAGGAACGAACTCAATGTAAAAGAAAAGCAGGAGAACCAGAGAGATGTGAGAAAGATGAATGATTGGACCTGAGAAAATCCAAATACCACCATTTACTTCAGCAGACACATTTATTTCTACTGTATTTACTGAACTTTTGAAAACAATAACATAAAAACAAGTGGCCTGACCCAGACAGCAGGGCTGGCCTCCTTTCCCCCAATTACCAGAGCAAGCCAGAGAAACAGACAGAGGCCAAATGGGAGGAACCTTCTAACCTGCAAATGTCTCCGCTGACCATTCCACTCAAGGAAACTAGCATTCATTAAGCTCCTACTATGTGCCAGAAAAGACACAGAGACAATTGTCCCGCCCTCACTCCAGGCCAAAAGCTACACACAGAGGTGAGACTAGACAAGACATAAGGAAGATAATTAGGGATGAAGAAGAGAGATTGAGAACCCCCTAGGTCATGAAGAATGGCTTTGTCCAGATAGAGGCCCTGGAGCAGAGCCTCAAAGGAGCTGGGGGGCTCACGATGCAGAAGTGACAGTGGGATATTCTGGGCAAAGACATGGAGGTGGGAGATGAGATGTCCTGCACAGGGAACAGACAGACACAAGGTCAGCAGGGCTTAGAAGACAGACCATATGGAGGACAGGTAATCATGTAGGTCAAACAGTTAGGGCCAAATGCCAGCTAGGGTTGTCTGTGAGGGAACCACAGAAGCTTGGTGAGCAGGAGAACAGCATCATGGTCAGACCTGCAGCCACATGGAAGATGGATCAGAGCAAGGGAAATGGTCACAGGGAGACCAAGCAAAAGGCTACTGCAAAACCCCCACAAAACCAAAGTGAACCAACCCCTAAATGGAACTGCCAAAAAGGGGGTGAGGTTGGGGGAGTCATTGTACTAACGGGAGAGGCACTGCCCGGTGAGCAGAAAGCAGGGGGCGCTCAGGACAGGCTCTGGAGCTAGAGGGTGAGGGTTCGAATCCCACCTGAGCTTAATCTCCAGTGTGGCCTGACACAGGCCACCACCTCCCCAGGCTTCAGTACCCCTCTCTGCGAAATGAAGGAGGGGACGAGACGCCTCTGAGGTCCTCTCTGGCTCTGGAGGGGAAGGTGCAAGAGATATGGGAGTGGCAAAAACAACAAATCATTGCATCGGGGGCAGTGAGAGTGAAGCCGTGAAGCTGGGCAACGGGACACACCCATGCCCTCGAGCCAAGAGGGCAAAGTGCAGGGAGGGGCCCTGATCTGGGCGCACTGAGCTTGGGATGCTGGGGGAACATCCAGGAGGCAGCTGGAGGCCGGGAATCATGGGCCCATGCAGATAGCTCACCACCAGAAGCATGGCATGTGGCGCCTCTCTCCCCTTAGTTTGGGGGCCTGGGACAGGTGCCCAGACTGGCATCTTCTTTCGTTCTTCAGAACAAAATCCAGGACTACTGAGACAAACCTGGTAAACAAGCTGAGAGGCCCTGCCTGTGTCCAGGCCAGCCTGGGAGCAGGGCCACCGAGTCAGCAAGAAGCCCAGGACACAGAGTGCAGCAAACCAAGCCTCCCTAGGCCCAGCCAGAGCCCACTTGACACCTCTAATTCCAGTGTCCTTGGGAGTACTTGAGCCTCAGACCTCCTGGGGCAGCCAGACCTCCCTAAAACATCTTCTCCCAAAGCAGCAAGTGGCAGCCCCAGCCTAGGTGAGCACCCACCCACGCACCAGCTGGGGGGAGGCTTCTCTCCAAAGGAGGGACTGCTCAGGCTGAGGCTGTCCCTGATTTGGAAGATTTTCCTCTCCCCTCAATGGGGGCTAATCAGGGATATATGTGCTTTTTTAGAGGATAGGGCACCCAGTGGGGAAACATTTTCCATCTGGCTTTGGACCTTGGGGGAGTCTCAGCCAATCGCGAGGAGCACTAAGAGGTTGGTGACTTGCCCAAGGTCCCCCAGCCAGCCTGGGTCAGGCTTGAATCACCTTGTGTGTCCTCTCTTTCCATCCAGGTCAAGAACCGTGGGGCCCACACCTGCATCAGCCTCCCTTTCTTCCCACCACCTGCCCAGGCCATCCAGGCTGCATCAGGGCTGCTCTCCAACCAGCACCCAGGTTCAGAGGTTCTTCTTCTCTTGGAGGACGACACATCCTAACGAGGGGCTTAGTCCCCTTTACCACTGAGTTATAGACCACAGACAAGTCATTCAGCCTCCTGGAGAGCCCCCTCACAATCTTCAGTAGCTGAGTGAGCTCCAAGAAAGCCAGGGCGGGAAGGGTCCTTGGCCATCAGAGGAGTAGAACTGAGGAAAGAGGTCCAAGGAGGTGAGCTTCAAAGGTCACAGAGACAGGACTAGAACCCAAGTACTGTTTCTAGAGCAAGTGCACTTTCCAATACACCATCCTGCCCCTGCCCTTTTGCAGATGAGGAAACCGAGGCCCGCTTAAGATCGTACAGCCTCAGATCACTGAGGAGCTGCCCCCCGGATGCCCAGGTTCCCTGCCCTGGCTGGCTGTCCTTACAAAACTGCCAGCTACAGAGGCAGGCTCATTCTTGTGTGACCTCTCCTTGGAAGGACAACCGACCCTGTCACCCCAACTGCTGCAGGCAGCAGCCCTCTGCCCCGGTGCCCATGGCGGCCTCTCTAGGAGAGGCTGGGAGTAGGCAGAGCCAACTCTGTGACAGTGGGCAAGGAAGTCAAATGCCGTCTCTGGGCCTTGGTTTCCCCATCTATAAAGTGAAAGGCTTAGACTAGATTTGTAATGTTCCTGCTAGCTCTCCCCTCCAAAAAATCACAACCCCCCCAAAATCTGTCCTCCCCTCCCTTTCCTCTAAAAGTGCTGCTAGGGTGACCTTCTCTGACAAAAAGTGACTGACAAAACTGAGCAGGTGGTTCACCCGGGAAACCTCCCCTCCCTCAGGAGCTGTAACGGCCTAGGAATGGGAACATCCAGATAGAAATAAATCCCTATGGGGGAGGGGAGGAGGAATCGGCCCAGCCTGGGTCCAGAGGGGAGTAAAGAAGGCGACCCGGGCAACGGGAGAGGAAAGAGACGTTCAGAACTGAAGCCTTCAAACAGCTCCCCTGGCTATGGAGTGGGAAAGGGATCCCAGCTCAGCCCCTAGAGGAAGCATGAACACCCAGCCATCGGCCAGGCTCCATGTGAGAACCCGCAGGGATGGAAGACTCACTACCTCACAAGGCAGCCAATTCCATTTGGGAGAACTTGACTTGTTAGTATGTTCTCTCTCTCATACATTTCCTTCTCATCGGTGTAATAATACACAGGATCCTGAGCGAGCCTCCTGGCTTTGGTCCTGGGAAGGTCAGTGACTTGTCCAAGGTCATACAACCAGTGAGCATGGGAGACAGGACTCAAATCCAGGTCTTCTGGACTCCAAGTTAGTGGAGCTCCTGCTATGAGGGTCAGCAACTGCTTGACAACCAGCAGCCTGAGGGTGTGGCCAGGGGCATGGACTAAGCATCTTGTCCAGGGTCACACATCGAATCTGCCCAGGGCTTTCAGACTCCCAGATCAGCTCTCTAGACAGCAGTCCTGCTGTCTGCACCCTCAGGCCACACACACTTTTTTTTGGAAAGCATATGGGATTTCTCCTTCGCTTGACTCACACGGGTCACCTCATATTGTACTGCCCTGCATGCCTGTCATTCCCATGCTCTTTCCAACCCCTCTTGGAGGCTTGAAGCTCCCGCAGAAAAGAGCCTGCCCCAGCTGTTTGTCACATTTTCCTTAAACATCAACAGAAACAAGTATTTCAAATACACAAAGAACAGAAAACAGATGTGGAACCACGAACTTTGACTCCATCACTGCAACCCTAGGGGCCAGCACAGTGCTTTGCACACAGTAGGCACTAGGAACCAGCACGATACTTTACATGTAGTAGGTATTAGAGGCCAGCAGGGTAGTTTGCACATAGTAGGTGCTTTACTCACCTGCATGTACTTGTCAAATATTATATGGTTTCTAATCTGCTCCCTGGGCTAGCCAAGAGGCAGCTGGGTGGGCAGCCTAGTGGGTAGAACACTGGATCTGGGGTCAGGAAGGTTCAAACCCACCCTGTGGGACTCTAAGCAAATTAACTTTTCTGAAGAAAATTACAGCTTTCTTCTCTGTAAAATGGGGATAATGAACGCACCCACCTCAAAGGGTTGTTAAGAGAATCGTTTTTAAATGAGAAAATATGTGTAAGATATTTTGCAAACCTTAAAGTGTTACACAAACACTAGCTGCCATTATCATGGCTGCTGCTGCTATCCAGCCTTTCACTGTCCTTCCTAAAAGGTGGTGCCCTGATATGTACCAGGCCAAGGTGGGCAGTGCACTCTATACCCTTATGCCCTCAGGCTCCCATGGACCTTCCTGGCTGGGGTGTCCCAGCAAACCCTGGAGCAGATGAGCAGGGAAGATAGATGAAGCTGCTCTGGGGCCTTGGGAATCTAGGAGGGGATCATGATGGTCCTTATAGAGAGAAATTACAAGTGCAGCTTTCTCCTGAATGTGGCCAAAAGGGTTTGGGAAGGACTCTCATGGGAGCTTCTGGCTCCAGCCCTTCCTGGCTATGCAACCTTGTACAAGTAACTTCATTTCTCAAGGTCTTAGGCTGGACTCAGTGGCCCTCGAGGTCCCTCCCAGTTCTGACATCTTATATTCTAAGATCCTTCCCCTCGGACGGCCCATGTGGAGGCAGCCTGGTACCCAGGGCAGTCAGAAGAGCTGGGTTCAAATCCTGGCTCTCCCACTGACCCCCTCTGTAATCTTGCATTGCACACACATCACTGAACTGCTCAGAGCCTCTGCTTCCTCACCTGTAAAATAAAAAGTTGCACTCAAAGACTCTGGGGTCTCTCTCAGCTCCAAATCACCTCTAAGTCACTGTCTAATTCTAAACCTGGCCCAGAAAATACTTGCTGTCCTCTGCATAGGCCTTATGTGCTTTTTTACTCATGACAGAATGTCAGTCCTCTTAGTCAATCAGCCACCAGGCGTTTATGCAGCATTAGGCTGAGGGGCACAAAGACCTTCCTGTCCTCACAACAGTTACATTCTGTCAGGGAAACAAACCGCAGACATCCTAGGTATCTACAAAGTAACACGCACTATCTACAGAGTAACTGGAGTTATCTACAAAGTATCTGGCTGGGAAGGCTTAGAGTCCTCTTCCCAGCCTTTGCGTCTCTCAGCAGAGGCAGCGCCTGATGCTCCACCGGGCGTCTGTGGCTCTTTAGACTGTAAGCTCCCGGAGGGCGGTGGCTCTTGCACATAGCAAGCATTTAATAGAATGCTTCATTCATTCTTCGGTTGACTCAATACCCACCTGGGGGTTCAACAGTCAATAAAAAGTTATTGAGAGCCTTCTGTGGGCTGCGGCCCAGTATTCAGGGCCACGGCGTCGGCATCTTACTGGGGATCGTGCAAATGCAAGATTCAAAGTGTACGCACTAACTGGGGCCGTAATAAATGTGTTATGTCCTAGCGTGAGGAAGTGAAGCATAAGCAGGGGCTAAGGTCCGGCACAAAATTGACAACCTAAAGAGATGGGGGAGGGGGCGTCAGGGAAGGGCTCCAGCACAAGGGAGGGTCGGCCTGCGCACCGAATAGGGAGGCTGTTATTCTTAAGGGGGGAAACTGAGGCCCGAGAGGGGTGGACGGGAGAAAGGGACGAAGGACACGTGGGTCGCGGAGCTCCCGCAAAGTTCTGGGGCATCCGCGCTCTGATTGGAGGGCGAGCATCACGTGGGCGCAGCGCGAGCGCTGATCGGCCGCCCGGCCTTTACCTGCTCCGCTTCGGCCAGATAGAGCCACAGAAGTCTCCAGGTCCGGAACTTGTGCGCGTCGCTGAAGAGGAAGGCCATCTCCGGGCTAGCGTAGCGGGCGGCCAGAGGCGAGCGGTATGTGGTCCGGGCGGCCGGCCCGCTCTCGTGACAGCCATTTACCGACATCCCAGCTCCGCGCGCCCCAGCCGCTGGGAAGGCGCCCTCTACGTCGGAGCGGGGCGGGGCGGGCCCTGCGTCGTGACGTTAGAGAGGGCGGGACTTCCGCCGGCCTTCGCCGTGGGATTGCCTGAGTCGATGACGCCACTGCACCGGAGCAGAAAGACATTTGAATCATCTAGCAGTCATTTCCTGCTCCATTTTCACCTATGGGGAAACTGAGGCCCAGGGCGGGGGAGAGACTTGCCCAGGTCTATCACACTGTCCGAACCACAGACTGACTAAGGGATCACAGATCTAAAGCTAGAAGGGATTCAGTTCACTGCTCCCCCTGTTTTTACATGTGGGGAAACTGAGGCTCAGGGAAGGGCGAGGTCCAGTGGCAGTGTCTGATGAAGAGCAGGGCGCTTGAGACTCGGCTTCCATTGCTTCTCCTGAGCCCCCAGGGCTTCCAAGGCCATTCTCATACTTTCTCCCCAACTCTTGTCCCCTGACCCCTCCCTGCTCCCTTTGCAGACGGAGCTGACCTAAGGCTTTCCCCTTTTCCTGATGGCCAGCCTCTCTCCCTCAGCAAGCCCATCTCTTCTCCGGCTCCTACCCCCACGTGCTCTCAGAAGGCTTTCCCCACGTTCCTCCTCCACGCCATGGCCTGAAGGCATTCATTCGGATTGCGCGGCTCGGTCCAAAGTCGTCTCTGTGGTCTTGGGTTTTTGTTCTGTTCTGTTCTTCCAGGAGGCCTTGGGAGTCAAGGCTAAGAAAAAAGGGGAGGCCAAAGTCGTTTTCCTCTCCTCCTCTTCCATCTGTCCTAAGCAATTCCCTCTTCACTTTGGGGGTTGTGAGAGGGATCCTAGATCTAGGGCTGGACAGGGGGAACTTGGAAGCCTTCTGGTCCAACCCCTTCATTGTGCACATCTGGAAACCGAGAACTATGGAGGGGAATTGACTTGCTTAAAGTCACACAGTCAACTAGCTATTAAGCACCTACTGTGTGCCAGGCACTGTGCTCAGCTCTGGGGATACAAGGAAAGGCAAAAGACAGTCCCTGCTCTCAAGAAGCTCCCTGTCTAATGGGGGAGATTAGGTGCAAAAACCTCTGTACAAACAGGATGGAGACAAGAGGAAGAGGGAAGGCACCAAGATTAAGGACTGGGAAGGGCTTCTTTCAGAAGGTGGGACTTGACTGAGGCTTGAAGGTGGCCAGGGGGCCACGATGAGCTAGAGAGGAGTAAAACTGGCCTCAGGTCTCAGATCCCAGTGGTTTCCCCAAAGGAGGACCCTGTCTCTGTTTTCTTTAGCTTCCAACAAAACATGCTGATGCAGTGTAATGAATAAGAAAACTCACCTGTGCAATCAATCACCTGTCACTCCCTTCCACCTAACTCTATTTTTTGTTCTTCCTGTGACCTCCATCCCTTCCCCCTCTGGTATGTCCCTAGGCCATCACCCTTCCGTCCCCGTGTTTTCCTTCCTTTCCAATCCCGACCCTTTGCTGGACCAGCTAAGTCACACTAGCCTGCCTACCAAACCCCTTGTTCTCCTGCTGTGTCTCAGCCCAAACCTTGCTGAACCTCAACCCCACAGGATTTCCCACCCAGCCCCCCTTTGCCTACTCGTGCATCGCTGAAGGAAGCCACACACTGAAGCCAACTGGGCCTTCACTATAGCACGACTGTCTTATTCTTCTTCCCTACTAGGTTCTTTACCCCACTCATCACCATGGCTGTTCCAAACATTTGCTCTCGTCCTCAAGTTTCCCCATCACCCTCCCCCTCCCCATACCTTCTCAAGCTGAGGACCTTGTCCCTCCAAAAAACTGAGGCTGTCTGCCTAGAGCTCCCCCTCCCCCCTTTTCTCATCTTACAGTCCCTTGACATCATCCCCATCTCCCATGTCCAGTGAGGAGGTGACCCTTCTCCTTGTCACAGCCGGCCCCTCTCCATGCACCCTTCATCCCACCCCCTCCCATATCTTCAGCAGATTTCCCCTTCAGTCATTTCCTCTAATCTTCAGCCTCTCCCTACTTACTGGTTTCCTTCCTCTATTCAAACATAGCCATCTCTCATACCTTTAAAAATTTTTTGGTAGATGCTGTATCATCTCTATAGCTGCCGTTCTAAATCATTCCTCTGTTTTTCAGCTAAATTCCTAGAAAAGCCGTCTCCGCTCATTACTCATCGTTTGCATTTCTTCTCTGCTCACTGTCTTCTAAAACCCTCTACGATCTGGCATCTGGCTTCATCTCTTCATCTGGCGTCTCTCTTTTAGTCACCGTGGATCTCTCGGATGCATCTGATGGCTTTTTCTCCACCTTCATTCATCTTTCTTGACCTCTACACAGCACTTGGTATGGCTGCCCACCCCCTCCTCATGGATATTCTCTCCCGTTGGAGTTTTGGCAGCGCTGCTGTCCCTTGGTTCTCTTCTGACCTGTCTGGCTGCTCCTTCTTAGTCTCTTTTGCAACATCATCACTCAGTCAATAAGCATTTATTAAGCTCCTACTATGTCTCAGGCACCTTGCTAAGGTACAAAGAAAAGTAAAAGACAGTTCCTTCTCTTGAGGAATTCAATCTAATTGGGGAGGCAACATGCAAACAATTACGTAAAAACAAGTTCCACGCAGGAAAAATCAGAGGTATATCAGCAGAAGCCTCAAGAAAGGCCTCCTTTAGAGAATGAGATCTTTGGGAGGCTTGAAGGAAGCCAGCGAAGTCAGGAGGTGAAGATGAGGAGGGTGAGCATTCCAGGAAGGCAGGGGGACAGCCAAAGAGAAGACCCGGGGCCTTGTCTGTGGAACAGCCAGGAGCCAGGGTCACTGTGGGGAGAAAGAGGGAAGCGGTAAGGTGTGAGGAGCCTGGAAAGGTGGGAGGGAGGGCTGGGTATGAAGGGCCTATGTCGTGCCCCCAGGGAGTGTCACCGAGATCTGTTCTTGGGCTCCCATTCTTTTTCCTTTACACTCACTTGGTGATGTCCTCATCATCCATAAAGTCAATCATCATCACGGAAGATTCCCAGATCTACTAATCTAGTGCTGGTATCTCTCCTTGAGCCAGCTCTGCATCACCAGCTGTCTACAGAACATCTCAGACTGGATGTCCCATAGGCAACAAGCTCGGCACATTATCAGGGTCTTCCCCAAACCCTGCTCTCTTCTGAACTTCCGTTACCATCAAGGGCACTGCCATCCTTCAGGTCCAGAATCTCCAGGTCATTGATTCTGATTTCCTCACTCTCATCTCCCACATCCAATCAGTTGCCAAGGATTGTTGACATCTCTCATAATGTCCCCTTCTCTTTGCTCTGAACTGCTGAAACAACCTCCCAATTGATCCCTTTGCCTCCAGTCTCTCCCCACCCAAGTGCATCCCCCACTCAGCTGCCAAAGTCTGACTGTTACCCCTTCTCTACCCCACTACCCCTCATTCAGTGAAATCTACTGGCTCCCTCTTTCCTCTAGGGTCAACTAGAAATTTGGCATTGAAGGTCCCTTACGAGCTGACCCCAGTCTACCCTTCTAGCCTTATAAACATCACACCCCTCTGCACACTCTACATTCTGGTCTCCCCCGGCTGCTTGTTCCATCTCCCATCTCTTTGCCCTTGCAATGGCTGGCTGCTCTCCTTCCTCATCACCTCCATGCCTTGGAAGCCCTAGCTCATTTCCTTGCCCAGGTCAAGAGCCTCCTCCTTCATCAGTAAGTGTTCTCTCCCCTGCCCCACCCCCATATTGTCTTGTATGTATTCCCTACCTGTTTTGTAGTTAACTATCTTTGTTTTTCCCTAGTAGAATGTCAACTTCTTGGGGAAGGGAGGATTTCATTTTTTGTCTTAGCACATTACCAAGCATGTAGTAGGTACTTAAATGCTTTCAATCAAAACTGAAGTACAGACCAAGTGATCCATGGTTGTCTAAGGACACGCTAAATTTCGATAACCATTATAAAACATTAATCCACACGACGATGACGTTTTTATCCATGCCTACTTGAGAAACCTTTTACTCATGCAGAAGGGAGGACTATGATTTTTTTTAAATTTTTTTTTGAAGGGGGAAGGCAGGGCAATTGGGGTTAAGTGACTTGCCCAAGGCCACACAGGTAGTGTGTCAAGTGTCTGAGACTGGATTTGAACTCAGGTCCTCCTGACTCCAGGGCCGGTGCTCTACTCACTGTGCTACCTAGCTGCCCCAGGACTATGATTTTTACTAGTCAAAGGATCATTTACCTCCATCCATGGGCATTTCTGTGCCAGGCACTGAGCTGATCAAGTGAAAAATCAAGCAGTCCCTGCTCTCAAGGAGATTCTGTTCTGCTGAGGAGACTGCAATAGAGATCGAGGTGTTTGGAGGAAGAAGCTGAAGATCAGGAAAGACTTCATGAAGAAGGCGGCACTCAAGCTAAGTCTGGAAGGGAACCAGGGCTTCTAGATATTTTGAAGGATTTACACAAAGTCACAGCACACAGATCCCATTACCACGCTTTGTTCCCAAAGCCATACACAAACTAGTCTTTCCCCTTTGACACTAAAAGCTGGCTGGTTCTAGAAGGAGGTCACTCACCTGAGCCTCTCCTCCCATTGACCTCCACTGGCCTCCATAATGTGGGTGGACGATGCATGCCCGGCGAATGTTCTGTTTGTTAAAAGGAACACCATTAGATGTGAACTCCTTGAGAGCAGGGACTGGGGAGGGGCGGGGTTGGGGTTTTTTTGACCTTCCTTTGTATCCCTTTGAAGGCAAGGGCCCTCTCTTAGGTCAGGTTTGATGTTGGGATGAAATGAGGCATCGGCAAGTGACTGAACAGTTAACAAAGGAGGTTGACTCTAATGCAGCATTTAACTTCTCAGGTCTTGGCTCCTCTTGTCTCTGTCTGGAAACACATCTGGTCAGTAATCATCAGGGATGACTGTTCCCCTGGTCTTAGGTGCCCACCAGGTCTAAGAGGCCCAGATTCCATGAGGTCAAGACTTTGTCTTCTCCGTTTGACCAGGAAGCCCTTCAAGTCCAGAGGGGCAGCTCTGCCCTACCCCAATACCTGGCACATAGAAGGCACTTAAAAAATGCTGTTGACCTGACACTGGAGAGTGTCATTTCATTTCCGTTCATTTCCCAAGCACTGTTTTAGGTACTATGGGGAAGATTAAAGGAGTTTGCAGTGGCCCATAGAGACTGAACAGGAATTCCAGTACCTGGGGGCAAAGTCACTTGGGGAGGGGGCAAGAATGGATAGGGGCAGGTAAACCCCGTGGGAAGTGATAAAGAGGGGGAGACTGGTGGGTGCTGCCATTACTGCTGTCTCCAGGATGGGTGGCATGACTGGGGCTGTATGCTCTAGGAGAAAGGTGGGGCCTGGAGAAGAGACTGATGGTAATGGATCCCGGGGATGGGGGGAAGGGATGGCCCTGTGCTGGGTAAAGAGATGGAGTCTCATTACAGGGAGGAAGGACACTCCACTGCCCTAGTTACTAGATTAGGGTTCTGTACTGCTCAGGGCCCTGGGGCTGGGCGGGGGCAAACCTGCTCTTCCTTGACTCATAGATCTACCACCTGAAGGAACCTTACAGACCACCTAGTCCAATGCCCTTATTTTACGGATGAAGAAACTGAGGCCGAGAGAGGGAATGTGATTTACAGATAGAGGATGATACCAATATAATCCCAAACAAACAAACATGACAAAATATACAATCCACCTCCAAATACGTGTTCTCTCTTCGCTCTCCCTTTGTCTTTTTCTCTCCTCTTTCTCAGAATGGAGCTAGGGCCGAAATTTATTTTTTTGCATAACTTTCATATTTGTTTTTCTTGCCTTCTCAATGGGAAAAGAAGGTAAAGGGAAAGAATCTGAGCCAAAAATGAAATTGAGTTAAAAACAAAAGAAAAAGGAACATGGGATCATAGCTTTGGAGCTAGAAGGGACCTCAGAATATGGGAAAGCTTCATGGAAGAATCCATTTGAATTAGGTTTGAAAGGATGGGTACACAGAGGAGGGAGACAGACGTTCCAGGGACCAAAAGTGCACACCTGTGAGATCATGGTGCACATTCTAGGGGTGAAGATACTAGTTCAAGTAGCTGGGGTGGGGAGCCCAGAAGGGAGGATCTTCAATGGACCTGGGATGGTTGGCTGGGACTACCTCAGGATTGGACCTCAGGGCACATTAATAGCAGCCACAAACACTTCTTAGTATCTAGGTTTAGAGCCCGGATCCCACTTCCTTCTTTTGGCATCTGTTTATCCGCGAACCATTTTGCTTTCACACACAACAGATGGTCCCCAAAAATACCCCCGATCTTCCCCAGGACGATCCTGTCAAATAGAGAAGGAAAATTGTTTCAAAGAGGGAGTGTCACTGTCTGTCTTGGAGAGGATGGTGCTTCCCTCCAACGTCCATCCTGGAAATCACTCATCTTTGACATGAATCAGTGCCTTCTTTCTTTACCTTTTCACTGCTTTTCCAGTCCTCTTTCATACCGCTCCATCAATAAGGAGGCATTTCCTATGTGCCTACACTGGACTGGGTGCAGGGGAGACAAAAACCAAAACCAAACAGCCTCTACCCTTGAGGAGCTTCCATTCTACTGGGAGAAAGAACAGGGACACAGGTAAGCAAGCACTCATAAAACCAGCAACAAAAGAAACGCAGAAGCCTCATGGCGAAGATGGTGCTTGTGCGGAATCTTGAAGGTCACAGATTTCCAGAAGCACACGTGAGGAGGGAGGGCATTCCAAGCATCACATGTGAGGAACAGCAAGCCATCCACTTTGGCTGGACTGCATAGTTTGAGGTGGGGAGTGACACAGAAAAAGGCTGCAGAGGGCCAGGTCGGGAGGAGATTTAAGAGCCAAACAGAGAAACTTCTACCTGATCCTCGAGTTGCCAGGGAGCCCCTGGAGTTTACTGAGGAGAGAGAGGACAAGGTCAGAACTGTAGCTGTGTGGAAGATGGATTGGAAGAGGAGACTCACGCTTCCACCCTTCCCATGTACCTACCATCCCTTGACGTCTCTCTACCTAATGAAATCTTCCCTTCTCCTCCAAGAAGCCTTCTCTGAGCTACCCAGCTAGGAAATATTTCAAATCTCATCGAATCTCTTCTACCTCTCACACACTTACCACTTCTTACCGTATATTGTTTTTATCTGTACATGAGATGTACATGTACATTTAGAAACCAGGAGATCTGGGTTTGATTTCCACTTCACTGAGCCAATTCAGTTTCTCGGAGCCTCAGTATTCTCGCCTGTAAAGTGAGGACAGTAATGCCTACAACTACTAACTTCATAAAGTTGCTATGAAGCAAACACATAGTGAACCTCAAAATGCTGTGTAAATTTAAATTAGTATTACTCCGCCCCATCTCCCACCTAGTTTGCCAGGTCTCTGGGGGAAGTGACTGCACTATTTTTCATCATGGTCGCCATAGTTCATAGTTCCATGCATGAATAGCGCTCTGAAACTCACTGAATTCAGATATAGAATCATATCACTTTGGAAAACTTTTAAGACATTAAAAAAGAAATGCAACATAAATTAGGCCCTATCCTGAGACTCCTACGTAGAGAACTTGAGGGTGATAATTAGGAATACAAATCACAACTGTACCTACCCTAGGCAGCTTTGAAAATATCTTCTCTTTCATCATATACGTGAACTCCCTTCTCCAGGGTCCAATCATAGCCATCCTTCCAAGTCCAAGTTGGGTCTCACCCCTCCAGCCAATCCAAGCTGTCCTTCCTAGTCTATAGTGAGCTCCTTCAACCCCTGCAACACTGTGCTCTGTCATCGGAGATAACGTGTGTACCATGCCTAGCACTTAGTACATGCTTGTTCATTTCCCTTCTCCAACTTCCACATCTGATTGTTGGCATCTTGAGGACAAGGAGATTATTTCAGAATTCTCTTATCCCCATGGCTCATCTACATAGCAGGTTTTTCAACAAATGCATGACAGAGAATTCTTTCAGTTCAGAAGAACCAAATAGTTATGACCCAAAATAATTTTAAGTGTTCATTTTTGGTTCAGGTAAACATATAGTCCTTGCAAGAAATGGTGGTAGGTCTCTGGGGCTTGAAGGTGGAAAATGACAACAGTGTCTTCTCTCAAAGATCTTATGATCTAACAGGGGTTAGACGATATATATATGTAAAAGGTATGATAAAAGGGAAATAAGCATTAAGCACCTACTGTGTGCTAGGCACTATGCTTTACGAATACTGTCTTATTTGAGCCTCACACGTACAACCTTGTGAGACGGTTGCCATTAATATCTCTGTTTTATAGGTGAAGAAACCAAGGCAGACAAAGGTTAAGTGAGTTGCCCAGGTCCCCACAGCTGTTAAGTGCCTGGGGTAAGACTTGAACTCAGGTCTTCCTGACTCTAGGCTGGGGGGGAGGGGAGAGAAGAGAGAGGGAAGGAGGGAGGGGGATTTAGCAGGAAGGGCTCTAGGAACATGAGGAAGGAAATTATTTTGAGAGTGAAGACAGTATAAGATGGAATTGAAGAGCAGATACCCCAGTGTGGCTAGAACATGGACCACATGATGGGGAAGAGGAGGAAATAAGGTTGAAAAAGCAGGTTTGTGCCATGTCATGAAGGGCCTTGGATGCCAGGCGAAGGAGTCTGAATTTTACTGTGCTTTAGGGAGGTTTCAACAACTAAACCTGCATTTTTATGAAGTATGTGTGAGGTATAGTGCTAAGGATACAAAGACAAATCAAAAAAGTCGACCTTGCACAAAGAGCTTAGATTCTACTTGGGGGGGATATGACATGAATTGTATGTAAGAGAGGTAATCAGAGTATTCCTGGGGTGCAGGACATGGGATGCAGTCTGGAGTACAGGAAGGCCAATCTGGTTGGAATGAGGAGCATGGGAAATAAGGCGAGTATTAAATGTGACTGTGCAAGGCACTGGAATACATGGGAAAGGGGAGAGACCAGAGGTCTGAGGACAGTGGTGGTAAGGGTGCAGAGGGCAAGAGTTATTGGAGGCTTGGCCACTAACTGGATATGGAGGGGTGACGGAATGGTGGGTCAATAATAAAGATGATGTGGCAGGGAGCCTGGATGCCTTGGAGGGGGTTGATGTCATCAACATAGCAAGGGCATTTGGGGAGAAGCAGCTGGGGGGTAGAGAGCAAAGTTAGGTCTTGTTCGGGACATGCTGAATTTGATGTGTTGATGTTCTCTGGGCAGGCGGGGGCATCTCCAGCCTCTACTCCTCCAGTTTAGAGATGGGGATTTGGAATTTATCTGCACAGAGAGGCTCAAACCACTGAATAGAAAAGATTATCAAGGACAGACTCTTTGGAGGTAATCTGCATTTGGGGAGCTGAGGGTAATGAATAAACGAGTATAAGATAGAATAAGAACCAGGACAAAGGAGTAACAGGGGTCAAGGGAAGAAAGGGTGATTCACAGTTACAGATGGTATAAAAATCTCAAAGAAATGAAAGACTAAGAAAAGGTCACTGAATTTCACAATTAAGAAGTCTGATTGGGATGCAGATGGCCAAGGGCCACTTTCCAGAGATTTAGCAATGAAAATGAGATCCCCAATTTCTAGCAGGAAGGGAGGAGGCTTAAGAGAATATTTAGGCTAACCCACTCACTGAGGGAGGCCCCAAAGATTCAGTGAGTGGATGAGGGTGGGGCTGAAGGTATACTACTCTCCTAACTTGTTCTGATGTTCCCTATTTTAAGTTGTGACCCAAAGATCTCTTTGCTCACCATACTGATAAGCTATTGGTGGTATTTTAAACTGATAGGTTTGCTAGTACTTGATACCCGTGAGGATGCTTTACATAAGTAAACTCTTAAGCCTAAGAAACTGCACATACAAAAAAAAAAGTGCGTGTGCGTCTGTGTGTGTGTTGGAGGAAAAAGGACAAAGAGCCACGATGTCTATGGCAGATCTCTCTTATATACCAAGATGTGCACATTCTGGGCCAATATCAGCTTTCTCTACTGACCCTCCATCCTTGGCAGGGCAGTTGTGAAGGGGGCCTCCTGGTCTACAACAAAGGTTTTGTATTGTTCCTTTATTTTAAAGGTCCAGCATCGATCACTGTTTCTTGTGGTGGTCTCCATGGTGGTTACGACAGCAAGGTGTCTCTTCTTTTTTCTCCTCTCCCTCTTATACCGAGGCTGTTCCTTTCAGATAGGCAGCCTTTGGAGGAAAGACATGTAGCCTACCAGATAGGGAATCACCCTTCATAAAAAGACCGGATGGTCTTCCTTCAAGGTCCCAAGTGTTTCCTAAAGTTGCTGGCAGTCAGAGCTTCTCCAAGCCTGCCCTAGAGGTATCGGCAGTAAACTGGATGAGTCCCCATGCTCAGCAAGGTTTCCTGGCACAGCTTCAAGTAGGTGCCCTTCTTCCTCTTCTCTCTTCCATGCCTCTCATTCCCTCTCCCAAAGATCACAACACAAAAAAAGGGAGGAGAGAGAAATGCTGTTGGGGGTGGGGGGGTGGGGCAAGTGCTCTCTCTTCCTTGATTATTTTCAGAAAGCAATCATTGGGATGGAGTGGGCATGGGGAACTGAAAACACTATGGGCATATATTGTAACAAATGAAAAGGAGGCAAAATCAGAACTTTTGTCTCATAAAACTCCAAGGCCGAGTTTCTGGTAGCTATGAAGGTTTGGGTGTAGGAAAGACATTAAGCAAAATAAAATTGGCTTGGCGAGAACAAATTCAATCGTCAGAATAAAACAGGAAACCACAGGATTAAATGCTTAGCAGCCAAACACATTTATTAGTCTTTTTTTTCTTTTTTTTCCAGGAACCCAAAAATATTTTGTAGTTATAATGTAAGCAACTGAGTTGCACATAATACAATCATATCTTTCAAAAAAAATAAAATAAAATAAAAAACAAAAAATAAGCTGTTTAAAAGCCAAAAAAAGAAACAACCCTTCAGAAAACTCTTATATATGCATTACATCATCTCTCAGTTTCAATGAAATGACGACGACTTAATTCCTTATTGATTTTAACCTGTCACAATCCAATAAAACACCACCCTCTTTTGTTTTTGTTTTTTTTGAAATCCAGCATGAAAAATACAGTACCTGCTATGGCAAAAAATACACATAAAATGCAACGTTTCAGCTTATTTGTACATTAGTAGAGTTTAACATTTTATTGTTTTTTTTTAAGTGAACCAGTGATTTTAAGTACCACTATACTAAAAGTAAAATAAAAATATAGAAAAGGGGGGCCCAGCCTGCCATGCAAGTGCACCGCTAAAGTGCCTAGTTTCTGTGTCCATGTAAAACCAGCAATTTCAACAAATCGGGGTTAGGATCAAACCCAGGTTTTGATTAAAAAAAAAAAAAAGACAATGTCATTTCCTCTCTTCCTCTCCTCCATCTTCCTTGTCCCGTGAACCGCCCACCCGAGAAGAGAGAAAACAAGCCACCCAAACAAACTGTAAAAGCTATTTCAAGTATTAGAAAAACAAAACACTTGTAGGTAACTTGCAGAGCGCATCCATATGTGCAGCCATTGAGGCTTTTGCTTCTGGTGACTGTACCTTCCTGATTCCTGTCTGTGTGCAAAGTAGGGAAAGAAAGCTGCCTGTTCAAACCCAACCTCTCTTCTAGGATGCCCTTGTGGGCGTGCCTTCTATGGGGGGCTGGAGGGAGGGAAGGAAAAAGAAGGGCTTCATTGCTTCCCCTTGGCCCTATCCCCACCTCCAGTGCCCACTGTCTCCACCGCCATCAGGGGCAGAAATCTCATGGAGGGCATTCACACGCTCAATTCTTTCCTGATGGGATAGAAGGTATTTGAACTAACCCATGTAAACACAGGCCCCAGGATTCCAGAACTCAAAGCAGCGTTCTTATCTCCATCTAGAGGGTAGAAGATAAAATAGTTCGGAAAACAGTTTTTGTCAGGTTATGTTTCATTTTTTCTGTTTAATTTTTGGTTCCTTAAATGGGGGTATGGTTGGGGTGGGCACAGAATACAGGATTGGATTGTGAACAAATGGGCACTACTGAATTTCTAGAATGCTTTCTTTTCCTAAGCTGGGGGGTGGGGCGGTCCTTAGACGCGTTAGAAATGCTTCCTGCACCCACAGGCCACATTCAGATGAAGGCCAAGGGTGTGGAACTCCAAACCACTCAAGGTGGGCATGCGCCACTGTAGCTTTCTTCAGTGGGTTCACTGGGCACACTTTGGTCACTGGGGGTTTGAGGAGGAAGGAGTGGCCCACCAGGAAAGCAGAACAAAAGCCAGCAGAACCCTTTGGGAGAGTTACAGAAGGATAGGCAAGATGTCTGTTGGGAGGTGGGAAAAAGGGCTGAACCAAATGCTAAAATCTGCAGCCCCCAAATGGGCACTGGATGACAGGTGTTCGGAGCACAGGCCCCTTCAGCACAAGAAGGAAGTGGTCACCACTTCTGATCAGTGAGGGTGGCTGCCATCTTTAGGGAGGGCCTGTCCCCTCGATGATGGGGTGAGGATGACAGTGAGAGCAGTGCAGGACAGACCGCCAGCACGCTCTTGTCTCAGTCAGTGTCACCACAACTTCTACAATGACCTTTATTTGCACAAAAGCAGTGCTGTGTTACCGTCCCATGCTCTAGCCCAAGTGACCGGCAGCAGAGCTGGGCGTAGGACAATTCTCCCTTCAACTGCAGCCACCATTTGGCTTTTACATCAAAAGCTTTCTCTATCAAGGCATTGAGGAGGAAACACTCTGGACACTTAGGAGGGCGTCTTCTTGAAGAGAGACAGCACAACCAGCTTCATGACCTGTCCTGTGTATGCAGCAAAGGGGCAAAGGAGGGCGGAGGGGCACCCACCCACAAATGCAGAGACACTTCCCTGACCTCGGCTTTGTCATTAATATGAAGGATTCACAAGCTGAAATTTCTGATGGCTTAAAAAAAATGAAAAACAAAACAAAACACCACATTATATGATAGGGTTACTTTCACAGCAAACTAAATATTTTAAAAGCTATCTCGCTATTTACATGTTCTTATTAAAAAACAAAAAAATCCATTAATGTCGGAAGAGGAGATAAGGACTCAAGAGTTACAAGATGGGAAATGTACCAACGAGGTATTGTCTTGTGATAAACAGTTGAAACCTCAGGATTGTTTGTTTGTTTGTGTGTTTAAAGGCAATCTAACAGATTGGAACCCTGATAAGATCACGCAGTGAGGAAAGCGTGAACGAGATCAAGTCTATAACTCATTACAGTACTGTGAACGGCAATAACAAAAACGCTTGCTGTATGGAAAACACTGCAAACAGCCACAACATTCTCCTGCTGATGATACTGCATGTTGAAGATAATGCCAAGAGCAAGGCGGGTGCCATGGTTTACCATGGGCAAGGGATCCTGATAAGACAACATGGAGGGCAACCAGCATGGATGGTTCCCAAGGAGATGCCTTCAAGAAACTCACTCAGATCTTAGGTGTCCAGAGTCCAAAAAAGGTCCCATGAAATCCAGATGACATTTGGCTGGGGAGGGAGAGAAGGCAGGAAGGAAAGGATGGGGGAAAGGAAGGAAGGAAGAGAGGGAGGAGGGAGGGAAGAAAGGAAAGGAGCAAAGAGGAAGGGAAGGAAGGCACGGAAGGAAGGGAGGAAAGGAGCGAAGAGGGAGAGAAGGAAGGAAGAGAGAGAGGGGAAGGAAGGAAGGAAGGAAGGAAAGGAGAGAGGGAAGGCAGGCAGGCTCTTTTTGCCCTCTTCCCAGCACATTAGGGTGGTGGTTTCCTTAATCTGTGGCATGGAGGAGCAGTGGGCTCCAGCTCTTAAGAAAAAAACAAAAAACAAAGGCTTCTGAAATGGACAGATTGCAAGGCGGGTTCCTAAGGACCGCACATGTGAGGTGATCTGGTTCCTGAGCTTGAAAGGGACTAGTTACTGAGTGCAGGAAATGGGTCCTTCTTCAGGGAACCCTGGATGAACACTACATGGCTAGACTTTGCAAGCCTGCCCCCGTTGCAGAGCAGCTTGGTTTTCTGCAGTTGATTTAATGAGCAGACTCCCCAAACAATGCCCAGCCACTGGGACAGGCTGCCAAGAGTCCTCTTAGGCTCCCAGTGTCCTCACTGTACTGAATCAGCATCCCCCTTCCCCTCCTAAACACAGAGATACCATGGACACAGAAACTGTTGAACAATTATGCAAAGCTACTCATCAACCCCCCAACACCCCCACTCCCCGCCCCCCCCTGCAGAATGCATAGTTTACAATTCACTTTACAAAATAAAGAAGCAAAGCTGACCACATATGGGACCTTTTTTTTTTTTGAAAAAAGAAAAAAACAACAACCTCTTCTTAAATTCAGTATCAAAATTCACATTTGCATAAGAATACATTTCAAGGCCATTAGAGAGGAATGAGATTGGAGCAGAGCTAGCTTCAGTATCCCCCCTCCCTTTGTCTTCCTGAATGAAGAAGATGAAGGAATCTGGTTGTGAGGGTGCCTCCCCCACTCCCCACCTCGAGGCTGGGAGGCAGGGGAGAATTCGGGAAATGGCCCAAAGCATGTACACAATTTCTTTAGAAGGTCAGGGATGGGGAGAAGAGGTGGAATATTTAACAACAAAAACAAATGAAATGAGACACTGCAGATTTCTATGTTTAAGCTGTAAGAAGTACTGAAATAAAAGAGGATTTCAGATTTTTCTCTCTCCTTTCTTTTTTAAACACTTTGACCTTAACATCTCAAAACCCTTTTTCCTTTGTGTGTAATACCCTGTTTGCTCAAATGGCAACATTGAATGAGCTGGGAAAAACCACCAAACGATCTTATCAGACACGGAGGGTAAAGACTTGCTGCCTGTACCACATCCTAGGGCACAAAGAAGCAAGAAATGCCTTCTCCTTGACCTGCAAAAACACGCCACCATCATGGTTCGGTTCTCCAGTGGTTACAGAAACCCCCCAAACAGTCACCTGCACACACACGCACGCACACGCACCTGTACACACAAAAGACACGAGGTCATGGCTCTGGGGAGGAAGGTGCATGCCAACATCGCCTAGGCAAGTACCCCCAACTTTCCCTACCCTCCTCAGTCCTGTGAGATGTTGATGCCTGTGGTCAACAGTGGCCTGCAAGGGACTTCTGGGAGAAAGTCTGACCTTCCTAAAGAAGAAACTGACCACCTTTTCTCATCTCTGTTGGAGAGCTTCCTAATCAGACGGTTCCTGTACTCACAAAGGCACATTCAAAAATACTACATTTAAGTAACACCTTAAAAAAAATATAAAAGGGGGGCGGTGGTGGTGTTCTAAACACACTTGTTCTAACCTACCCTATGTTTCCCTGGCAAGAAATGTCACATGTTGAATCACTTGGTGAGACTGTCCTCCCTTTCAAAGGCAGGTCATTTCTTCCAGGTTTGCAGAGATGTTGGTTTGGTTTGTTTTTTGCATAAGCATCCCCCTTTTCCACTTTTGGCTTCTCTATTTGGATTTGACCACACCTCTCCCCATAAAGCTCGGCTGTAAGGCTATCCCCTCAAAGTAAATAAGGCTCCTCGATCTCCACCCCAGTCACCTTTTGGAACTTCCTCCTTCTCTGCGATCCTCACCCCATTAACCCTTCTGGTGCCAGATGTAAAGAGAGGGGACACCAAATGGCCAGGGGAGATACAAGAAAACAGAGGAGATGAGATTTTGGGAAAGCAAAGCACTTAAACCCACGACCAAACCACACAATACTGTCAGCAAGATGGCCAACTATTTTTACTGCCTAGCATTATCTATAAAGAAGGATTTTGCTTAACAAAACAAAAAAAGCAGAGTCCATTTACTAATTTGGCTAGAAATAGGAAAAAAAAACCCCAAAACAACCAACAACCAACCCAAGAACTTAAAAGTATATTTTCAATGCACTGATTTATAGTTCAAATCCCTCGGCTGAGGCACAAAGTGCTTAAGGAAACACTATTTAAGGACCAAAACCAAACACTGCTTATCTTGGATATTTTTCCTCATCTTTCCTGGCCGTCTATAGTCACAAGGAGCACACGGCAGAGACTACTCTCACCTCGTTCACCCACACCACCTCCCCGAAGGGCAGAGGTTTCTTGTGTCAACAGGAAATACTCAATCTCAACTTCACATCAGCAGCTTTTGTCATTTTGAACAGGAAGAGAGGTGGTACTGCCTGGCTGATGGCCATTGCACCCAAACAACTCAACCTGCCTAAATGTTAAAGAGCCCCCTCCTTTTTAAGGGTTATGGAGAAACTGCCACCCAAAGTGATGGAAAAGCTTTAGAAATCAGATTTGCCATACACATATGGATGGTATGGACACACAGCAAGGAGGGTGATTTATCAGATGGGATGATATGTGACAGTTCCCACAAATATTTTGAGGCCTTATTTCTTAATAAACCCTCCCAGTTAGATAAAACTGCTACATTCACAAAACCCTGGTGTTGGTAGCAATCCCAATTCTGAATGATTGGATCTGACTCTCCCTCTTTTCCAAAGATAAGAAAGTAAAACAAACAAACACACACACACACACACACACACACACACACACACACACACACCCCTTTGGCACTGGCCATAGAAACACAGACCATGCATGCATGCGTATGTACGTCCTACTGGCAGAATAAAATTAAAGGTTCGGTTGATGGTGTGCTGCCATTGGTGGCCACTGGGTACAGGTACCCTCGTTACTGGCTGAATGTTGAGGTCACAAGATTTACAATTTCTCTCTCTTACACACACACACACACACACACACACACACACACACACGCTCTTCTCATTTCTACTATAGCACTAAACTCCACTTACACACTTTAATAGGAAAAACAAGACTGAAGAAGATTCTCTTTACAATTAACACTAAGATGCGCAGTTAATGCATAGAGCAGATGGGACAAAACCTGGCAAGATCACTGGAGAAGGAAAAGGTTGACTTTTATTGGATAATATATATATATATATATGTATGTATATATATATATTTCTTCCTAGTTCATGACCTTATATATCTATATAAATATATATACCTATATATATATATATAAAAACCATACCCCAACAAATAAAACTGTGTCTACTGCATTTTAACTGTCCTGGAGGGATTAGGCGAAGGTGGGGAAAGGGAGGAATGGACTTGGAACCGGGACCTTCTCTATCTCAAGACTCAATTGTTCCCTAATCTGAGAGATGGCATTAAACAGCCAAGTCTCTTGAAGATGTCCTGTTTCTGAAGCAGAGAAAACAGGCTTGGCTTAAGCTCTTTGCTGAGCACACAAGAATCTTTAGTCTGTTCAACAGAAGTATCAAAATGCCAGGATCTTAAAAAAGAAAAAAAAAGGTGGGGATCTATACCCCCTTTTGAGGCTGAAACTGAATCTCAAGGCTACTGAAAATGTAGCCCTTAGAAAAGAGCAGAAGGGGTGAGAGGGACTGATGGTGAATACAACATGGAATTGAAACTTCTGCTTAAAATGATAAAGGAACTTCCAAATTCTTAGAGAGCTTGCATTTTTTCCCCACACGCCTCAGATACAACACTTTACAAGAGAGCTCCCAAGAGCTTACTGCTAACTGATGCCACACTCGCAGGAAAGGTGGGAAGTTGGCCATCTTAGTGACACCAGGAGAGAAAATGAAAATCCCCTCAGACTGAGAGTGTGTGTGAATCTCTGTTGAAAGAAAGCAGTCCTATGCCATCGAGGAGACGAAGAACGTGGACCTTGGCAAAGGGGAAGGCTTTGGAACCCTCACTTGCAGCATGCGCTAACTGTGGCCTCCGCGACGGCTGTGGAACCCCACAAGTGAGGGGCGCTGGCTCTGTGAGCTTTCTGTTTCTTCACAGTGTCTCGGAGAGTTGTCAGTTTGGCTTAACAGATACTGAAAATGAGGATGTGAACTGACAGCAGAGGATTGTGGTTGGTCACACAGCCTGGTCTGATGGAAGACGTTTCTTTTCTCCAATCCCCATAGTGGGCAGAGATCAAAGCACATGAGAAGTATTGAGGAAGCGTGCCTCTCTGGTCACTCTAGAGTGAGTGTTCGAAAAGAAAGCTGGTTAGAATGCAAGAAGCTTTGTCCTCAAGAAGGAGAAAAGAGGTGAAAAAGGCTGGCTGGGTGGGTTATTCCACCAAGCATGACTGCCCAGCAAGACAAGTGAACATAAATCCTTCCTACCTATTGGTGATTTTTCAGAAGAAGCTGGGGTGGGGATGTGGGGGGAAATGGCACACTCTCAAATGGTCCAGTTGGAGGACAAGTACTTAGGCCACATGGGGTGGTTCTTACCAAGAGACATCACTTGTTGATCACATCCTCACTGTATCCTGAACTTAAGTCACTGCCAACGAACAAGGCAAACCTTTGTGAACTGAAGGAAAAAAAAGGGGGAAGGGGGAGGGGAAACCCCAGAGGACTCCTTTCTACTGGCCCAACGCAGTTAAGACTTTCCAAATTAACACAGGTCTACATGTCTATAAGCATTCACACAAAGCATGGGATGGATGAAAGTGGAGAGCACACAATGAAACACAGGGCAAGGACTCAGCATTCTATTTTTTCAAGACCTAAAACACGTTTTATTTCTAGGGATTTTTTTTTGAAATTTCGCCCACTGCCATGGGGCATGGCCAGAAGGACTCCATACTCTTTCAAGGACAGGTGCATTAATTTCCATGGAGTGACTGGACCACAAGCACACACACGCGCGCACACACACACACCCCCTCCCCCTTTCACAGGATGTTTGGGTGTATGTACGAAGGCACTAAAGCGGTTTCAGAGAAATTTCAGGCATTAACTCCACTTCCCCTCACCTGGAGAGGAAGCTTTTCATTCCCAGTGGTAAGCTCAAATGTCTCAATGAAGCTCTAGTCATGCTTGGGAATTTCAGTATCTGGCCCCAGAAGGGTATGCAAAAGAAGAATTCAATATCACCAAAAAAGAAAGTCAAACTTCCAAGTCTCTAGCTGGTGGATGGAGGTAAGTAAGCAGCAAATCTTTAAAATAGCAATTAAAACAAACACAACAGTAGCTGGGAGCTAAAAAAGTAAAAATCATTTGTTCCTTGTTAGATTATCTTAGTATTTTTCTCCCCCTCCTTCCCACAATAAAAGGAGGTAGACACAGACATTTCCCATTAATGGAACAGTCCATGGGTAACTTTGCTCTAGCAATGCCTATATTTAAATTTTGTTCCAAAAAGCATTACCCTATATTCTCTATTTCTTTACGTAGATTCTCATTGACCCAAACTTCACTAAATTTTACAGTCAAAACTAATATTTTTGGGAGGGTAGTGAAAAATGCAGGGAATTGTCTTTTTTCTTTCATTAAAAAAGAAAAAAATTATGAGAGATAGCGGTTTAGTTCCTCAGTGGAAAGGACCAGTGATGCCATTCCCATATAGATGCCCATCTCCCTCTAACTACAATTACATACAATTCCACATGAGACCAAGACAGAGCTTGTTACAGCTTAACCATTCTCCTAGTTGTTTTTTTTTTAAAGAGTATAATGAATTTCTTGCTGCTAAACTGAGAACTTTTAAAAAATATCTTATTTCTTTGTACAGGTTTTAAAATGTGTGATCCCCAGTTATGACTGTAACATTTAAAGACTTTTTGAATTTTTTAAAATTAAGTAAAAACTTTTATTTTAAACTTTTCTTCTTGAAGGATTCAGGAACTTGTAAAAGTTTATCAACAGGAAAGAAACAGCCATCTATCTAGGATAAGATACAGTTAAATAAACCATCTTCAAAAAAACTGGCTTCCTACCCTAGAATTCCTGAGAATGCTTGCAAATTTTAAAGCAGGAAAAATAAATGTTAAAACAAACACAAAAAACCCCCAAACAAACACTGTTATATGCTCCCAGAGTTAGTCTTCATCTAAAATATATATATATTTTTATATATGTGCACTTTTTGGTCTTTTTAAAAATTTTTAATTTTTTTCCCTTTAAGCTTATGATGGAAGAACATTTTAGCTTCTCAATTTTATTTTTACATATTTCAAATCCCTCATTATGTCTTGTAAACAAGAGGGGCTCTAGCACCCGGCTTTCACCGTAGTATCATAATGAACTTAACTAACCCAAAGTGCAGGTAGAGGGACCACTAGGCAGGTTGGGAGGAAAGGGCTAAGGACATGTGAGGAGCCCCTGGGGAGGCGGGGGCGGCAGCAGGCAATGGGACAGAAGAAGCCAAGCGAGGCCCTTCCGGGGACTTCCACTACAAGTAAGGAACTTAGATCATGTATTCTCTATTGAGGAGGACAGCTGCTCTTCACCTCAAGGCCACAACAGAGCTAATGCTTCACCACTTGGGAAGAAACCAGGGAGAGAGGCTAAAGAAGGGGGGTCTTCTCTGCAGAGGGCAAGACAAAGACAGAAGCTGGCAGGCTGGCATGGGGCAGGGGTCTTTAAAAAAAGCAAGCAAGCAATGCGACGGCTGCCCTTCTGCTGCCCTCTCCAGCTCGCCCACCTGCCCTTGCCCCCTTCTGATTCACATCTCAGAATCATATGCAGTGAATGCTCATTATAAGATGCTGTAACTTCAACTTAGCACCCCCCCTTTGTCAATCCTTTCGGATTCCTGGTTTAGACTGACAGGGGTGAGTCAAGAAACCTATAGAGCTTCCAATTTCCTTTGTCTCACATGCAAATGATTTTTTTGCCTTTCCCTAACCACTCACACACGAGCACACACACGTATACACACACATACGTACAAATGAAGAGTTAAATACATTAGGCATTGTTGTATCCTTCACTGAAGATGCTCAAACAAGACGCTTCTCCTGTCCCGCACCCACCCCCCCATCAGAAAGCTGACTAGGACAGCAGCGTCTACTCCCACCCAAGGTCGGGTCTGAGTGGGCAGGCATTTGCTGGTACAGAATGCGGGCACTTTATGTAAAGCAGTTGAATGCAGATTGATGATGTCCATGCCTAACCAAGTGCTAGCCCTTCTCCCTGCCCACACCCGAGGTGGGCGCTGGGTGTGAAGGGGTCTCCCTCCCTCCGGTCTACTCAGCTCCCCTCCCCACAAGCAGCAGTACCGATGTAGAGCACAGCGCGTGTGCACGGACACACTGGCCATTACTGTGGATTCCAAGGTCGCCCCTGTTCCGCCCAGAGTACTGTACTACACTGATGCTCACAAAAGTTTCTTTAAATACCGAAATAAAAAAGCAACAATACAGGAAAACAAGGTGCAATACTCAAAGTCTTTGCTAGTTAGACCTGCCTAAGCAAAACCACATACACAGGAAATACAGAACACAGAGAAACAAAAGGAAAGGCTTGAAGTACACACTGGTTTAAGAACATTCTTCAGTAAACGTTTCGGTCAGTGACGGTCTGGTGCTGGGACACACCCAGGCCTGGCACAGGTAACGCTCAGCATCGGGAGCAGAGAGGGGAGCTGCCTATGCCTTCAGGAGATGGCTCATGCCACTCAATGTTTTTTCTGTTTCTTAAAAAAAATGACAAGACAACTTAGCTGAAAATTTAGATAAGCATGAAATTTCTGATTTCCAATGAGCAAATTCCATCTGTCTGGGCCACGGTCAGGGAAGGGGGAGACGGCTCTCGTTTTCACTTTGGATATACCACCAAAGAGAGATGAGGTCTTTCCACCTATTCCCGTTAAAACAACCACCAAAAAACAAACAAACAAACAAAAAAAAAACCAAAACGTGCTTTGAGAAAACACAACAGTTGGATGTTCTGATGTGTCTCTTATTTTAAAACCAGAAATAAATATGGCATAAATACATGGATGAACACACGAAGACGTGGTCACTCCAGATGTGCCTCCTGCTTGCCTGATTTCTGGATATGGCAGTGCTCCACTCTGCTGCTGGATGGAAGTAAAGGCTGTCTCACACGCACACACACGCGCGCACACACACAGAGATGACTCGCAAACACAAAAGAGCGCCCTGCTTGAGGGCATGAAAAGCATTCTCCTGAAATCTTAATGCAGCCCCACTGGGTTTGGCGTCAGTCCTGGCCGGCCAGCCTGCGGACTGGCAGCAGCTGGCCTTTCGATTAGTGGGGGCGGGACAAGGAGGAGCGCACACGCACATGAACACACGTGCACACACACACACACACACACACACCAACCACAAGCATGCCTGGGCAGTTACATGTGCCAGCACACACTGGTATTTATCGACCAGCCAATCACAATTTTTTTCCTTTTTTTTTTTAAAAGTTTTTTGTTTTGTTTTTAAAGTGAGGCTCCGTCTAGTCTTCCCTCCCCCAACCCCCACAATTCTTTTGCCCTCCCCCCCCCCAACACGGTAGACCTAAGGACGGAAACACACCCAGTGCAAACCAAGTTAAAAAGCTATTTTTCAGTATATATGTTTCTTAGCAACAACTTCCGTATAACATGAAAAAGTGAAAAACTAGAAACTAATTTTTTTAATTTTTTGTGTTGAAATTTAAATGGTATGTGTACTTGCTTCACATTGTCTTTCTAGGTTGGCGTTCATGATTCAAGTATTTCAAGAGTGATATGTTCTCTTTTTGGATTCATTTTCCAAACGAAAAAACTGAAGTTATAAGGGAGGCAACTATGTGCTCAGACAGTCTGGCAATGACCCACCTTTTTTTTCTCTCTCCGTTTTCTTTTTTCCTTTTAAAAATGTATTTATTGCAAGTTGAAAAAAAAAACGAAAAGGTCGAGTTAGTGCTGCTGCTGTTCCAAAAAAGGTCACGAGGTCAGAGTTGAAAGTTCTAAGTTCAGATTGAATCCGACCCTCCTCCCAGAAGGTCACCAGGTAGCAAAGGGGCAGGGCTGCCCATCCGGTGGGGATCTTCCCCACTGGGGACCCCCCACAAGCTAGAGGAGTAGTTTGGGGGCCCCCACAAGGAGGCGCCAGGGAGGTCGCCACCGCTGCTGCCGCCCCCGCCGCTGCTCCACTGGCCCAGCCCCGCCGACCCCCCAAAAAGATTCAGGGCGGGGCCCACGGCGTCTGCCTGGCTTTGTCCGGTCTCCAACGGCTGCCAGCCGGCGGCAGGTGCGCTCGGAGTCGCGGCGGGGGGAGGGGGCTGGGCTTGTGCCAAAAACCGGCTCACCTCCTCGTCTGTGGCAAACTCAGCCAGGATGGTAGTGTTTCCCAGCACACACCTGGAAAGCGACAGAAAAGGGGTAGCGCTCAGGGGCTATGACTTTCAAATCCTAAAAGACACACAGAAAAAACAAGGGAGGGCTCCACTGTCTGCACTCTAAATTTGGATGAGGAACTCCTGATGTGGACACACCCTCCACCGATGCAGACCCACAATTCTGGAGGCCTCTCAGTGAGTTTGAACCCCCATCTGCCTGTATCTAGCACTTCCTCCCAGGTCCATGCCACAAAGACCCTCGGAAACGGGTCCACATGGATCGATATCAATATGGGGCAAAAGTCCTCTCTCTTATAACTTAGGACTGTCAGTCATCAGAAAAGAGAATATTTCTGGAATATAAACATTGTTTGGTGCCTGGTGGGAAAGACATGTTTTGGCCCACAAACAAGCCCCTCCTCTCACTGATGCCTCCCCAACAAGGAGATGATGCGCCTGCTCCTTACACCAAGCTGAGCATCGTGAGGCACATTCATCCTCCTTCCTGGCTTCGGGGCAGGAGAGGCCCGTCCAGGCCTGGCACTGCCTGCTCTCCCTCTAGCCCCAGCAGGTACTCACATGTGTAGGGCAGTCTGGGCCTTGGCTGCCTCCTGCTTGGTGCTATATCGGATCAGGGCCGTGCCCTGGGTCAGGTTCAGATGGAATGTCAGCAGTGGGCCGTGCTGCATGCAGATCGTCCTCAAGGTTGACCCATCGATCTAAGGACAAAGCACCCAGGTGAGTCCCGAGAGAGAGGAGAAGAGAAGGTGACGGAGCTACTCAAAACGTGGACACTCAGCTGCAGAGAGAACAATGACCCGACAGAAGGAAGCAGGAAGAGAAAACCACCTGGAGACCAAGTCCGAGGAGCCCTAGACTACGAGGCCTCAGGGTCCTCAGAGTGCTGGGGAGGCAGCACCAGGCATGCTCTTGAGCTCCCCCAAAACACAAACTCCTGGTGTATGATAAATAAGGAAACAAAAGCATCGACTTAAACTGACAACCTAGTTATGTTAAGGCCTTGGCAAGCAGGGGGAGCAGCCAGGGCGCTGACCAGAGAATGGAAGCTGGTCTGTGTTGCTCACATGGCAGGCGGCACCATGCTAGCTGTGCCCAGGGATCCCTGTCAAATGACCAGAGGCTGAGCTCCGAGAGCCCTTTCAGCCTTCAGCTGTTCCCTGCTCTCTCTCATTGCCAGAGGCAGAAGACAGGCCCCAGGATGCCAAGTCTCCATGTCTAGGGCTCTGCCTCAATCAGGGCCTTGGACACTGGTGGGGAGGCCACCCAAGGCGAGCATGCCCATGAGGTAGCTTAGTGGAGTGTGTGTTGGGCCTGGAATCAGGAAGACCTGGGTTCAAATTCTGGTTCAGACACTTCTGAGCTCTGTGACTGACTCTGGCAAGTTACCCTGTCTTATAACTAGCACCTCTGCCTGCTTCAGTCTCCCCAACTGAAAAATATGTCAAAAGCACTTGGCAAACTGCCTGGCACACAGCAGGAGGTCTGTAATTGCTTATTCCCACTCCCTTCTACAAAACCTCACCCTTCTCTGCTGAGGAAACCACTGTCTGCTTCCAAGTTCCCAACCTCAGTCTGCCTCAATGCTCCCCAAGCCCTTATCCTCCGGCCAATTCCCAATAGCCAATCACTTATCACATCTTATCAGTCCCGGCTCTCTCTGTGGCAGCTGCCTGATTGGACAGCCTTTTCCTGACCCTTGGCTCACCTCCACCTCCTCCTGCCTGAGCTCTCCTCGGGCTCCTTGGCTGGACGGATCTCCATCCTGGGTACAGCCACCAGCTGTGAATGGCCCCCAAGGCTCTAAGCTCGAGTCAGCTTTGCCTAGTGATCCCCTCAGCTCCCACCTCTCTGTGGGTGTCTCCTCCATCAGTCATCTTGAAATATGTGTCCTGTAGACACTGTAAACTCAATCTGTCCAAAACTGAACTTATCATCACCCCCCCCCCAAGCTTCCCTACTACCGAGAGAGTGCCCCCATCCTCCCAGTCCTGCAGGCCCAGAGCCTGGGGCTGTCCTCGACTACTCTCTATCCACCCCCGCCGGCCCCACCCTGGTGCTGGCCATCATCATCACGTCTGGACTATTAATACAGCTGCCGGGGCTCTACCCACCTGGAATCTCTCCCAGCTCCAATTATCCTCCAGCCTCCAAAATGATTCTCCTGAAGTGTGGGTCAGACCACATCACCTCCCCCTATTCATTACACTTTAATGGCTTATCACCATCAAAATTCAAGTATAAGATGGTGGGTGGTTTGGGTCTTAAAGCCCTTTATGCCCTGGCCTCCTCCTAGAGTGTCTTCTTATGACTGACTCCCAACAAAGTACTCTAGTCCAGTGACACTAGCCTCCAGGCAGCCTGAAACGTTCTCTCCCCTTGTGTCTCCCTCTTGACTTCTTTCCAGACGCAGCTGAGTCACCCTTAGCCTCCTGTCAAGGCCCAACCTGGGTGCCACCTCTTACGGAAAGTCTTGGCAGACTTCCTTTGCCTTCCCCTGCCATCTCCTTCAAATGATCCAGTGTACATGACTATCTACATGACTCAAAGAAGTCCTCCCTGCCTTCCTGGAGATGGTCTGAATTCTCCAGCCTGAGAATGGGTCCTTAGGCAGTCCCAGACTCAAGGGCTGCCATCTGCCCTCCCTGTCCTGCATACCTCCCTCCTGCCCATCTTAGCTCCGGTACCAACAAGAACATGGAGGGTGAGTACCTGGGGAGTGAGGTTGTGGAGAACCAGCCAGTAGCTAGGACGAGCCGTTCCGCCATCGCTCCAGGCAGAGGCTAGGGAGGGATGGAAGCAACAAGAGAAGGCAGGTTAGAGGCAAACAAGGGGCAGCCCCTCCCTCCCCGTGCCCCTGGGAATGTCTGGATCCCCTTCCTGAGACTGCCAGCATCCTCACCTGAGGCGAGCCTGGAGTCCTGGGCCCCCCACCCCCTGACTGAGCGGGGGGCTGTGCTGCTCCAGGGAGATGACGGTTTGGGATTGGTCAGGCCAGGAGGTGGGCGGGGCAGCCCGCTAGTGTTCCTTGAGGAAATATGGTTTTTCCACATCTTGTTGGAGAGATGAGTGGGGTTGTGTCCTATGGGATCTGGGGACCATGTTGATTTGTAATCAGTGAACTTTGCTGGAAGAAAAAAAGGTAGGAATGAGTGACATGAGGAAGGGCCTGACAGCTTCTGTTCTAGCCTAAGAAGAGCTCATCTAGTATTTCACTGTATGCTCACAGCAGTCCTGTGACTGAGGTGCCATGATCACCTTCTCCTCTAGCAGACATGAGGCAACTGAGGTACAGAAGGGAAGAACTTGACCAGGGTCCCACACGATTTGAACCCAAGTCTGGTACTCTGCCACCATGCTGCTTACAGCAGCCTCACACATGCAAAAATACACATTTTAACAGAATCATTCAATATCTAACCAAAACACACACATTACAAGCAGCAATGAAATGGAACCCGAACTTCAACTATGCTTCTTCTTCATTTACATAGGATGTGAAGTTGTAAAATGTCTGTGAACTCACAATGTTTATCAAACACCAAAAGATTATTTATCAAAATTTTCTTCTTTAAATATCAGCTTCAAGGGAAAATTAATTAAAGAAAATGCTTTTAAAAATCTGGAGGTTCATCTGTTGGTAGGAAGGTCCTTCCTGTACTTTGGAAAATCGGCACATCGAGCCTTAAATATGGGCCTGTTAGCACTTAGTGAACTGAACTAAAAACACATTTAAAAATTACATTTGAGTGGAATATTCTCAAGCTATCCTCTTACAGAAAATATCTTCCTTCTATCTTTTCTTACAGATTTCAAGGTAAAAAAAAAAATGACAACTGAGCTTTTCCATATACCAATTTAAAGACAAACAGAACAACCCTCTGCATTTCAAGCAGGAAATAAAACCAACTGTTATTGTTTGAAGGTCAGGTGGCATCCTAGATACTATGCTAGATAAACATCAGACCAAGCGTTTGCCCTTGGGGAAGGCATCATATAGCTGAGGAAAATGTGCTCGTATCCATCAGGGCCAGATAAGAACCACCTTGGGTGGCTGGGGTGGGAAGGAGAAGAAGAAGCATGTGTGCCTGGGCAGAGGGATCTACCTTAGGATCTCTCAATTGGTGAAATGGTGGGAAGAGCAAAGTGGAAGCTATGTTTGGCGGGATGACAGTAAAAGGAGTTCAGACAGAGAGTTTCCATAACGGGATGATGGAGATATGAGGTTGGAAAAGCCTGTAGCCAAACTCAGGAGTTGAAACTAGGCTGTAGGGCCAGGGGTGGCCGCAGAAGTACTGTGAACAGAACACCGTCATGATAAAATGGCTATTTCAGGATGGTTGATTTGTTGAGAAGGACCTAAGGAGGGGAAACTAAAGGCAGGCCACCTCAGAGAGATGCCACTACTGTAGCAGTGGAAAGCAAAAGGAAAAGATGAGTACTAAATAGGACACATCAGTGTCCTGGACATGGTGATTAGTAGGACTGGGAGTCTAAAATGACACCAAGCTGCTAGCCAGGATGAAGGAGGAGCGGAAGAAAGAGAGGGCAGAGGTAATGTCTTCAGTTTTCAGAAGACGGCCTCCATGAGAAAAAGCTCCTACTGTGGATAGGCTTTCATTGCACAGCAACTTTTTTATTTTTCACAGCTTGTTAGATGAGATCCACTTTGTATGAAGAGAGTAGATGTATGCACCGAGCTTTTGACAAGGTTACCTAAAAGCAGTGGTGACAGAGACTTAAGGAAATGGTGAAAGGCTCAGAAGACACAGGCATTGAGGTTTTAGTATAAACCAATCAAGAACTTCGGGGAAAAAACCCAACAAACCCCAAAGCCAGAGAGTTAACTAGAGCAAGTCTAAGAAAGAGGGTTGTTAATGATGATGCAATAATGTAAAACTGAGCTCCTAAAGCATAAATACAATTTAAAGAGCCTTAAAAGCTCAATGCAGACAGCTACCAGCTTGTTCTTTTGTCCTGATGCTCTGACGTGTCTGTGATCTTCTTCGTGATGTTGTCAGCATTTCCTCTCTCAGGCGACCCTGGCACTGTGTGGGCACTGATACCTAGGCTGTACTGCAGACATGCTCCATCTCTCCAATGTTATCCTCTAATAATGCTTAGGTTTTAGTTGGCAACAGGCCGCATCTCACCCCCATTCAAAGTACCTCTCATTCTCAAAGTGAGCCTTAAAGCTAATTCTCTGGAGGCTGTGGCACTTCAGGGCCACGTAGCACCACTTGAAAAAGCCTCCCAGACTCCGACAGGTCTCTCCCAGCTTTACAGACCATTTATAAAACCCAAATCTCCTATAAAGTCACTGAGCTATGGCTCTCTTCCCCTTCTCGGTCAATCACCCTGTCTTATAACTTGGCTTCTGAACTCAGAGCCTGTCCAAAGTTACTAATGTTTCACTAGTGAATTCCAATGGGTCTCTCAGTCTCTCTGCAGCATTCCATCCTGCTGACCACCATCCTCTCAGGCAAGCCTTTGTGGTGCTGTCCTCTTGCCTGCTCTACTGCCATTCCTCCCACATCTCCTTATCTCCCCTCTCCCCTGCCTTTCTACCCTCATCCAAAGCAACATTGTCCTTCAGCCCACCTGTCGCCTCATCTGAACACTTCCTATGGCTGTATAGAGCTCCCCCATCCTTCTAGTTCCTAGGCTTTCCCACCATCATGACTCTCCCTTGCATCACATCCCACCCACTGCCGTCCCTTATAGGAGCCACCTCCTCTTTCTTTTTTCATTTCTTTTTTTTGTTTTTTTTTTTTCAAATCATTATTTATTTAATATTTTTAGTTTTCAGCATTAATTTTCACAAAAGTTTGAATTACAAATTTTCTCCCCATTTCTACCCTCCCCCCTCCACTCCAAGATGGCATATATTCT
>CM053623.1:236351231-236365723 GCA_028646595.1 Phalanger gymnotis
TAAAACTTTGAGTTCCAAATTCTCTCCCCTCTTCCCTTCCCACCCACCCTCCCTAAGAAGGCAAGCAATTCGACATAGGCCACATATGTATCATTATGCAAAACCCTTCCACAATATTCATGTTGTGAAAGACTATATTTTGCTCCTTCCTATCCTACCCCCCTTTAGCCAATTTTCTCCCTTGACCCGGTCCCATTTCAAAAGTGTTTGATTTTGATTACCTCCTCCCCCATCTGCCCTCCCTTCTATCATCTTCCCTTTTTTATCTCCTTCCTCCTCCTTTCCTGTGGGGTAAGATACCCAATTGAGTGTGTATGTATTCCCTCCTCACGTCAAATCGGATGAGAGTAAGATTCACTCATTCCCCCTCACCTGCCCCTCTTCCCTCCCAACAGATCTGCTTTTTCTTACCACTTTTATGTGAGATAATATATCTCATTCTATCTCTCCCCTTTTCCCTCTCTCATCCCTTAATTTTATTTTATTTTTTTTAGATATCATCCCTTCATATTCAACTCACCCTGTGCCCTCCATCTATATATCTATATCTACCTCTCTATCAACATATCTATATCTCTCTCTATATATATTTCTATATATATTCCCTTCAGCTACCCTAATACTGTGGTCTCATGAATTATACACATCATTTTTCCATGTAGGAATGTAAACAAAACAGTTCAATTTTAGTTAAGTCCCTTGTGATTTCTCTTTCTTGTTTACCTTTTCATGCTTCTCTTGATTCTTGTGTTTGAAAGTCAAATTTTCTATTCAGCTCTGGTCTTTTCACTGAGAAAGCTTGAAAGTTCTCTATTTTATTGAAAATCCATATTTTGCCTTGGGGCATGATACTCACTTTTGCTGGGTAGGTGATTCTGGTTTTAATCCTAGCTCCACTGGCCTCCAGAATATCATATTCCAAGCCCTTCGATCCCTTAATATGGAAGCTTCTAGATCTTGTGTTATTTTGAGTGTGTTTCCATAATACTCAAATTGTTTCTTTTTAGCTGCTTGTAGTATTTTCTCCTTGATCTGGGAGCTCTGGAATTTGGCGACAATAGTCCTAGGAGTTTTCTTTTTGGGATCTTTTTCAGGAGGTGATTGGTGGATTCTTTCAATTTCTATTTTGCCCTGTGGCTCTAGAATATCAGGGCAATTTTCCTTGATAATTTCTTGAAAGATGACATCTAGGCCCTTTTTTTGATCATGGCTTTCAGGTAGTCCAATAATTTTTAAATTATCTCTCCTGGATCTATTTTCCAGGTCAGTGGTTTTTCCAATGAAATATTTCACATTGTCTTACACTTTTTCATTGCTTTGGTTCTGTTTGATAATATCTTGAATTCTCATCAAGTCACTAGCTTCCCTTTGTTCCAATCTCATTTTTAAGCTAGTATTTTCTTCAGTGGTCTTTTGGACCTCCTTTTCCATTTGGCTAATTCTGCCCTTCAAGGCATTTTTCTCCAAAAAGGAGCTCTTTTGCCATTTCAGTTAGTCTATTTTTTTAAGGTGTTATTTTCTCCAGTATTTTTAGGGGGCTCCTTTAACAAGTCACTGATTTGTTTTTCATGGTTTTCTTGCACCTTTCTCATTTCTCTTCCCAATTTTTCCTCTACTTCTCTAACTTGCTTTTCCAAATTCTTTTTGAGCTTTCCCATAGCCTGAGACCAGTTCATGTTTTTCTTGGAGGCTTTTGATGTAGGCTCTTTGACTTTGTTGACTTCTTCTGGCTGTATGTCTTGGTCTTCTTTGTCACCAAAGAAAGATTCCAAAGTCTGAGACTGAATCTGAGTCCATTTTTGCTGCCTGGCTATGTTCCCAGCCAACTACTTGAACCTTGAGTATTTCATTGGGGTATGACTGCTTGTCGCGTAGAGAGTACTTTGTTCCAAGCTTGAGGGGATGCGCTGTTATTTTCAGGGCTTTTCTATACAGCAAGCTCTGCCACACCAGCACTCCTCCTCCCCCAAAAACCACTAACCTCGACCAAACTCAGATCTTAAGCAGGCTCTGCACTCCCACTCTGATCCGCCACTTAGTTCCTCCTACCAGGTGGGCCTGGGGCTGGAAGCAACTACAGCTTTAGTTCTGTCCTCAGAGCTGCACCACCTCTTCTGCCCCTGCTGAGTGGTGGCTGAACCACCAACTCCTTTCACTCTGTCCCTGTAGCTTTTACCACTAACCTTCTCTGCTGTCTTTGGTGTTTGTGGGTTGAGAAGTCTGGTAACTGCCACGGCTCACTGATTCAGGGCACTAGGGCCTGTTCCACCCGGCTCCCGGTCAGGTTTGTCTGGGCACAGCCCATGCTGGGCTCTGCTCCCAGCTCTGTGCAGGATAGACCTTATCCAGCAACCATCTAGGTTGCCCTGGGCTGGAGCCCTGCTTCCCTCTGCTATTTCATGGGTTCTACGGTTCTAGAATTTGTTCAGAGCCATTTTTTTATAGGTGTTTGGAGGGTCCTGGGGGAGAGCCCTAGGCAAGTCCCTGCTTTCCAGCCACCATCTTGACTCTGCCTGGTACTAGCCCCCTCCCAAAGTCACCATCCCACATGCCTGGACTATTGCAATAATGGCCAACTAGCTGGTTCCAGTTTCTGCCTTCTCCAATGCCAAGGTGACTCTCAGGCCACTCAATAAACTCCAGAGGTTTATCTCTGGGATCAAATATAATGTTCTTGTTTAGCATTTAAAACACGTCATAACCGGGCCTCTTGTAATAACCCCAATTGTTCAACTGGTCTCTCACCTTGCTTCTTCATTCTCTAGTTCACTCTCCAGAGGCCAAAGCAAATGTACCAAAGCATACATCTGAGCATGTCACACACACAGACATATGTACCCCACCCAAATAAATTCTAGTGGTTTCTCTTCTTAGAATCAAATACAACTGCTGTGATTTGTCATTTAAAGCCCTTTACAATCTGATCTCAATCTTCCCTACCTTCTCTAGTCTGCTTACACCTCAAGCCCCTTTCCACTACCCATGGCATGCTTGGCATTCCTGGTCATGCCCCCCACCCCCCCGTGCCTGGGAGCCACTTTGCCTCACCTCTGACTTTCATGATACCTTGTTTCCTTCAAAATTCTCAAGTGACATCTTCCACATTACAATTTATCTTATATCTATTATGCACATATTATACGGACATTTGTTCTCCCTTAGTAGTCTGTAAGTTCCTTAAGGATAGAGATGGTTTTGTGCAAAAAGCCTAGCACATAATAAACACTTAATAAATGCTTCTGGCTTAAGAAGTGACGAAAAGATAGAAATGGGTGTTTTCCCAGATCTGTTTAGCAATAACTTCACTGTCCCTCAGGTCCTGAATGAACTGTCTCCTTGCCCTGCCCTCTCTCTGGGTAAATGCCACCACTTCCCAGAGGCTCTGATTCCTAGGGCTAGTCATCAAGGTTGCCTGACTCCTTGCACCTCTAAAACATAGATATGGTTGCCGGTGAACAGTGTTGGCCCCTTTCTTTGTCTGCCTCTAGAATGTAAGCTCCTTAAAGGCAGGGATGGTTATACTTTTGTCTTTGGAACTTCAAAGTTATCCTTGATCGCATGAGTAAACAACAGGCACTTAATAACTGCCCAGTGATCGATCAAGCGATGGTTCATCTTGTTTTTAACGTTGGCCTCCGCTTGATGGAGAAGCCTGTGGTCATGAATAGGGCTGCAGCATCACCCACACGTAATCCGGCCCGTTCTCTTTTTGTTCCATCCTGAGACAGCCCCATCTCTTTCTGAAGTTTCTCTGCCGATCCAACAGCATCCTTCATCCACTTGGTTATTGCAGTGTTGAGAGCAAATTCAGTCCTTTCGGAGTGAAAACGGAGGTGATTTATCATCTCCCCTCTCCTTCTAACATTCCAAGGCTTGGAGTGTCAAACTGTGTCATCTGTCTGTAGAACCACGAGGGGCTTCCCATTTCATTTGGACTTTGTGTGGGATGCCATTCATGGCAGAGACCAGCATTGTTCAGAGGCAATCATGCCCATGTTTTAAGCACTGCCTGATATGAACAGCCAGAGGACCGTGGAACAAAGCTCTATGGCCTTCCATCTTTTAAAAATAATTCTTAATTTTTATTGATGTCTTTCATTTTTATGTCACTTTCATTTCTAAGCAGACCCCTCTCCTCTCTCCTACACAATGAGACATCTCTTATAACAAAACATTTACAAGTGATTCAGAAAAGTCAATCAAATGGGCAACTGAGTGAAAGCTGCTCACATCCCTGGGTTCCTGCCTCTGCAAAGAAGGGAAGGCGATCCATTTTCTCATATCAACCTTGGGGTCAATTTTGATTATTATACCATTTTCACAAAAGCAGACACCCAACCTTCATGCAAATGTAGACTATTATCATAAAAAACCTGGGAATAAAGCTGGGAACGCAAGCCTGTGGTCAGGTCAGCAGTGAGTATTTTCTCAGTTCCATTTTTTTAAGGTAGCACTCTGGCAGTTTTCTCCCCAAGCCTTACTTAGCCTCCTTTTCTTCAGTACCTTAAGAATCTATCCCTCCATGCACTTAATACTCCTTCCCCTCCAGCAAGGACTTCCTCCGTATATACTTGGTCTCTAGGTCAGCAGCTCTTCCCAAGCTTTCTTCTGGAGAGTCCAAATGTGACAGTTCCATTTTGTAGTTGCTGAAGAAAGGAGGGTGTTTTTTTTTTAAATTTGCAAAAATCTTTACAGAGCTTTTCCTTTTGGGGTGTGTGTGTATTTATTTTCTTTTCTGTTTCATCCTTAAATTCACCGAATATGATTTTTCTTCACTGGGACTCTACTCAAGCTTTCTGAAAACACTCTTTCTGCCCTTTACTGCTTCTCACGATCTTATAACCTATTATTGTATAGAAACTCTACCACCAGTCAATCAAGAATCTAATGAGGAAGACTGGGAAATGTTTAAAATGCCAAATGGGGCAGGCTGTACTTTAGCTGCAAGGGTGAAGTAATTCCATGAGCAGAAGAGTGACATTATTGGACCTGAGGGTTTTGGGTAGAGAGAGACCAGATGTAAAGAGACCAATGCAGATGTTACTGAGATAGTTCAGGAGAGATGGAGAGGACCTAGAGTAGAGTGGGAACAGTAGGAGGAGAGAGGAGGGGAAAGTCACAAGAGAGAACACAGACTGGAGAAGAGGGCAGGGAAAGCTGCTGAGCACATGTCACTTAAAGGTTGTGAGCAGAAGGAAGCCGGTGCCCTGCGGGAAACGAGGATGATGGGAGGAAGGGTGAGTTGTCTTAGACACATTTATGTTTTCTCTGGGGTGTCCAGGTGGGGATGATGGTGCTGGGTCTTGGAAGAGAGCTGAGGGCAGAGCCACCTGCCTGGAGATAATACTGAAGTGCAGGAGAACTGACGAAATACTGAGAAAAGAGGAGAGGGTCCAGGACAGAGTCCTGGGGGATATCTGCACACCAGGGGCAAGATGAGGCTGAGGAGGTCTGCACTGGTACACAGGAAGAGAACCCTAACACAAGTGGGAGGACAGAGGGGGTGGTCCACAGAGAGGGCATGCATGAGACTGAAGCAGGGTAAGATCTACTGGATTTAGTAAGAAAGTGTTTCAGGCGACTGGCAAGGACAAAAGCCAGGTGGCAGAGGCTAGTGAAGGGAAGACAGTGGTGATGAGCAGCTTTTCTCTAGGAGTCTGGCTACAAAAGGGAGAGAGCAATAAGATGATAGCTAGAGGGGACGGCAGGCCAGGAAGAAGGCCTAAAGAGACTGGAGCACATTGTTATAGAGCAGGAAATATGCCAGTGGATAATGAAAGGAGGAAAATTAATGAGAGTTGATAGAAAGGCGAAGGACCCCAAGTGCAAATCCTGATTTTTTTACATGGCCAATATAGAAATAGGTTGTGAGTGACTATATATTTGCGGCTGAGGTGTTATTCTTTTTCTTTAGTACTCGAGGGGGGAAGGGAAGGGGTAGGAGGGAGAGTAGGAAGATTTGTGCAGATTCAAAGGAAAGAAAATTAGAGAGAGGGAGTGTCTGAAAAGGCAGGAGGGCTTGGGACTGATCAAACTCCCAGAAGGTTTAGCATTGGCAAGGATGAGAGTTATTTCCTTCCTTTTCAGATGAAAGAAAGGAAGAGAAGGCCTTTGTGAGGGATGGTGTTATTTTTTCAGTGAAATAGAAGGCTAGGGCTTCTGTTCAGAGAAAGGGGAAGGATAGTTAGAAGCAGCCACTTTGGAGAATGAGGCAGTTGACCAAGAAAGAGTACAAGGAACCCCATGTAGTGGAGAGGGCCCAAACCAGACTTCAGCCACATTTGTGCTGAGAAGCACAAGGGCTGGAGGAGAGAAGCCGGCCAATGCTATGTGCCAGACACTGTGCAAAATCCTGGGGGAAAGAAAAAGGCCTCCTCTCATCCTGGTCCAGTGAGGAGGTCTAGCTGGTAGGGTGGGCAAGGAGCTAGGGCATCATGGGAGAGTCAAGTTCCTGTGAATGGAAGGAGATGGAAGGGTTCTGCAAAGAATGTACCTATTGTCAAAGGAGAATCGCCACCAATGGAACAAGAGGATGCTGTTGGACAGGTACCAGGGCAGCTACCATCTGAACTGTGCGGTAAAGCCCTCACCCCCTTTCCTTCTGAAAAGAGCCCATCCAAGGAGAAGCTCGGGAAGCCGAGCCTCACCACCCCAAAGCTTGCAGAAGCCTGGTGATCGATTTCTTCCCTCGGATCTGTATGAGCCACTGGCCTAGGAGTAAAAGTTCCCAATCTGAGCTTTCCTTTGCTTGAGACCTTCAGAAATCAGAGTTGGCACTGACTAAGGGAGGATGATGGACAGAATCACTCGCTCACTGCCCTTCCAACAGCTATGGAGGTGACAGTAAAAGCTGATGTTCTTTCAACAAAAGGAATGTCAACACCAACTGGCTGGTGCATGAATAAGAAACCTGGAGACCTAAATCACCCTGATATTCTTAGAAACTTCCCAGTTTCTAAGTTAAAAATCCCATGTTTCTTTCCTGGCTTTCTGCTAGGGGCCTGGAAGGCAGAAGGCTGTGAGATGTGATGAGCACAGGCTGGGCAGTCAAAGAAGAGGTGCCGATCAGTGTCACACAGCCCTTCCTCCCGGTCCCCACCACACAAAACAGACATGCAGACCCCATTCTGTCTTACTGGAAATGATTCTTGTCCACACCATAGCTTCCAAGCCTATCTGCAGGTGCGTGTAGTTCAAAACAAGCAGATAACGTGGAACCAAGATGGTGCATACCAGGCAAGATCCAAAGGAAAGAAAAGAAGCTGTGCTGCTGCTACCCCCCATCCCCAATTGCCGCTGAGCCTTACCTGAAGTGCTATGAACGTTGGTAAAGGAGTTGTCAGAGGCACTGTAGGGCCAGGCACCAGGTGAAGGCAGCGAGGTGTTGAGGGAAGAATTAGACCCTTTGCACACACACAAGACGGAAGAGAAGAACATGAGAAACTAAGGGTTAGGGACAGGAATGAACAATCAGGAGCCCATGGCCACTCTCAGTAGGAGGCACATGATTTACACAAGTGTGCAAACATCACGCATTCCTGCCTTGTGGAAGCCAGAGAACAGCCACCACCGAGCCCAACTCCCTTAGTCACCTGTGGTGTTGTCCCGCAGAAGTTGGTGGTCAGTATCTACAATGGGAGATGTGGCTGGACCCCCGAGCACACTGCCTGGGGTCACGTAGGGGTCAGACTCAGGGTCGATGTTTTGTATACCTTTCCACGGCACTCCTGGTTGGAATTCTAGGACAAGAAGGGAAACATACAACCAAGTGATCACAAGAAACTGATGAACGAGCCTCCACGCTTCCTGAGCAGCTTATTGTAAATGAGCCTGAATCAATTTCCCCATGGATTTCCATGATCAAAGTCCAAAGCATTGTTTATCTTCATGCTCTGGTGTCTCTCTAGAAGCTACAAGTCAGAGTCAGAGACACCTTCTGGGCAGGGGCTATGGCCCCCAAAAACTAATGTTAAGCAATGACAAGACGGGTAACTTTAGAGTGCCCAAATCTAGGGAGAAAACAGGCAGCAGGAGGCCAGAAGGCAAGTGGTGGGAACACTACAATCCAGAAACCAGAGGGAGGAGGTGGCCACCATGACTTCAGGCTATCTGCTAATGAGACCCTTGAGTGGGTTGTGGCATGTGGGGGTAGTGATTTCAGCTAGCCTTTGTACTAGGCCAGAGTGGAGTCTGCACTGAGAAGGAGCGGAGAGTCGGTAAATTTTATAATGCCAACGCATTTAGATAATAGACTGAATCAATGACCTAATAGGACCTGAGGACCCAGTACCACAGTGTGGAATGGTGGAAATATTTGGGGGTGAGATGTACAAGTCCTGGCTGGGCCTTCTCCTGGGAGGGACTGGCCTATGCCTCAGTTTTACCGCCTGTGCAATGGAGGCAATCCCTGAATCCTCTACCTCCAGCTCTTGTAAGGAGAGGTGGGCACACCACTGTGACCAATTACTCAGTAGCTCAATCCCACCCATGTTGCTGAGAGCCTCTATGGATCACGTAGTGAGGATGTCAAGGTAAAAAGGTATGGAGCCTCCGGAAGAAGCAGGCAGGCAGCCCTGAAAAGGCTCCCTTTTAGGTGACTCTACCTTCAGGTCAAGCCTCCTTCAAGCCTGGGGCCTTGGAGGACGTGCTCCCCAAATGGTCTAATGAAGGTGGCAGTTCTGTCAGGCTGAGAAGGCTTATGATTCTTTCCCGTTACGGCTCATGAGCTTGGGGGGGCTGGCTATACTGACCTGTCCATACCAACACCAAGCAGTCTGATTCTCTCTGCAAGGATAGCTGTCCAGAATTTCCAGACATCCACAGCCTCGGACGTCAGGGATCCTGACATCCGAGCCAGCTGTCAGACTCAGATGGAAAGGGATCCCTGTGCCCATCCCAGCTTTTCAGTCCAGCTCTAAGCTGGCCACCTCTGGTCTGAGCTGTGGACACAAAGTCCACAGGGGGATCAAAGCTATGGGACACACTCTCCACTTCCCTGACTGCTTTCAGGCTGAAAGCACAAGGCCCTATCTAATCATGCCAAATACAGCCAGTAAAATCAGGCCACATGCAAGGGGGAAGTGATGTCTTATGGAGATTGCCCCTGACGCTCACTGCTGTGGGTGGCTGCCAAAGGCGACTCCACACAGCGCCCAAGTCAGTAGGCACTGCACAGAGCTTCGTTCATCCCATGGTGGAGAGGTGGGCACAGGCCCTTCACCAGACAACGCTTGGACCCCACCCTGACCCCATCTCTTCCACGGCCTTCCCTGATGCCTGCAGAAGCAAGGAGGCTGTTGGTGGAGTCAGGAAGACCTGGGTGGGAGTTCTGCCGCAGACAATCCCCAGCTGTATGTCGACCTGGGGCAGACACGACTCTGGGCCTCAGCTTCCTCCTCAATGGTCCCTAAGGTCCCTCCCTGCCTTGCACTATGATCCTTAAGCCTATAACTCCAAATGGCCAAGTTGCTTCTGGACTTCCTTACCTGTAATAAAAGATGGATGCTGGGCTTTAAAATCAGGAACTAGGGAGGTTGCAACAGACATTAGAAATTATCTACTCCAACTTCTGATCTAAAACTCCTGTCCTTCACACTTGAGAAAGCTTCTCCTGGCTGTCATCTCCTAGAGCCAATGCCCTCATCACCAACGTACCAGACTTAGCTTGCCCATTTACTTCTGTTCTCTTGGTCAAAACTCTTTACATCCAGAGGCAACTGGGTGGGGCAGTAGACAGAGCACTAGCCCTGGAGGCAGGAAGACCCAAGTTCAAATCTAGCCTCAGACACTTACTAGCTGTGTGACTCTGGGGAAATTACTTAATCCCAACTGCACCTCCCCCGCCCCCAACCCCCTTTACATCCAAGTTTAAAATGCTTGGCCAGCTATTTTAGGCCATCATCACTCCATTCCATCTTTTTTGCCTTATTTTGTACTAGCCCCTTCCACATTCTCTACGCTCTGGTCAAATCTAACCAAACCTGTCGATACCAGGAGCTTGTCTATCTCTGTATCTTTGTTCTCACTGTACCCCAATTCCCAGAATGTCCTCACCCCTCAAAAAGCTTCTAAAAGTCATCCTTTAGAGTTCGGCCCCCAAACAGCCTCCAGTCTGCTTCACAGAATAGCCCATCTTGGAGCATTAAAGGATGCCCTCCAGACTAAGGTTCTCATTCTCTGGAAGGCCAGGATGCAAACCTGGGTCATCTGATTCTTGGCCTCCTCTCGCATTCCAAGCAGCACTTCAGATTGCATGGGTACTTACTGAATTAACAAATTAATCTGAAGCCCCCCCATGGAAGTGGAAGAGCTCATACTTTTCCCAAAAGTGCTTAAATAAGTTGAGAAGCAAATGCTGCTTCAGCAAGGGTATGTCCTGGAGCGTACCTGGAGGCCAACTGGCATGGCTGGATTTACTTCCAATTTTATTTGTTGGTGGCGATTTGGCAGGTAACCAACTATCACCAGCAGGCCCTGTATGGCCCCCCAACGTGTCGCCTGGGATGATATCAAACTGGTTGTACGGCGATCCTCCTCGAGTTTTTCCAGGGGGTACTATGGCGCCTGGGAACAGAAGGAGACAGAGAATTCACACACAGAAAAGGCTAGAGGCAAAAACAACATCAATAAACATTTTCTAAATTACCTCAAATCTACATATGCTCTCTTAAATACAGTAAAAGGAGACATTATGCAGGCCCACCTTGCTCTCTGGTGATTGATTCTGAACCAGTGATCCAAGAGACAAAACCAGTCAAACTTCAAATAGCTGGTTGTCTAAGGGTAGACTCTACAATCCCGTCCTCACTCCTCAGAGGCTGTAACTGACCCTCCCTGAGCATCCCATAATACCTTCTGACTAAGGTGCAGATGGGCTGCAATCTGTGGCTCAAGCAATGAAACTAAGGGTGAACCGCCTTAGCTCCACAGGAGCTAACTGCTGCACCCAACCAGTGTCTGGTTAAGCAATGTTAATCTGAGAGGGTGAGCAGTGCCACGGAAGCTCTATATAGATGGTTACTGAGAAAACCAGACACAATGCCTTTCCACGCTAAGGCAGTGAGGCAGAATCCTCAGGTCGGCTTGACCTCAACATGACACTATGTGCAGCCGCTTTACGAACCAGGATTCTGGTGAAGGAAAGGCCAATGAATCTTAAGTGCTCCAATGTGAACATCTCATCCCAACGTGGCCACCTGATGTGGCAGTAACCAACGTGCCACATGAGGAAGCAAAAACAGTACTAAGCTAAGAGATGGGAAAAGACCACGGGTCCCCAAACGAGTCCCTCCAGCGCAAGACATGATGAGTTAGCATCTCAAGGCAGCCGAAAGATGGAAGATTGCCAAAAATTTAGAGAAGATTCTAGAGACCAAGAGAATATAAAGCGTGAGTCCTTTTTCCTCTCTAGCACATTTTCAAACCAATCCTCTTCACATCCTGAAGCCTCTCAATGGTGGGAGAAGGGAATGGGGTCCCCTAGATGGTATCCACACAAGACCCCTCCTCACATGGGGCTGGAAGATACAGAAGATTCAGCACTGACTGCTCTTTGGTGAAAAAGGGCAATAAAAATGCCTGGTTTGCTTGGCCTAGCAGAACACTGGTGTAAAGGGCCCCCAACCAAGTATTTCCCATGCATATGTCAGCAGAAGAAGGTTCTGCGAAAGACAGTGACGACCCTCCTAATAGGAAGGGAGGACGATGCTTGGCGGTGCTATTTGGCTTAGCCGTGGAGGCTGTCTGCTACCAAGACCCAGAGAGATAAGAGAATTGCGCCAAACGGGCGTTCTTAACTGTGTTCCACAATTAGGACACACTACCTTCCACGTCCACCCCTTTCTTTGCACAGGCTGTGCTCTCCCCTGAAAGCTCAGCTCTCCAGGAGGCCTTTCCTGGGCACCCCACCCCCCAAAGTGCAGCATAACAATTTTGTATGTTTCTGTACAGGTGTGCTGTCTCCCCAGGCTGGACTGTAAGCTCCTCGAGGGCAGGGTCTACTTTGTTTTCGTTGTATCCCCTGCACCCATCAGAATGCCTGACACACTGGAAGTGCTGAATCAATGCTTGTTAACAGGCAGAATGACAGCAACGTGCTTCAGATGCTTCTGTTGGTGGATGGCACCATGTCCTGGAACACTGCAGAGCCTCCTACAAGAGATCCACAATCATTCCAAAGCCTTAGGCTCAAGGATCCACATGAGAAAAACAGAACAGGTGAAGAATGCCTACTGTCCATTCCAGGCTATCCATCCAGCCAGGTAGTCAGAAACCACAGATTCGGGCCATTGGTGCTTCCCGAGCCTGGCCAATGTGCAGACTGGAATAGGGTCAGAAAAGCTATCTGGGAGAGCTGGTGGGGAGGCTGAGTGTGACCCCCAAGCTTCTCCAGGAGATAAAAGCTCAGGTCTTATTTTTCACTTTGGGAAATCTCTGTTTTCCAGAATTTTTTATGTTTGATTTTTGTTTTTTTGATGTTGTTTTTCTATTTTTTTAAAAGTTCATGAAAAATATTCAAGAGGGAAAATTTCTCCTAAGGCTTGCTTTGGCTGCAAGCCATAAGTCAAGGGCAGAATTTATTATGTGCCTACTAAGTGCCAGGCTCTGTACTAAGTGCTGGGGATACAAAAGAAGGCATGAGGCAATGCCTGCCCTCGAGAAGCTCACAGTCTAATGGGGGAGAGACAATATGAGGACAACTCTGTAAAAACAATACATATGTAAGATAAACTAGATACAGTCATCTCAAAGAGAAGGTACTGAGGTTCAGGAAGGCTAGAAAAGGTTTCTTGCAGAAGGTAGGACTTTAGCTGAGAAGCCAGAAGGAGGTGAGGAAGACGGAGGGCACCCCCAGGGGTGGGGCTGGGGAGCAGCCAGCTGGAGATGGAGCATTTCATTCAAGAATTAGGATAGAGGCCAGTACCACTGGACTGTGGAAGGGGGTGCGCTTCAGAAGACTGGAAAAGCAAGAAGGAGCCAGATTAGGAAGGGCTTTCTACCTCAAAATGAGCATTTTAGATTGGCTCCTGGAGGTCATAGAGGTCAGGTCTGGGACAGCTGGAAGGAGGATGGCCTAAAGTGGGAGGAGACTTGGGGCGCTTTCTGGAGAGTGATCAGGCAGCCTTTATGATAATCCAGGCACAAGGTGATAAGGACCTGTGCAGGGGCAGGGCTGAGTCCTAGTACGTGATCTCACATCTGTCAGTATTTTGAATGGAACTATCCCTCGTTCCTGTGCTTTGTTCCTGAACTCACACATTCTTTAGGAATATATTCGTCTCCATTTAAATTTGGATCCTTTCTTTAAATTCTTTTACTGATAATAATTTTTTATTATACTGTGGTCAGGAAAGGACATGTTTACGATGTCTTCACGCATTTCTTTAGGACACACTTGAGAACTATATACATACTTTTTGATTTCCATTCAGTAACTGCCAGAGAGGTCTCTTCACCAGTTTTTCTACAGTTCTATTCACTTCTTGTTTATTTTTTTTGTTAGATTTATCCAGGTTTGAAAGGGAACGTTGAGGGCTCCAAGTAGTACAGCATTCCTTTTTATTTCTCCCTGTAACTTAAGTACCCAGATGCTATGCCATTTAGTGCACAATTAAACAGTGATAGTATTTCAGTATTGATGGTGCTTTTAAACATAACTTATTTTCACTGCTTATCTCTTTTCCCTATGTTTATTTTTACTACTGCTTTGCTAATAGCCATTCCTGTTGTTTTAAACTTGCTTGAGGCATAACAAATTCTCCTGTGGGGCCTCATTTTAACTCTATGTGAATCTTAATTTTTCAAGTGTGTGGAGATTTTTTTGGATTCTATTTTCTAATCCACTCTCCATCTTATGGGTTAAGTTCATCCTATTTACATACAGAGTTACTGTTAATTGTTTTCCCTTTCTATCATAAACTCTTGCCCCTCTTTTTGCCACTCACATCACTGACCTTATTCTAAAGATGGCACTTTTCCTTGTCAGTTTTTGATATTAGAGACTTTATAGATTTTTCTCATTTTTCAGTCTTCTGATTCTGTTCCAGTATTTTTTTTTTATAAATTTTATTTAATATATTTAGTTTTCAGCATTGATTTTCACAGGAGTTTGAATTACAAATTTTGTCCCCATTTCTACCCTCCCCCCACTCCAAGATGGCATATATTCTGGTTGCCCTGTTCCCCAGTCTGCCCTCCCATCTGCCACCCCACTCCCCTCCCATCCCCTTTTCCCTTCCTTTCTTGTAGGGTAAGATAAATTTCTATGCCCCATTGCCTGTGAATCTTATTTTCTTGTTGCCTGCAAAAACATTTTTGTTTTTGAACATCTGTTTTTTAAAACTTTGAGCTCCAAATTCTCTCTCCTCTTCCCTTCCCACCCACCCTCCCTAAGAAGTCCAGCAATTCAACATGGGCCACATGCGTATCATTATGTATAACCCTTCCACAATACTCATGTTGTGAAAGACTAACTATATTTTGCTTCTTCCTAA
>CM053623.1:236366223-236411155 GCA_028646595.1 Phalanger gymnotis
CTGGGGCCAGAAGCAACTGCAGCTGTAGTTCTGTAGCTGCCCCACCTCCGCTGCCCCGCCCCTCCGGGGCTGTGGCTGAACTGCAAACTCTGTCCCCAGCAGCTTTTCCCACTAACCTACTCTGTTGTCTTTGGTGTTTGTGGGTTGTGAAGTCTGGTAACTGCTGCAGCTCATTGATTCAGGGCGTTAGGGCATGCTCTGCCCAGCTTCTGGTCTCATTGGTCTGCGCCACCCAGGCTGGGCTCTGATCCACTCAGCTCCGCTCCCCTCTGCTCCCAGCTCTGTGTGGGATAGACCTTACCCAGAGACTATCCAGGCTGTCCTGGGCTAGAGCCCTGCTTCTCTCTGCTACCCTGTGGGTTCTGCAGTTCTAGAATTGGTTCAAAGCCATTTTTTATAGGTTTTTGGAGGGACTTGGCGGGGAGCTCGCACTAGTCCCTGCTTTCCAGTCATCATCTTGGCTCCGCCCCCTATTCCAGTATTTCTTGCTATTTTATACAACCATGGAGTTCTATTTATCCCATTCCATTTATTCAGGGAGTCTACTTCCGGGGTGTGGATTTCCACTTTTTCTTGTAAGTGATTTATTCTCCTCAATTTTTTTCCTTAAGAGCTCAAATTTCATTTTTTTTTTCATCTCTTGCTTTATTTCTGTTAGTTACTCTTGGAATCTTCGGGGCTAGGTCATCCTTTTCACTGAGGCTCTCCTTGGGGCTACTGTGGAGTTTTTCTCTTCTTTGTTGGGGTTCTTCATTTCTTCATTGTGCTCAGAGTTTTCTTCTATTCCTTCCCATCTCCAGCTTCAGTTTCTGGATGGGACTATGACCAGAGTCCCACTGTCCTGAACTTCTGGATGGAGTGGGTTGGCCCTATTTGGTCCCTTCTCCTCTGTAGTCTAGATGTCACTGCCACTGTGGTTCTGGGCTGCAGGGCAGGTACAAGCTACTGCCCTCTGTGTCTATCCCTGGCTCTTGCCCCCTCCTCTGGGTGAGTCTTAGCCTCAGCTCAGCAAGGGCTCTGGTCTCCCCTTATCATTATATAGTCTCCAGCTGGGGGCTGTCTCTGTGGTGACCTCCTACACTGACTCTCCCTTGGCTCTTCTCACTTAGAGCCCAGCCCCCATCCTCCCTAGTTCCCTCAACTGCTGTGACCCTCCTGAGTGCCCAGAGGCTTCTGGCCATCCTCTTACAGACTTGGAATGTGGTTTCTTTTTAGTTTTCTCTTTTTTTTTTGCAGGGGGGAAGGCAGGGCAATTGGGGTTAAGTGACTTGCCCAAGGTCACACAGCTAGTTAAGTGTGTCAAATGTCTGAGGCCGGATTTGAACTCAGGTCCGTCTCACTCCAAGGCCGGTGCCCTACTCACTGCACCACCAAGCTGCCCCTCTCTTTAGTTTTCTTGAGCACTGTTTCGTCTGGTGACTGGGGTGCTTGCTGGGATCATCTGCATCTAAACCCAGGCCCATGACTTTCACAATGGAATGCTTCAGGTGGTACTCTATGATTCTCAGTCAGAGAACATCCCAGTTTCTAACAAGTTAATGTTAGGGGCTGCTTAAAGGGTAATGAATGGGGTGTATGGTGGTTATGTCTAGGCTGTAACCCATCACCAATAGAGAATCAGGCCAAGAGTGTTAAAGATGTGAACGAAAAAGTAAAGTCAGCTGGTCACGTGGCCAGAATAAAGGATAACTAATGGACAGCCCACTTAAGACAACCTCACGTTGTCACGATGGATCACCTATGAAAGATTCAAGAGAGGACCTGGCCAAGAGTCACAAAGGATGAGTAGACATTGCTGGAGGGGTCATAGATGAGAAAAATGACAGCTCCTTTTAATTACAAAAAATGCTATAGTCTTGTAGGGCACTTCATTCACATCTTTGACAGAACTCTAGAGAAGAAAACACTAAAAAAAATCCCAATTCTCTACTCTCTTCACACCCCAACCCCCAAGCATCTCAAAATCTCACTTCATGGAAAAGTGTTTATATGATTACACTCTTAAACTGAGGGTAAGGTAGATAAGAAATGGCAACGGTCTTACCTATTAGTTTTTGGCCCTTTGGTCACCAATGATATTTGTTGACAAATTAATATTCTTTAAATTTACTGACAAATGGTTATTAGTACAATGGCCTAAAATATGTGGGTGTCTTCCATCTGCTCCACAAAAGCAGGTAGTATGCAAAATATTTCCCCCAAAGAGAGCTAAAAACAGTAAGATCCACTTATGGTGGGTGACATGGTGACAAGCCGGAAAGCACCGGACAGGTGACATGGCTTACTTCTCTGTGTCAGCCTTATGTTCTTCTAATGACATTTGGGACACTTTTCCTCCCCTATTCGAAACTTTGCTTGTGTTTCAGTCTGAGTCTGTTCACCACATCATGCATCTTTCCTCTGTCCTTGGGGCAGTCTTCAACTTGCCCATTTAGGACACTCACAATCCTACATAACACTCCACTGAAATAACATTGAAGGGTATTAAAAAAGATGGGCCATCATTAAGTGGGGAAAGGCTGACCAAGTTATGGTCTATAAAGGTGATGGGAAGCCTGGGGTGCTGCAAGAAATGAAGGAAAGTGTTTCAGAGAAACCTGGGAAGACCCTTCTGACTGATTCAGGAGCAGGAGAACCATTTATACAGGGAGAGCAACAGGGTAAAGACAAGCTTAGGAAACTCCCAATCAACACAATGCCAGAGGACAGACTGATTAAACACACTGCTCAGCCCTCAAAGGTGGAAGGCTCAGGCTGCAGAAGGAGAACTATTTTTCTTGGGACATGGCCAATGCAGAAATGTGTTTTACTCGATGGTCTATGATTGTAAAAGGGGTTGTTTTTCTTGCTTTCTCAATGGGGTGGGAGCAGTTAAAAAAAAAAAGACAGGGCTTTGTTTTAGCATGGTGTAACTTACCAGACCCAATCTAGCTTGCTCTTCTCCTCCTGTGGCTTCAGTTCTAGGTCCACTCACTGCCCATAGCCACTGTCCAAACAAATACTCTGGTGGAATGAGCTATTTGGCTGCTTATCAATTTGGACAACAGATGCTTTTTACTTCTATTTCATTAATCTAGTTAGGCCAAAAATTTCTGAGTGATTGTGGCTCTCGCTTAAGAAGTGCTGCAATATCCCAGGACCTGATGTAATCAACACAATGTCAGGCCCAAGCAGCAGCCCCTCGAGGGCCTCTTCCCATCCATAGGGAATCCCCCTCTTCCACTGGGACTCTTTACTGGACCTCCATCTCCATGACAGTAGTGTGTGCCTTTGGAGAACACATCTCCTTGTCTTGTGCTTTCTTGCGGCATTAATAATCATCAGTGTCATTTTAAAAAGTCCTGCCTTGACAGTCACTTTGCTGGCCATTCCTCCTTCTCTGGGGTCGAAGAGGAGTGAAATATAACATGTCAATCACTCTTTTATGTGTCATGACAGTCAACAAGAAGAGCAGCCTCATAAGGAGATGCCAAAGGCATTAACTAATTTGGCAAGAGGCTGACCTGCAAAATGATGTCATATTCAGATGCATTTCTTAACCTCTCACTCCATCCTGCAGTACTATTGGGCCCTGGCTGCCACAATGTCTAAGAAAATAAGAAAAAATGATGCAGAGATAGCCTGGAAATAAATGATAACATTTAGGGAAGGTATACAGAGAGCCTCACGTAACCACAATTACAGAATCTGGGTCCAATAGTCGGAGTTTTACAAAAGTGGTACAAAGGTTTGAAATGAATGAACTCTTAGGGCTGGCAAGGCCCACCAAAGAACATCGATAGAAAGTACAGTCAGAGACCCATTTGGACTTTGTTTTCATGAAGAGATGAGTCTGTGTGACTAATTGTCCAATGAAACAAAACTGAAGGAAGAGCTGAGTGATCATTCGGAGACCTTTCATCTGCTTTACAGAAGATTTTAAGAGGTGCGTACAGGGAATCATGGTGAGGTGAGGGTGCAAGGCTTGGATCATGCTGATGCTCTGATCCACATTGCCTATGAATATAAAGGATCTTGGAGCTTTTAAGAAATAATCATAGTTCACATTTATATAGTGCTTCACAATTTATAAGGTAGACACATCAATATTCACAGGAGTTTTATCATTAGGGTTAAAATGGAACTAGTAGGAAAAAAAGATAAATACCATTGAGATGTCAACTGTGCTCCTCATAAAAGCCATTCAGAATCCTTCTGCGCCTCAAGAGACGCCCCGCTCCTAAAGCCAGGGCACCCCCAACTAGCAGTCAATCTTCAAGTTTTACCGACTGGTTATCCAAGCTGACAGATGCACACCCCCAATGAAGGCCTTCCAGGTATAACAGTCCATTAGAGACGTGACTCAGTACACTCCTCTCTAACACTGGTCATCGTAAGTCTTTGGGAAATTCAAAAAAAGGAAAGGACCTCCAGCCTTCCCAGTTGTTAAGCCAACTTCTTTGACCAGACTAGCAGAGGGGGAAGAGTCTCTTACCATTTTTGTGCATACTGGCATCTTGTGTAGCTACCGAGGGCAGGCCTTCCATCATAGAAGTCCACTGTTTAAAGCGAGATTCTGTCCCAGCTTCCTTCCCTCCAACCATGCCATAATCCATGCCACTTGAGCCAAAACCTAAAAATAAAAATCCCAAACCCCAAATTAACTTTCACAGCATTCTTATTACATTACAAATTTACTAAAAGATACACAAATAAGCTATGGGTAACAAAATTCCTGAGTTTCTTCTCTAAGTGGCTTAACTGGTCACATATTACTCATTCAATGGCTCTTATTGCTGATGCAAAATTCAGCCTTTCACTCTCATGAGCGGGCAGGAAAAACCACAATGAAAAGCTGCGTGAAGAAACCCCTGTCCGTCTTAGTCTCATGTCAGCACATGACTGAGAAAGCTTCACGTGGAGAAGCTACTCTGAAAACTGGAGGTGCTGAGGCCACCCATCAGGGCTGAGGTTTTCAGCAGACGGCAGAGGCTGGTGGGTACATATAAGTAATGGATAAAACCCTAGCACCGTATAAGCAGAGAGCATTCTATGGTTAACAGAAACCCGAACCTGCCTTCCTTCTCTGAGAACTAATGACCTTGGGGGAACCACAGACCACTTCTGCTAAGTCACTCTTGAAAATGAAGCCTCAAACAAAAGTGGGAAGAAAACCTGAGTAAAATTTCTCTTTTGATATTTTGTGGTGTGTGTGTGCGCGCTTGCGCGTGCACACAGCAGGAATGGGAAGCAGCTGGTGGAAGGACAGAAAAAGAGGCTGAGGCCATGGAGGGACCATCCTAGAGGTTCATGCATGTGGGCTGACTTCCCTCAGTGAGTTTTCCCTGCAGGCTTTCCCTTGCTCCTGCCTGTCAGTCACTGCTGACCTCAAAGTGTTTCTGGATTCCACCTGGAAAGCCATCACCTCTCTTTTCTCCCATAAAGCCCTTCTCTTACTCTGGCCTGCATTAATAATCTTTGGTCTGCCTTCCTTTAAAACTCTGTACAAGAGGAGTGGGTGGTCTAGATGGTCTCTAAAGCCCCTTTTAGCTCTTTGCACAAGCCTATGCCCCTCCTAGGACCCCCGGGCTGCATCCTCGCCCCCCTACATCCTCCTCCCCCTCCACCTCTGGGTTGCGTCTTCCCCCCATCCTCCCTCCTGTGCTATGTTCCCCCCTCCACACTGCATCCTCCTTCCCCTCCCATGGCTTGGCCACAAAAGCCTAGCCTGGCTCTTCTCCCACGGCTGTGGTTGCCCTCCTCACCAGAACCATAGCCAGGAATTTGCCCTTTGCTCTGAAGGTCAGGGAGCCCCACATTCAGGGCGCTGGGGACCAGGTTGTCCAGATGTGGCTTGGGTCCGACGGGGTGTGATGGTGAATGCTTCATGCTCGGTGGTCGCTGCTGCTGTTGCTGTTGCTGCTGCTGCTGCAAGGCGCTCATCATCCGAGCAATCTGTGGAGGAGGCAGAAGATGCTAAACCCTCGGTCCACTCCACTCCAAGGAGGCGGACAGTCCTTCCAGGGGGCCCATCTTCCACCTGCATGCCTAGCTCACCTGCTGTTCGTGCTGCTGCCGCACAGCCTGGGAGATCTTTCTCTGGTTTTGGAGCAGCTGCTGCTGTTGCTGCTGCTGTTGTAGGAGAAGCTGACAGGCCTGCAAAGAAGGAAGGGGGAGAAAGGAGGAGGAGGATGAGGGGAGAGAAGAGAGAGACAGAGGGAAAGAAGAGAGGAGAAAAGGGGAAGAGGAAGACAAAGAGAGAAGGTGGGGGTGGGGGCAAATACATGAAATGGAAACCTTAAGGGTATCGTCACTCCCTGACAAAAAAACACCAGCAAAGAGATCTGTAAAACCCAAGCATTCCATTTAATGGAGATGCCAGTGTGGATGGAGTAACTGAATTCTATTCCCTCTCCTCATTTAACAGGTGAGAAGTAAATGAGCCAGGATCTGAACCCTGCTAAACTGACCCACAATAACCCACACACATCATTCACATGAATATTATCACTATAGAAATGTAAGATAAAGCACCCTGTCTTATCGAAAGAGCAATTATTTTCCTGATAGACTGAATTACCTCTTAGAAACAACATATCTCACTCCCCCCCCAACAGAGCAAAGGAAATAAGAGCGATTTAAAACGTAGGGTCATCACTGTCTCTCTGTCTGTCTGTCTCTCTCACATACATACACACAAAGAAATGAAGCCTATTTGAAATACAGGGTCATATCACACAAGTCCCTGTATTGCAAACAGGCCAATCAAATTAGAAGGACCAAATGAAGTTCCATTTGACGTGCACATCTCAGAAGTAATGCAGTGACAGGGGAGATGATGTAGTCCTTACCAACTGAAACTGGGGAATCTGTGGAAGCTGGCTCAGCATGGCGATCTGTTGGGGAGACAGCTGAGGTCCCAGGTTGAAAAGACCCGGGTTCAGGCCACTGTTAGGAAACTGTTTGAGCACGGAGGCAGAAACCTAGCAGGAGGCAAGGAAGGAGGCAGGGTTGGTGAATGGGATAAAATGTCCAAGAAAGAATTCTTGGCAATTGGCATCCTTGGCAATAGAAGCCAAGGATGAGGAGTGCGTGACAGGAAACATGCTTTGTCTCTCACAATTGTCCTTTCATTCATTCTTTGCTTCCCACCTAAGGAATAAGGCTCTCCCCAAATGGCCCCTCGGCTAGCTCGTAGAAAGAGTCAGAAACACTAAGACTGCTCACAGGAGCTCACTGGCACCCATGTGGGACAGCGCTGCCACCTCTGAGTAATTCCAACAGATTTTGGGAAGAGAAGCTATTTTCCCCATAGACTGTGGTTGAATATGACAAACTGAACCCTAAGGCAGCCCAAGAGTAGACGTCAGTCTTACCTGCTGTCACAGAAGCCAGGATCACCCCGGATGCCCCCAGATTCCCAACAGAATCTGGTCCAGGGGAGACCTGAAGAACTGTACCACTCTTCCCCCCTCCCCCTCCCCATGGCATCCCTGGACAAGTGCTTTTCTAGCTTCTGGGGCACTTCTAGCAATACCTTGAGGGATGGGGAGCTCTCTCTGCCCTGAGATGGGGATAGGAGTCCATTCTCCTTTGGCTGGCTCTCCTAGTTACCAACTGTCCCTTGCATTAAACACCTCCATGTTAAACTATCCATCCCCACTTAGATTACTCCTCACATTGAGCTAAAATCCAGTGAGAGAAGAAACAGAGCAGCAGACCAGGCTTCGACAGAGTGAGCTGACCAAATACCTGCAGCTACAAGAAGCCTGCATCTTGTCCCCTATGTTTCTGCCCTGTCAAAAGAGAAAAGTCCTGAATCTTCCCAACACCTTATATCTTGGCCTAGTGTAATCAGTCACGTATGCATGGCTTTTCCCCAAAATACTGAAAGGGCTCAACATTAGGAATGTGCAACTGTGCACCTTCCATAACGGCCTTGTGATTTCACTGCCAATGGATGGCTGCTTGTTTACTGTCATTTTATAATATTTCCATGGCCCTAAGAGCTCACTGAGGTGGGCACTTCAGGTGTTCCATAAACCCTCTGGAATAGTTCTCCCTTACATACTGGAGGCCTTTTCTTGAGGTTTGGCCTTTTGGCCAGGGGGCAATTTTGACTCTCCTGAGACACTTGCAGTCATGGAGAGTTCTCAAGCAGGGGGGCTTTTATGGACGGGAGCATCTCACCACAATTAAACATTCATGTCTCCCTCCAAAGACCCTAAGGCATTTCTGTGAACCATTCCTAGCTCTCTATTGCTTGGCATTTGTCTTCAAGATGTGTCATGGTTCTGTAAACCCTAAGCTCTTCCATGGATCACCAATGACTTGGAGCAGACACATTCAAGAGCATCTCTGTAATCTGCCACTCCCCATCCCATCCCCACTCCCCAACCTGGTCAAAGACACTTTACACAACCTCACACTTGGAAGGAATCTTGGGACTATCTGATCATGTCCTGAGGAAGAATCCTCTGCTGGTTGTCTAGGTCTCTGCCAGAAAACTTCTAGAGGAAGAGACTCCACTGCATGCAGTGAGGAGCCTGCACCATTCCTGGACAGTTCTAAGGCCAAAGAAGGTTTTCCATATGTCAAACCTCAATCTGCACCTCTAACTTTCCTGTTACTACCACTTCTGGTCTGGGGGCCCGGGAAGAAGCCCATTTTCTCTCCCTCACGCAGCTTTTTACGCAGATAGCACTTGTGTTTTCCCTAAGCCTTCTCTAGTCCCTTCAATCGAGCTCCATGTGGCACAGTCTTTGGGCCCTTCTTCATGGTAATGTTCCTCTGGACACACTTGGCTGCTCAATGTCTTCTACTCAGAGGCTGTCCCATCAGGGCAGAGGCTCTCTCCTAATGCCATCTGACACCACATTAGCTTCCTTGTCTGTGATCTCACAAACTGCTGAGTGAGCAGGATATTAAGACTCTCAGATTTTTAAGGATGAACAATCTATCCACAGAAGCACACGTACTTGTGAAACAGAGAAACGTCTCTTCTTCTTGACCCCAGGAACTTCTGACGCCATTGGCCACGCTCTCGGGCTGACCAGACTCCTTCTACCTCACTAAAGAATCCCTTCCTTTTCTCCATCTCTGGCTACTCTTCCTGTTCCCTCAGAACAGGGACACTATCCCTGTGGGTCCTCAGTCATCTTTTCTGTCTACACACATTGTACACCGTGGCCATCTCCTGTCCTCACTGTGGAGAGGATCCTTTTGCCTTACCAGGGGGAAGTCCCCTCTGCAGGGCAGTTCCCTCAGCTGTAAAATGGGGCAATGTCTGGAGCATCAGCCTCAGAGGGCTTTGAAAAGGATGCAAAATGCCTGTAGACTTTTAAAATATCCATAGTGACTATTACTGCTGACTCCCAAACTGATGTTTCTAGTTCAGGTTTCTTCCTTGAAGCTCCAGAATAACAGCTATCCTGGGAAACCCTGCTGTAGCTCTGCCTCCACCTGTCCCGAGGTTTTTCTTTTCCTCTGCAAACTCACTCCCTCCTCCTGACTCTAGCCACTCGTCTTGCCTCGACAGCTCCTTCCATGTCCCAAGGCCTGTCACCTCCATCCTACGTGATTTGTGGGATGCCTCTGCTCCTCTCCAGCCCCACCACCGTTCCCATAGTGGAGACCCTCACACTTGGAGCCGACACAATCCACCTGACGAGTGTTCTTTGTTGTGCTCCCTTTAGCCTTCCTGTGCTAAGCTATGGAATGGATCTGTAAATACTGTTCCGCTATTAAAAACCTTTCGATGGCTATTTCCCCTTCTAGGCCCTGTTCTACCCTCATGGCCTCATTCGGTCACACACACAGACACACACACACATGCTTTGGAAATTCACAGAGAACAGAAAGAAGGCAGTCTTTGAAGGGAAGGGACCATGGGTGGGTGGGGGGACTGAGAAAGGCCTCCTGAACAAGATGTCTTTGGAGAAGAATCTTGAGCCCACCAGGTACTTGAAGATGTGGAGATGAAGGGGGAGAGCATTCCAGATCTGTTTTAGGGTCGGTGGGGCAGGACAAAGAGGGCAGTGTTCAGAGAAAACAGTGGGAGAGTAGGGTTTGCTGCTGAATGAATGGAAGGGAATGATGTGTAAGAAGACTGAAAAGGGAGGAAGGAAGTGGGAGGCGAAGAGCTTTGAATGCCGAGCCAAGGAGTTGGTGTAACCTACCAGAGTTGTTTGTGTGTGGGGATCACATGGAGGGACTCTGTGAAGGACGGATTGGGGCAGGGAGAAACTACAGGCAGGCAGGCTATTGTAATATTCCAGGGTCAGAGCAATCAGGGCCTGACCCTGCAAAGTGACTATGTGAGTGAAAAGAAGAAGATGCGGGTATAAAACTGAAAAGAGCCAGGTGGGCAATTTCTATAGAATGTAGGCTCTGAATGGTGGAACATCTCATTTTAAGGAATTAAAACAGTGGCTCATCCCAGTTGTGGAGGCCACGGTGAGCAGACGGCATCACATTCTACCAAAGAATCCTGAAGAAGAGACCTCGAGGACGTGGGATGAAAAGCAGAGGCAGGCGATGTTTATGGAGAGCTAGCCTGTCTGTACCGTCACGACCCTCCACTGCTGAGGTCTAGCGAACAGCCCCCGGCACCCTCTGGTGGATGGACAGACTCCCTGAGGAGGTCATGGGCGGACACAGACAAGAGCAGCAGACAAGAAGGTGAAGATGGATTATGGTTGGCGCTGGAGGGAGTCCTCATTATTACAAAATACTAGGGAAATGGAACCACAGAAGGTTCCCAAATGAGAGTATCCTTCTAAATTAGGGAAGGGCACAAGGGTGTTTCTGTAGCAACTTTCTGTGGTAGCAAAGCACTGGAAATAAAGGAGGCATTTATCATTAGAGAAGGGCTGCACACACTGTTTGTGCATAGAATAGAATGCTACTGTGCCCTACGAAATGGCAAACACAGAGAATTACAAAGAACGTGGGCAGGGACACCAGAGAGAATGCACAGCACTAGGGTCACATCCAGGGCCAGTGGTTCTGAGCCCCCTCCTCAGAGCCTCCTAGATGGATTAGAAAGGTCAAAGGGAACACAGGCTGCCAGAGTAGGCAAGGGGCCTATGGGGCTCAGGTGTCTGGGGGAGGCAGCAGGAATAATTTAGTGCGAAATGAGAGAGAAAACAGTGGCAGCTAAGGGGGGCCAGAGCATTGGATCTAGAGTCAGGAGGACTCATCTTGGTGAGTTCAAATCTGACCTCAGATGTTCGCTACCTGGGTGACCCCGCGCAAGTCATTTCAGCCTGTTTGGCTCAGTTTCCTCATCTGTAAAATGAGCCAGAGAAGGAAATAACCACTCCAGCAGCTTTGCCAAGAAAACCCCAAACAGGTTCACAAAGAGTTGGACACAACTGAAACGACTCAACAACAAACAAGAGAGGAGATAAAAAATAGCAACATAACACAACAAAAGCTTAGAGCAGGACACAAAGAAATTGCATTTTTCTTACTGACAAGTTTAATTCACACGTTTTTTTAAAAAAAGAACCTAACAAATTCATATTATTAAAAAAGGGGTTAACAGCGTTAAATAGTGACTGAGTGGCAAGAGGCTGGAAGCAAGAGACTCTAAGACGTTCATATAATTTAGAAAAATCTAAGATGTGTTTGAGGGGATGAGAATGAAGAAAGCAGAACCATGAGAATAACACGCACGATGCATATGATCATACAACTTATGATAACAATGAAAAACACAAACAGTAAAAAGCATTAAAGACAATGAAAAACCGAGACAATGAATTGTAACGAATCCTGGAGAACTGCTAAGGAAACAAACCCGGCACCTCTCAATGGAGCAGAAAGGCTTCAGACTACAAGGTGGAGAGGCCACGTGATCGACTGAGGTGCAGACACACAAAGCTGTGTCGGCTGGGCTTTGCTGAAACTTCTTTTGGGGGACAAGAATACGATGGTGGCAGTGATGGGAATCAAAGGGGAAATAATTGTGGCATAAAAACAAAAGAAAGCAATGAAACTAAAAAAATAAGAGACCAGTCGTTAAAAATGCAACGACGATGACAGCAATGACAGTGCAGTGCAGACAAGAGATGAACACCACCATCACCTTGGATTCCAGGGGCAGGGAACCCGCAGCCTAGAGGCTGCACGGGGCCCTCTAGTTCCCCAAGTGCAGCCCTTTGACTGAAATCCAAACTTCACAGAACAAATCCCCTTCATAAAAAGATCTGTTTAATAATTTACATTTTAATTTATTAATATTGGTTTATTTATGATGTCATATATAAAACATTTATTTATAAAAATATAAATATAAAAACTTATTTATAATTTAATAAAAGGGTGAGGACTGGCGTTCCCCAGGTGGGGTGGTTCATGGGGAGCAGCCAAGATCCACTTCCTCAGGAGTGAGAGTGAAGAACCCCTTTGCCAAAGGTGAGCACTTGGTAACCTGAAGTGAAGGAAGTCAAGGCCTTCTCCATCCCTACTCTAGACCCGTTCATCTGTTTTTGTCCCACGAGCCTCCTCTTACCATCTTTGCCCCAGAGCACCCTAGAGGGTAGTGGAGGGAGGGTCTGACCATGAGTCAGCCGTGGCACTGGGTCAACTCATGTAGCCTGTCCAAGGTCACACAGGAAGAATTCCAATCCAGTGCCTTTTGGGCGGCAGCCTCATCTTTCCAGTGACAGAATCACTAGTTCTAAGAGAAAAACAGCTCCGGACGGACAGCACTGCAGAATTCTTCTGGTCTAACTAAAGCCTTCTACCATTGCAGGCGATTCTACAGCATTTTTCCTAATGTCATGCTCTTCTCAAAAAGGGATGCAGGACAATCTGCCAACACCTGATTTCCTTTTAAACTAAAATTTTTAACAAGTATGATCACAGGATTTTCTATTTTTTTTTTCATGCAAAAGGGCTCTCTTATTTCTATATGGTAAAACACAATAAAGAGATTTGTAATTTAATATAATGCCCATGAATTTTCATCCCAGACATCTAGTGACATCCACAATGAATACTGGTAGGTATGGTGACTTTAACTTCTACAAAATCCATGGTAGGCAAGTTAACGGTCTGTAACCCTCTGCTTCTGGCATTCAGAATCATAAAACTGCTTACCTGGGGAGAAATAAACTGGGGAGGCACTTGCGCCCGTAGATTAGGGGAAGAGTTTAGCGGCTGCACTGGTGTGTGCATGCCCCGCGATTGTGCTGTGCTATTTCCAAACAAACCATGATTGCCACCCTGTAAAAAAAAGAAAAGGAAAGCCAAAGAACTTTGTTTATTTTCATTAGGAAAACCACTAAGAAGCAGACACCGGCCTAACTCCCACAACTGACCTGCAGAAGGCATGAGGCACATCCTATGGATTGTAAAAGAATTCCCAAACTAGCAAGTTTCTAACACCAGGTCCACCTCCAAGCAGTGCATCTAAGAACTAACGAGTGCCCAGTGCCTTAATTAAAATCTTCTCCTGTAGCTTGCTCATTTTGACATTTTGGGGGTTCAATGCAGCTAACAGCCTCCTCAGCATCATTCCTAAACAATGTCATTTTCTTAGCCACTCTATTTATAAGCATCAGTTTTACCAAATGTCCAAATCATTCTCAAAAGGAAATAATAAGGGAAAAAGGTCAGAACTTATCACGGTGTGGGTTGTCTGTCAGAGCCAGAAAGAGCCAAAGTATTTAAGAGGACCTAGTGTGTGCCTAGGCTGGAGGAAGTGGGAGGCTTTGCTCATGCTTCTGTATACCCTATGTCTTGGGGGAGGGGTAAAAGTTTCCTCTGGGTCTGAGCCCGCACACCCCTTTTGGTTCTAAGACATTGAGGTCTCCGATAAGACCACTAACAAATATTAAACGCCTCCTTTGGGCAAGGCACTGTGTTAGGTACCAGGGATAGAAAGACAGATACACCCCAGAATGTCTATTCTCGTGCTTAAGAACACCATCCAACAGGCTGGCCAAGACAAGTGCCCACGTTACTAGGATGCAAGGGAGGATTTTGTAAGTGGCTGAGAAACTGGGGGGAGCTCTTTCAGGGAAGAGCTGATGGAAAGGAGATGCTTCAACAAGTCCAGATGGGGGGCAGGCATGAGTAAGTGCACCGAGTCAGGTGGGGACAGGGCAAGATAGGCGACTAGGGAGAGGATATCAGTGTGTCTGGAATACAACATGCATTCACGTAGGACGAGGCCAGAGAGGGATGGGGGAGCCTTTTGAGGCAACAAGGGTCTGAATTCACAGAGGGGAGATCTTAATGGGGGAGAATTGACAGGCAAGGTGGCTGATTGGATTGGGACAGGGGAGGAGGGAGACAAAGGAATGCAGAGAGCCAAAGATCACTCAGAGGCTCTAAGCCTTGGTGCTTGGGAAAAGAGCAGGATTATCAGCAAGAACAGAAGAACATGAGAAGCTCAGTCTGGGGGATGGTGCAATTCATCAAGGAAGAACCTCAAAACCTAGGCCTGGAGCTAACAGGAGAAATCTGGGGGCAGAGAACCTCCTTGGGGAATCCTCTGGGCCGTGATTGGAGTAGAAGAGAGAGTGCCAGGGGAGAAAGGAGGCCCACCCTCCTGCACAGGGAGTGGAGGAGGGAGCAGGGATGAACATGCACAAGGAGGCACTCTGGAGAACCACAGGCCTGAGGAAGGGTGGACACGTTGGCAAACCAGAAAGGCACCATCAAGAAAACTACAAGGGCCAGGCAGGATGCTGGAGCCCGAGTGTTCAGACTCAGCTGAGGCTGGGCCTTGCGGGAGGAGACCATGTTTCAGGAGTCGACTTTAGAAAAAGCATCTTAGCTGAAAACTGCCTACTGACCAATGTTCTACAACATGAAAATCTAGTATGGCAAATAGCCCTTCTCCTCTTGGGGCTTGGAGGTATCTCTTTGGTAACACTTAAGAACTTCTCTGTGCCTGGCCTGGCTTCCAGAGTGAGGACAAACCTTTTCATATCATGAAATCAACTGACAGCAACTGCAACTACACTAGAGTGCACTTACAAAGTCAGGATGGGATGGAAACAGCTGATGTGGAGGGTTCTGAAAACGGGCCTAGCAGACCTGTCTCCCCTGACCCTGAAATCCTACTGCTGGTATAGACCCCACCAAGGCCCCACAAATACCGACTTTTTGTGGTCTGGAACCAAAGCGGGTGCCTACAGGTTGGGGAAGGGCTGAACAAAACGGCACATCAAGAGTGGAATTTCACTGTGTTGCCATAAGAAAGGGGGACTGACATGGAGGGATGCTGAGGGAAGTCAGCAGAACCAGGAAAACAACACGTAAGACTAATAAGAGGAGCAGAACGACGAATGACAACACTCACTGCTTTGGGGTGACCATGATCAAGTGTGATCCTGATAAGAGGTAAAAAAACCATGGCTCTCCCTCCTGTCATTGCGAGGTGGGAGCCATGGGTATGGAATGGGGCACGTGCTCTCAGACTTCATTTGAGTGTTGGTTGTTTTGAGCCAACTGTATTTTTCTTTCAAGGCACTGCTTACAAGGAGAATCTTTTTCTGGGCAAGGAAGGAATATATTTGGAAAGGATCATAATAAAAAGAAAAAAGGCACAAAGATGAAAACTTCTTAAACTGAAACAATAACCCGATCAGGACAGGAAGAGAAAAAGTATTTCAGTGTCTAGCACATGCCAGGCTCTGCTCAGCTCTTTCTAGCCTATTAGGATAACTGGACCTGTGGCATTTCACACAGTGAAAAAGAACACACTTCCCAAAGGAAATGAAGGTGATGACTTTTCTTAGGGGTCATTCCACTGTAACAGCTGGTTGCCAATGGGCAACCTTACAAACTCCTGGAACCCTGGAGGGTCTCCTAAGGTACCCTCCTAACGATAGCAACAAGGACCTTTAATGGGAGACATTTGGCCTGAGACAGTCTGAATTATCGAGGTCACAGAGCAGCCTTGTAGGAACCATGTGAAAAAATGTAAAAGTAAATATTAATCAAATAAGAGATGGGGGTCTTACGACCTAAATGACAAGTGAAAGGCTGTAAAGTAAGGAACCATCTTTGTCATTACTATACTAAAAACCACGAGCATAGAGAAACACCAGCCCTGTCTTTCCTCCACCAACATCCCCTGTAGGGCCACCCACTGCAGCCCAACAGCTGGAATCCCAGAAACATCCCTGATCCTGGGAAACAGCAGCAGCAGCACATTGGACTCACTTTCTCCCAGCCTCTTCCATCTCCTCTGTGCTGCTCTGCCCCGGGCGGGGGGGAGGAGGGGTTCCTCTCATTCACCAGTCTGCACCCTTTCCGCTCAGAAATAATGTCCGTCTGCAGTCTGGTGCTAGCAGTCCTGTGGCTGGTCAGAAGGCCACAGAGGTGCCTGGGACTATACATCTACTTCTACAGGTAAATGACAAATGCTGTGATCCTCAAGTCCTTTTTCTCTGGAGGGCAGCTTTTCCTCCCAGATTTAGGCAGACTGCATTGAAAAGTGCCTCAGAAATATTCTGTATCTAATCTCCTGTTTAACAAAAACAGCATCTAGGTTGGCCCCCAGTTCTGCACCGAGGCATTTTTCTGACATCTCCTCCATCTCATCTCCTCAGAATCATTTTCAGATGGTGAACTTGGTCATTTACTCTGGCCTACCCCTAACACTAGTTTGCTGAACCCAAAAGCCCAAAAAGGAAAGCTGAAAGGCTGACGTGACTATAGCACAACCTTTCTCTCATGTCATATGCTCAGTAAACCAGAGTCCCCCAGACTGATATTGAGTATACAGCAGGACCAAGGCCAGCTCCCAGCCCTGGTCCCAGTGATACATGGAGAGGCCTCCTTACTTGTCTAGCAGCGAAGTTTTGGGGGTTGAGCCCTGTGCCGATTGCCCCCAGGCTGACGTTGGGTGCTGTGGAGCCAGAGGGAGACAGCTTGTAGCTGGGAGAAGGGGAGAAGGGAGAGCAGGGAGCCTCATCCCCAAGGCACCCGTCTTGATTGGAGAAAGGCAAAGTCAGCTGGAGAGCAGGCGTTAGCCAATCCCAGGGTGGGTTGGTTAATGAAGCGACAGAAGGCAAAGGGGAAAAGAGAGAAACAGCAGCAACAAGCCAAGTTAGTGTCTATTAGAGACAAGGAGGCCCTACGTCTCATCTGAGCAGCTCAGCCACACTGTCTGACAGACGGCTCTTTATCTTCCTGTTCTGCTCAGAGGTGGAAGATAAACCCGCCAGCAACATATCTGTGTCTACATCTGATACTTATTAGGGACCCTGCAGTCACCATCTGGACATCTGGACCAGCTCAGAGCCCATTCCAGCACAATCACAGTCCTTGGAAGAACAAGGAGAGTCAGCAAATGGTTCTTCTTGGATACAATCAGTGCCTACCGCTGATTTCTGGCCTTAGTTTGACAATAATTTTGAGGTCCGTGGTAAAATAAACTAACAAACACCGAAAAGAAACATTCTGAGCCCAGCCAACCTCCTCCCCTTCAGGCAGAAACACTGAATTCAATCAATCAAAAAGGCCATCTATTCAGACTGGTAAAAGGAATCCATCATATGAGAGCAGTACAGCTTAAAAAAAAAACATAGAAAATGAAGGTAACCAGCAAGTTTCTCTGAAGAGCAAAGTGAGAAAGTTGCCAGACACCTGCAGAAGGGAGGAAAACGAAGATGGCCAATCTGTAGCACGTGCACCACGCTAAACAGCCAGCAGAAATTGTCCTGGCTTAGAACGAGACTGAGATCCCCCTCGGCCCACAGCCACGCCTACGTTTCCTCATGACATCCCCCTTCTATGAAATATGCCAGGCTACATCTGTCCTCCAAACCGTCAGGTGTGACTCTGTGGGGACAAAGGCCGTAAAACACAGGGTACAAGCTGTCAAGGTTTGTGCTTAGTTCTGGATTCAGGAATTCCATGTGCCTTCCTAGATCCAATCACCTGATGAAAGGCCACATGGTTCTCTTGTATAAGTGCTCATCATTAAGAACTGCCCTCACCTTCTCAAAGTAAGGCCCGCTATCTGTGGTTCCCATGTCTTTGGAATTAGGTGGACGGAACCCAGATCTATCCTTCCTCATGATATCATTAAAGTCCCCGAGATTCATGGCTCGTTTGTCCACATCAAACTTCTTGTCAGGAAGGCTCCCTGAAAAGGCAATGAGGAGAAAGGGTGTGGTTAGTGGTCAGGAATCCATGGCCTAACTAGGCCAGTCTCTGTGTTCTATAAATCACAGAAACAGGTGACACATCTCAATTCCCCTAAATTATTTCAATGAGTATCAACTCTTGACCAAAATATTAAAGATTTCAAGGTGATCTTTTAATAAAAGTTAAACCAAACATCTTGAGTTTTAACAAAAATGAACATTTGTAAAGGCTTTTTATATTTGGGCTTTTGTACAGTTCTGGATATCTCCCCTTTCTCATACATCCCCCTTACAAAAACCCTTCAATCCTGTCAAATGGGTCCATTCACTCTTCCCCAGAACAGGTCACAATGAAACCTATGTGGCTTTGTAAAGGACCCCCCCTGTGAGCCCTCACCCAATCACACTTTTGCAACTGTTAACCATGCTCCAAAACTCAGCCTGAAGGCCCTGCCCCTATCATTCCACACGGCAGGGATTCCCTTGGAGAGGTCCATCAGAAAGCCACTACTTGACTGAACCGTACCCCCAGGCATCCTTATAGATGTGTGCGCTTTCTCCAACAAGGCTGCAAACAACTCACAGCTGAAGATCGCACCTTCTCTGCATCCTTCACACTGGGGGCTCGTTAACTTTTTGTGTGTTCTAGACCCCTTCCAAGAATTATGCTTTTAAATGCATAAAATCAAATCTATAGGATTACAAAGGAAATCAATTATAGTAAAGCCCAGAGAATTCATATTTTTTCCCCATCTTTGCTCCCAGACTTCCTGAAGAAGCCAAGTGTTTGTTCAGCTAAGTGTAAAGGAGGGCTCCTGGGGTGGCTGGACCACTTGGCAGAGATGCTAGAGAGAGGATTCCTTCTTAATCCATGCTGCACTAGAGAGACTCTGAAGCCTCCCACTTCTCATGACCTACAGTTTATTAACTCCTCAACTCTTCCCTTCCAGGAGGTGCCTCAGATGATGCGACAAAAATCAAAGTTCATTTCATATCAATACGGTAATAGTAACAGTAATGACAATACACACCTACAGACAAATCCATCTTACTGCCTGGGCTGTCCTCAGCTTGACTCTGAAAAAGGAAAAAGAAATGAGAGCATATGAAGAGGCAGCCCTGAGCACAGGTATGCAGAAGGTAATTCAAGGACACTTCTGGAATCCCATTTTAATGAAGGAGGAAGGATGCACCAAATGAAGTTGTTTTAACCCAACTTGGGCATGAACTAATATGACTCCTGTCAGTTTCGCTGAATGAATGGAGTTCAATTTTCACATACAAAGAGGATCAAAAAGTCCAACAGGCTGAGAGGAAGAGTTAAATAAACAGTGTCAGGGAAAAGTAAACCATTATTCTCAAGCACCAGGAGCCCTGGAATCAAATTTTGGGATGAGCCGCCAGGCCATGACAGTTCTTTCTACTGACTTGTCAAGTCATCAAATCCCAAAATGTTCAGCCAAGTGAAGCCATTCTTCTGGCCTTGAGGAATAAAACGCCCCCAAGAAGACAAAAATACACTAATGAAAACCCGTCCCAGAACCCAACCCCTCGGTCCCCGCCTATACCGAGGTCTTCTCCCAGGGCCTCCAGGTATCCAGGTCACAGGGGAAAGAGTGGACTCTCAGCTGCACGCCACCAATGGTGGCTTCTGCCCAGGGATCCCTTCACTGGACCCCTACAGGTCATAGTCTCTCTATTTACCCCCTGGCCCAACCCTTGCTTCAGCACTGCTTTCAGGCATAGCCCTCAAGGGCCAGTTCCTGGATTTCTCCAGCTGGGGGTGTCCTCTATCCCTCACCTTCTTTTCTTTATCCACTGGCCTTCTGTCCCAGTCCCCTGCCTGACCCCGCTTCCCTGCAGGTGAGCCAAGACCTGCCATCCCCTTCAGATTTCTACTCCACTCCTCTGCAGCCTGGTGGCCAAAATGGCTTCCTGCCCCCTGCTAGCCCCACCCAGCAGATGCTGCTACCAGTAGCGGAGTACCAGCTACCTGTGGTGAACTTTAGCTCCTTGCCTCCAGACCCACCTCCTGCTCCTCCTCTACTTTCCCTGCTGCCTGTGGGCCCTGTCCTACAGACCCCCAGTCTGGCAGTCCGGCCCCCATCTGCTCTGGCAGCCCGGGTGCTACCCTCACCCACCCGGCCCTTCCCTCCCAGTCTGAGGAGAGCAGAGCTGCACCCAATGGAACTAAATCCGTCCCAGGATTATCAAAAACTGAGCAACCTTGGGGGACCTGGGGCTCGAACCCCCCAGATGGAAGGCCCTCCTCTGGTCCCAGCTCCTGACTCAAGGCCCCACCCACTGGATATAGTAGTGTTGGTGTGTTCTGCCAATCTCTACCAGCAGTTTGGAAACTGGCCAACCCTCAATGATCCCCGAGTCTGTTTCTCCCCCTCCCAGTTTGACTCCATGTGTACCTGCCCTGAGGCCTTTCCACCAGATGTCCTGCTGGATGCCGAAGCCCTGGGAAAGGGCAGGGTCACCCTCTCGTGAGGGTCCACCCCAGCGGGCAGACAAGTCAGGGCCCCATGGAGACAAGGATCCTGGGCTGCCCCTACCCCGCTGAGGGAGCTGCCCCCCCAACCCCACCCTGGGGCCTGTACATATAAATATATAAGGGGGAAGAGGGTGGGTGGGAAGGGGCTGTGGGGCTGGGGTCTCCGCCCCCCCCTTTCCCTGGGCCCCTATCCCAGGGGCCATTTGTTTAAAAAAGAATAAAAGGATTTTTTTTTTTTAAAAAGAAAAACCTCAAGGATCTCCACCTCCCACCTTTTGTTCATGACCTGGTTTACTTCTTAAAATAACAAGGGCAAATCTAGTAACTATTACAATGGCTAGGTCTACATTCTATTTTGAAAACTGGGAAATAACAACTAATTGAAAAGCCAAAGACAAGAGGGACAATTCTGCTTAAGAGGGCTGGGGAAAAAATGATATGGCCAGAAAAGAGACACTCACTGCAGAATGCACCAAATCCATCATTTCCCACATTTCCAGCCCGAAGGGCACCAGCCAAGCACTAACCCTGCACCTCTACACAGAATGTGGCAGAGCAGGGCATTCTCTGTGAACCTTAGGGGAATAAAACTTACCAGCAATCCCATATTTGAAAACTGCTTGGCAAGAGGATTCATCCAGGAATCAGTGTTTCCGCCTTTTAGTGAACACTACAGCAACACACATAAAATACACAACGTCAGAATGAAAAAAGAAATCTCTCTTTTCCTCATTAAAATTAAGAACTTCAACCGTGCTTGTCTGAGCCTTTGGAGCTGGGCATCGATGGTGTGCTAGTCCCATTTGCTTATTCAGACTGCACGAAGCTGAATGACTTCCCAAACAGCCAGTTCTGTAGTGTGTGGGATTTGAAAGCTATTAAATGGTAGGAAGCAGATAGAGTTTTTGAAAAGAGTACTTTCTAGCTCAGCATTCTCCTAGGCCCTAAGCTATATTCTCTAGAATCTAAGCTTGTCTGAGTTGGGAGAAAGGAGAACAGGTGAGCTGACAGCACACAGGATTTGAAAAGGAAAGAAGTCCAAAGGTCCTTCCTCTCTGGTGGGAGTGTAAGGAGAAACTCACTGACACCAGCTACTTTCCCCAGGAAGCCTGATGGTGCAGGGGAGAGAGTGCTGCACTTGTCAGCAAGACCTGAGTTCAAACTCTGCCTCAAGGAGGGGCAGAGGCATGGGAAGCAGTGTAGTGAGCTCTTCTCCACAAACGCCTAACAGATCTAGAAAATGTGCTTCATCAAATTCTGATGGGGAAAGCCAGATATCCCAAAGAGTGCTTGGTCTAGTGTGGCTAGGCTCAAGGAGACAGGGAGGTCTGCAGATACTGATGACAGGCTCAGGACAAGAGTACCTGCCCTCAGAACAAGCAAGGTCCCAGCCAGAGACTGTGTACCAGGGGGCAAGAGGAGGTCTTGACTCCATGCCAGGCCACTGTAACAGGGGAAGGCTCCAACTGGCATATCTGCTGCCTACTACCCAATCCCAAGGCAGAGTGAGAAGGGCAGTGGCACTGCTGGGTAGGGAGATCCTGGGCAGTTTATTGAGAAAAGAAGTTCAGAAGCTGCTGGCGCCACCAGCAGCAGCAGCAACAGCAGCAACAACGTGGCTTAGACCCTAAGCTTGGAGCAGGGTCTCATTTCCAGCCTCTAGCCCAGGCTGCAGGGGAATAACCAGAGTGAGAATCCCAGACCAAAGGGGAGTGTACAATTCTGCTGCTCTGAACCTCAGGGGTTTCCCCGCTGGCTAACAGGGGCCAAGTCCAGGAGCATCTAGTCTGCAGAGCTAGCAGACTCTGCCCTGGTCAGACCACTCTGGGAGCACTGAGAGCTTATAGGTCCCCAGCCTGAGCTGTCCCTGAGACCCTGAAACAACATGATATTCAATACCCCAAGAAAGTAGCAACAGGACAGACCTTCCCTCCGGAACTGTATAGAACCCATCTAGTCTCTACTCAGGAAGGAGGCTTGGAGGACAGACAATAAATAAAAGGCTCCCACCCTAATGAGCTTTTCTAACTGCAGGGAAGCTCAAGACACAAACCCAAAGAGAGAGAGAATGACTCCATAACATCTACAAGCATAGCTTCAGAGAAAAAGACAGCCTGGGCACAAACTCAACCAGAATGTTCTGGAGAAGAAGGAGGAGTAAAAAAAAAAGTTATAAATAAATGTTTTTATAACTGGAATGAGAGCACTTGAGGAAGAAACTGGAAAAGAAATGAGAGCTGTGGAAAAAAGAATTGGAGAGGGAATTAATAGACAGCCTGGCATGAGAGGTAGAAGACTTTACCCAAATAACAAACTCCCTAGAAATGAGAATGGTCCAAATAGAAGCCAGTGACTCCATGAGACAATGAGAAATACTGAAACAAATTCAAAAACCTGAAAAAAAATAAGATAACGTATCTTGTAACAAAGATGACCGACCTGGAAAACAGATTAAGGAGAAAAAAAATCTAAAAACAACTGGACTATATAAATACCAGGAGCAAAAAAGTCCATTTCAAGAAATCTCCAAAGAAAGCTGCCTGGATTTCTTCGAACCAAAGGACAAAGCAGGAAAAAAAAAACCAAAACCAAAACAAAACTGCCAGCCCCTCCTCGAAGAAAATGCAACACAAAGACTCCTAAGAACAGTGTCGCCAACAACCCTGGGCTTCTTGGTCGCAGCCCGAAAAGGAATCGTCAAGTCAAAACAGCCCCAGACAGAACAGTGCCCTGCAACGGCCACTACTATGAAGGAACAGGTAGCTCGGGCGGGGATGTGGCCAAAGGCACGAGAGACAGCTCACAGCCAAGAGTGACTTAGTCGGCAAAACTGAGCACGACGTCACAGGTAAAGGCAGATCTTTAGTGAAATGGAGGACTTCTAAGCGTTCTGGGTGGAAAGACCAGATTAGGGAGAAAACTCTGAAGTTTAAATATGAGTCAAGAAAAACATAAACAAGGAAACATGAATGAACAATGATAAGGGACTAAATAAGTATAAACTGCTCACAGCCAACAACGTAAGGGGAGAGGAAACGTGTGTCCCTCTGAACTCTATCAACAAGAGTCACAGAGGGTATCTAATTAGACGAGGCCTGGGAGTGCTCTATTATGTCGATGATGAAGAAAGGAGTGGAAAGAGTACTTGGGAGAGGGGGAAAGAAAGGAAGGTTAGAAAAACTGGCCTATGTAATCGTATGCACACGTGGACATCTACACGAAGGAGAAGGTGGCAGTGGAAAAGAGGGGACACTTGCACCTCGTTCTCATCTGAACTGGCCAAAAGGAGGAGGAGGAACACAAACACACATGCTGAGAGCTGAGTACAGAAATTTATTTCACTCAACAGTGAAATAAGGAAAGGAGAAAAGGAGGAAGGGAAAATCAGAGGGAGCATTAATGAAAGGAAATATCAGTCCAGAATAAAACAGACTATAAAGATGTACAGAAATATTTACAGCTCTTTCAGGCAGTAAAGAATGGGAGTCTGAGGGAGGACTCATACGTTGGGCAATGAATGAACCAATTATGATGGAATACTAACTGTTATGCTGAACTCTTATCAGCACAATGACCAAGCAGGATTCCAAAGGACTAACGATGAAATAGCCTACCCAGCCCGACAGAGAAGGGAAGGATCAAGAATGCAGAATGAGACAAACACGTTTTTGGACGAGGCCAACATGGAAATTCATTTTGCTTGCCCACGTGTGTGTGTAATAAGTTTTGCTTTTCTCGTGTTCTTGATGGATGAGGGTGGGGTGGCCCCGATCCTAAGAAATGAGGAAAAGATGACAAAAAGTATTAGAGTTGGGAGTGTCTCAGAAAACTCAATTATCTGCCTATCATTCGATATTTACAGGCATGCCACCTACAGAGAAATGCTTTGTCTTAACGTTGTAGTCACCTTATAATTCTGCTGATTTGAAACTACTTTTGAAGTTTGAAACTACTTTTTTACTTGTGGCAGACTGCTACAGGAGGTGCCTCAGTTCTCCTTCTAAATCTTGGCCAAGTTAACTCTCGGTTAAATGCCCCAGACATTGTTTGCTGAACGATGACTGTATTGTTTAGGGCAGTGCAGTGGAGCAAGTGTAGGGATGAGGAGGTGGATTTTGGTTGATTAAAACTAAATTTTTGTTTAAAAAATGAAAAACCGGGAACTCTGATCAACACAGTAATTCCTGAGGGCTTGTGATGAGACATGCTGCCTAATCCCTGACAGAAAGGTGATGGGCTCAGTATGCAGCCTGAACTTTACTTTTTAGACATGGCCGATGAGAAATTGTGTTTTGCTTGACTATACAGGCTTATGACAAAAGTTTTGTTTTTCTTGCTTCTCAGTGGGGTGAAGGGAAATGGGAGGAAGAAATGGCTCATCTATGAAAACTGAACTAAAATTAATTAAAAAACCCCCTGCATTGGACCCTTTCTTGTTGTATACCCTGGGCAAGTCATTTAGCCTCTACGCTTCTGTCTTTTGTCTGTAAAATGAGGAATATGGACTTAATAGCTTCTGCCATTCCAGTTTTAGATCTATCATCTTATGATAGGGGCCCACAATCTACAAAAAAAAAATGGTTAGGAAGTCCTGCTCTAAATTTAAAGTTGGCTGCTGACCATGGGAGGCTGTGGCACCAATTCCTGCCACATGAATGGAATGCAGGGTCAAGAAGGATCCTAAGAGCAGTATCCATTCCCCAATGTCACTAGGCTGGCTCTGGGAGCTACATGTCTGTACGCAGCAGGCTGGGGGCCTCCTTGGCAGGTATTCCCCTTGGAGCATGTGCCCTCAGCCTCCCAGAGGCAGCAGCACTGCTTCCTGCCCAGGCTCCTGGGAGAGTCTAGGATAAAGACACAACTCCTAAAGTTGAAAAGCTTTTCTCATTTATATAGTGACAATTCAAAATTAGATGTGAATTTCATTAAAAAAAAAAAGGCCTCCTGGTCTCAGGTGCCTTTTAGGCTGTTAGCATAGCAGTCTCAAAAGATCCTGAGATTTCAGCTGAGAGAAGCCTAGGGCTCATTTAGCCTGGCTGGTGGCCGGAGAGGAGCCGGCCTTCTTGGCCTTGATCACTGATCACACAAAGACACTAGTGGCAGACCAGGGGCTCGAAGTTGGGTCTATGGACTTCCAGTCACCCTCCTCAGCTCCACCTCTGAGGACCCCGAGTTTCCTTCCAAGCCCTGCTCAAGTGCCCTCTCTCTCAACAGGAAGCCTCTTCTCATCTCCCAAGCTGTTGGGGTCCTTATCCCAATAACTTGGTAGACATTGTATGTTTAACTGTCTACATACACCTTCTTCTCCTCAAGAGATGGGAAACTCCTTGATGGGAGGTTGTTTCATTTTTGTCTTTTTCTTTCTGGCCCAGTGCCTGGGCACATAGTACGTGCTTAACAAACATTTACTGAACGGACAAATTTCTCTTCTTTGTAATACGTAGGCAAGGAGAGAAAAAGTACATTTGTTGGCCAGAAAGTCTTCTGGTGCCACATTCTTTAGGGCAGGATCTGGGGCCATGATATAAACCTGGAGCAACTAGGGTCAGGCAGGATACCTGAACCTCTCTAAGGTAACTGGACACAGAGTAAGCGCTTAATTAAATCAAAGCTTGTTGATTAACAAATTAACTAAGAAGAGCTAAATAAGGGATCACCTATTCATATTCTTATTAATATAAAATAGTCTTGCTTATTTGTTTTATAAAGAACAAAGGCTGGAGGGAAAACAGCTGAGTATTTGTGTCTGCAACGGGAATGAATTGTTGCTGTAGATAGATATAAAAAACTACCTTTATACGAAAACAAACGATAAGGGGGAGGGCCAGTTTTTCTAATGTATTGAGCTCTTTTACTCATGTCTTCCTCTAATGTCTTGTGCACAGGCATACGGAGGGGACCTGAGTTCTCAACACCAGTCCCAGACCTCTCCTCCTTTTTCTGTGGAGGCAGACCACCATGGGGGTGGACCAGAGCTTATAGCCTCAACCTTTTCTATACGTTTGTAGTTTTGCCGAATGTTTCTCCCTTCTTTTTTATTCTTTGTCAAAAGTAAAGGATGTCTCCCTTTACATGCTAGGGAATATAGGTTACATGGAGACAAAACACCAATACAAACTTCCTTTTCTTAAAGTTATGCCCTAAGAATGCAGATTCTGCCCTGTCCTTCCAAAGATGAAAGGTTTCCTACGCGGCACCGGTGACAGAACCAGCTAGCTGAGCTTGGAAATCGTCGATCCAGCCTGGCTGGCCACAGGATGATTGGTTTTTTTGTCCGATGCACTCTCAAAGACCATCTACTACGAGGAACAATAACTTATGTTGTGGACATAGATCCAGAGAGAGAAAATTATAGATCCTTTACAGAAAAGATTTCTATTAGAGGGACCAAAATATTATACAAAGGACTCTTGAGATATCTTTCATACTTGGCATCATCTAATGCTAAAAGGTGAATAAGGTATCTTTAACCTTGTTTCCTCATTAATCCTAATTTCCAGATATTGATCTTCAACCACTGAAGTCATCACCATCCTTCTTTGGTGGTTATTTACTTTCCAAAGCATACTAAGACCCAATACACTGCAAGACCCATTTTCCCCCTTTGTAAATACTTTATACTCTTCAGCTACTGGCCATGCATTTGGAATCAAGAACTTGGGTTGGCCGCCTGGATCTGCTATTTACTGTATGCCTATGGGCAAGTCCCTTCATGGCTAAAATGAGGGAGAAGAACAGAGGATTTCCAAGATCTTTTCGGTTTGAAATCCTAAGATCCTATTACTTCTATGTATATTAATAGCTTCCAATAAGAACCTAAAATAAGAAACAAGAATGGCTCAAGTTTTAGCCAACTTTTTATTTATGCTTAGGTTCTCATCATGCGTTATCAAGAGCAATTTTAATTTTATTCACCCTCCAAATACAGACCAGTCAGTGAGGGTTAGAACAGTGGATAATGAGATGACAGGAGAAGGAAAAGGGTAAAGAAAATGAAGACTTTTATGCCACTGAACGCTCTTGGAATCTCTATCGTAGGTCACCATGTCTAACTGGCCAACCCGCTGCAATGAATTCTTTGGCCAAAGGAAAAAGAACCAAACCTGCCACCTCTTGGGAACAGAGTGAATAAAATTCCCACTTTCCCACTCCTTTTATGAATGAACCTGATCATTATTATTACATATCATGAAATTATGACATATCATGAAAAATCAGATAGTCAGCAAATTTAGACTTATCCTCCCCCTTCCCTTTTACCTTCATTTGCTGTTTCTTGCCTCCTTGCCCCCAGCCTGCTGAATTATGAGAGGAGCTGCTTCCCTGAGAGCCTGCGGTGTTCCAAACTCCACCATCATCATCTTCTTCCCAGCTGGGATGGCGGGTCCCTGTCACCGGCCCATCGCTCTCCCCCCATCCATCTTGCATAGATTTGGAGTCTTTAAAGAAAAGAAGTAATTCAACATTCAGCAGTCATGACCGGGGACAAGGGAGACTTCACCACAGAGCTGTCCTGCCATCGCTATCACGTCCAACATAGTGAGTCATGACTTTCTTACCCAGCACAGAGTCACTGCCCTCCTCCCTGGAGAGTAAGACCCATTCATATTCACTGAATGCTTCTTCCACAACAGCCTAGTGACATACGTGGGACAAACTGTGTTGCCATTTTGTGGTGGAAAGACGACGTATGGGGGGGAAGCCACAACCCCCAGCCTGGGCCCTCGACCTATTGCCTGGCTGCATATACCACAAGTGTCTTTGGTTCTGCCTGGGCAATACCCTGGGTACCACAAACTCAGGCTACTATGGAACCCTTCATCTGAGATGAAGTGGGAGAGAAAAGAGGGCCAAAAAATACTGAAGGAGAAGAAAAGAGAACGTGCAGGGCTGTGATGCAAAGTAGATGTCTGAAAATTTGTGAGTGGTGAAAGGGCCTTGGCAGAGAAAGTGAAGCAACAAAGACTTTGGGGATGGTGAGGGGAGGAAGAGGTGGGAAAAGCAGGAGGGGTAAAGTGAGAAGAAAGAAAGTGGGACCTTGCTCAAGTCTTCCATTAAAATTCAGTTTTCCTTTCTCAGCACTTATGGTAAGAAACAGGACAACAGCACTCAAGTCAGCACTAACTTCCCACAGCCAGAGGTCTTCAACAGTTTTCAGACTGAAGCTAAACTGTTTAATAGTTCAAGCTATTTTAGGATGGTTTTAAGTTTGGGAAAAAATTACATTAATGCAAACCAAGTCTACCTCCCAATTTCTACTTCCTAAAATCACAGCATACGTGAAGAGAGGAGAATGAAGTTAAGTCATTTAAATCTCTTTACTCCAGAAGCGTGGCACTTTATGGCCTGTTCCAAATTCCATTACAGCCCACTGCTGTTTCTAGGAGACTGACAGTTGTGATGCTACCCACAAAGGGCCATCCAGCTGCAGCAGGCCAATTCCAGTCTGAGGGGCTCCATGGCATCTCAAAAAGTATGCCTTGACCACACCAGCCCTCTCTTATACACGAGTGCCTTCAATGCTGTTGGTGCCTCATGCCACAGTGGAAGACTTTGGCTTAAGTAAAGAGCCCAGAAAGTGCCCCCCGACCCCGGTCTATCTCACTGACAGAAGTGATAATGACAAGGGGAAAATGTCCTTCCTCCCTTTGACTAAAAGCTGCTCTCGCAGTACCTAGGACTGACTTAGGTACACAGGACTGACTGCTGATGTATATGACTGAGACTGAGTAGGAAATGTGTGGACAGAGCTTCAGTTTGCGTTCAGAGAATAGCTAGCATTCATTCAAAGATTTGGGGGAAAACCTACACAAAACGCCATTACTAAGAAGTAGTCTAGTAAGTAGTCACTTAAGACAAGCCATTATCTGTTGTACGTACGTACATACTTAGTCTAGAGGTCAAAGGGATGTAGAGCAAATCATCTGAAATCTATTTTGTTCTGAAAAGTGAAGATCTGGATTCAAGGTAGGTACACAGAGCTGAAGGGCTGTAATTGTGCAAGAAGGGCTAGCCTGGTTCTGCCTGTCCCTGGAGGGCAGAGCTAGCCTAAGGAGGAAAGAGATCTTTCTTCAAGAGGAGGAAGAGGATCTTTTAAGCAATCCCTTTTCTCCACACCTAAGGGGCTATTTGTGCCAAGGCTGCTGGAGGAAAGGGAGCAGGAGAGAAAGGGTGCCTGTTTCATGGAGGGGTTGGACTACATAACCCCCAGGTCATAAGACCATAGAAGATCCTCTTTTCCTCAAAGACTCTAAAATTTTAAAAAGTTTTTGTTTAGAGAATTACTAAACAGGATACTAACTTGTTTTATGGGGTGTAAAACCTCAAATATGACATTTTTAGCCTGGGGCAAAGTCTGGCTAAATGTGCTATTAACAAGCACTCTGGAGGAGACACTAATGACCCACATGGGCACCCTTGCCTGGGAGAACAATTCTCTAAGTCTGAAGGAAGGGCAAGACAATGGAATGGAGGAATGGAAATACTAGCTTTGGGATAGTTCCACGCAACTGAACCAGAGGACACCCTGTCTTCCAGCATCAAAAAAAGGTTCCTTTGAACTTGGCCATCTGCTGGCATACTGGCTTCTCTTGCACAGAAACTCAGCTCTGATTTTATCAGTAAAGTCAAGGGGGAAATAGAACTTTCAAGAAACAAATGTATTTAATGAGCACTTTATCTGGAAGATAGCTATTGTACACAGTGAAAAATGACTGACTCTTCGAAACTAAGTAAGTCAATTTACTTCTAGATTTAGCAAATTACTTAATTTTTAAGTTTTCTGTCTCTCGGACAGGACCAAGCCTTTCCAGTTCAGGCAAGATCATACTCTTAATTATAGTGTCACCTGAATTCTGAACTGGAAAATAACAAAATAAACAAATGTTTACTGATATAGTATTCTCCAAGACTTCAGTGTCTTCTTAAGAAGATTTACTAACATAATAAAACCAAGGAACAACACAATAAAATTGCTATTCAAAAGAGAATAGACATTGGAAAAGTTTGGAAAAGCTGAACCCAACTGAAAATGGGCACTTGAAATAATCTATTCAATCTGACCACAGTTACTAAAATCTGGCCTGTTGTGAGAGGGCAAAGTCGCTGGGTAAGTGTCTACCTGGCTCCAAAATGCCCAGGTTCCTTTGCCAATATCCTCGACAAAGAGTCATCCACTTAAAGAGCTCACCCTTCAAGGTCTCCCACCCTGCTTTTGAATTATTCTCATTTTGAGGACATTTTCATTATCAACACTAATAATATATCTGCTTCTCTGAAACGTACAGCACCTGCTCCTAAAATCTACCCTCTGTGGTCAGATGGCACGATTATTTTTCTCTGACTGTAAATAAACTATAAATTCTGGATTTAAAATACACACAAACAGAGAGGGAGGGAGGGAGGGGGAGAGAGAGAGAGGGAGGGAGGGAGGGAGGGAGAGGGAGAGGGAGAGGGAGAGGGAGAGAGAGAGAGAGAGAGAGAGAGAGAGAGAGAGAGAGAGGCAGAAAAAAGCAAAGGTGGAGGAGGGGGGAAGGAGAGTCAGAAAGACACAGAGGGAAGGGAGGAGAGAGAGAAAAGGAAGCCAGGGGAAAAATTCTCTCTTGGAGGTAAACGTTTCTCTATGTGTAGATGTTTGCAATGTAAGCACACGGAAAAATCAGGGAAGAGAAAAAGACCATCTCTGAGCACCTTCTGTAAGACTGAGATGATCAGTACAATGTTCAGAATAATACATTATTATTACATATCATGAAATCAACATGTCAATAGCCTGGATTTCCATTCCAGCTGGGTACTGCAAGCTGAAAACTCTAACCTCTGAGGATTTTACATTATACATTTCGTAGCCTAAAACAGCCAAAACTCACATTTGTGCCAGGCTGACTTTCAGGTTTGCCAAGCACTTTTCTCTTTTCTTTCTTTTTTTCTTATTTTTTTTTTTTGAGGGAGGAAGGCAGGGCAATTGGGGTTAAGTGACTTGCCCAAGGTCACACAGCTTGTAAGTGTGTCGAGTGTCTGAGGCCACATTTGAACTCAGGTCCACTGTACCACCTAGCTGCCCCTGACAAACACTTTTCTCACATCCATCTTGTGAAGTGAGCAGTGCCCACAATATTCCCATTTCTCAGACAAGGAAGCTGAAAGCCTACATAAGGCACAGTGAGGGCCAAAGACAGGGCCCAGCTACAGCTGAGCCATTCTCAAAGTTATAAATGCAGCATAATGACTGAAGCCCCCATGCAGCCCCCAACACACCAGAAGATCCCAGGACCCTTCGGGTGCCAACCTGGCCCGTACTCACTGGGTTTCATGGCATTTGGAGCACTGGACGGGGTGCTACCCCAGCCTGTAGAGGATGCTCCTGTTTCATCCATGTCACCCCACCCAGGGCTGGCTTCGTTTGGCTCACCCCAAGCTGATGTACCATTATCTGGAGCAGGCGGTGTGCTTTTGCTCCAGACTATAAAGAGAAAGAAAAGTGTTTTTTTTTTAAATTAAACATCATTTACTAAGTAAAATCATTTCTTGCCATCTAATGAAGCATCACAAAAAAAGTATGTCTTTGGGTTCTCATCCTCTTGTAGAAAAACAGTAGGACAAACATGGACGATACAGTGTACTGTCAGGAAGGGCCACCTCTGTCTTCAGCAAGTCTTTGGTATTTTATTACTAAATTTAAGAGTGGAGTTAATATCCCCCATGGATTCTACCTGAAATCCTGCAAAAAGGGGCACAAACTCTGAATTCCAAACCTGGCATTGGGAACAATCAAGATTTCAGTCTCTAAAGAGAGCAAGAGGTGGGAGATGGGGTGGGGAGCTTACTGCCATCCCCATGGCCTTGAATGGGCAGGAACCATTCTTCTGAAGGCCTGCAAAATTCTGGAGAAATTTCATTTGTCCAAACCCGTGCACCCAAAAAATAGGGAGGACGAGCAAGGCTGTGTGTCGGGAGCCCTTGCACACGTAAGGTGCCTTCTCTCTCCTGAAGATTGTAAAGGCTCTTGCAAACCTTCCTGACGTTGGAAGGGAGCTGGAAGAAGCTCCAGAGGTAAGCAAACCCAGTGCCCTCGCATTTTACAGATAAAGGAAGTTGAGGACTATGGAAGGTTCAAGGACCTGCCAGCCAGTGACAAGGCCATACCTGGGCCCCAGTTCTTCCTCACTACCTGCGCTCCCCACTAATCTAAGTTGTGAGAAACAATCTCAAACCACTGGACAAAGCAGGCCTTCATTTCTTCCTGGAGCTAAATATTTAGAGCCACCCATGTCAAGGTAGAGATCAAATTCTCTTAAGAGATTCAAACCATGGCAGCTGGGTCCTAGGAGAAAGAAATGATTAAAAAACAAAAACGAGACCTTTTCATGGAGGGGAAACCTGAGGTGCTGGTAATTCATGTAACTGGCTATTGTTCAGACTCAGATACTGAGCCACAAAAAGCAGCCAGGACTTGTATGGATCTTCTGATTTCTAGTCATGTGGTTTGTTGTTAAAATCACTGTCTAGAAAGCTATGGTTTTTGTTCTTCAGACTTTTCATATCTACCATCACCTTGAGTATTGAGAAAAAGCGACAGAGACTGACCTGAGGATGTTTTACTTGTCATCGGGGTGGGAAGGCTTTGTTCTCGTGGGGCCTGACCCCCTTGAGAATTCTTATCCCATAGGTTCACATTCTTGTAATTGTAACTACTTGGGTCTCCCCAGGCTGATGTGCCATCATCGATGTCCATCTTCCTGCTAATGGACTGTGGGGAAGGCTCCTCCCAGCCACTGGGCTCCTCGTCCTTGGGGGCCGATGGCTGTGGCCCGCTGTTCCAGCTGGGGTTAGGGGGCCGCCCGTTCCCCGGAGGCGGTGGTTGAGGTGGGGCTCCCCAGGAGCTGGAAGCCTCCTGCTGTTGTGGCGGTGGTGGCGGCGGCTGCTGCGGCGGCTGCTGCTGATGCTGCTTATTCCAGGAATTGGACTGCCGGGCCGTCTCGTTTGTCCAGGCCGGAGACCTTTTGCAATCATCCCATCCGCTTTTTGAAGCCAAGTTTGCATTTCCACCATTTCCCCAAGTCCCAATTTCACTCTGCCCTCCTTCACCCCAACCAGAAGCTGGTTTACTTCCCGAACCTTCCCAATTACTGTTCTTCGTCTGATCGACTTCTTCTCCCCATCCGTTCTTTCCTGACGTCCATCCTTGGTTAGGCTGGCGCCCTCCCCAGCCCTGATCCTTGCCAGAATTGTCATTCCAAGAGGAAGATGCCTTCTCCTCTGGTCTTGCTCCCCCCCAGTTGGAGGAGTTATTGTTCTTGTAATCGTTCCATCCTCCTGTGTTTTTGGGGTCCTTCCATTCTGTAGGGGTTGAGAGCTCCCCCCATCCAGACTTTATTTGATTGCTTTGGCTGGGTCCGTCTCCCCAGCCCCCTGAGTTCTTTGTCTGGGTGGTAGAGCTCTCCCACCCCTCTGTCCCTTTATCCGCTTTCCCCTCGGGCCTTGGCATCTCTTCAATATCCCAGATCGTATCCTGTTTAATTTGAGTTTGGCCCCAGCCGGTGTTGGAAAGCACCCGGGGGTCCAGGTCGGTCCGGCTCAACAGAGTCTGCAAGACCGCCTGGCTGTCGGGGTGGTTGGGCCTGTATGACCGGCGTCCAGAATTGTGACTGTCACTGCTTCCTGCTTTGTGGTTGCTTCCAGTGCTCTGACCCCCAACCTCACTTCCTGTGGAGCTTGAAGATCTCCCCCAACAGGGAGCCTGGGAATTGCCTTGGTTTTCAGGGAGGGGGTGGCCCTTTTGATTGTCCCATGCTCCAGTGCTAGAATTTGGTTGGTTTGGACCACTCCATTCTCCAATCTTTAACTCGTCAGACCCAGTCGGCTGTTTCCATTCTCCCTGAGAGACCCCGGATGTCATTTTGTTCCCTTCACCCCATTTGCTTTCATTCGGGTCTGGTGGGCCAAAGTTCCAGGACCCGCCACCCGTAGACCTGCCACTGTTGTCCCAAGAGTCACTTTTTGACCCGGCAGATTTCTGGACAGAGGCACCCTTCCAGGCATCCTCTCTCTCCTTTCCATTGTTCCCATTGTTTCCAGAGTTGCTTTGTCCAGAGACGGTGTCAGTTCCAGAAGACCCCCTACCTGTACCCCGAGACCCCGTGTTCCCCGGCTGCCTGTCTCCAGTGCTCTGGGGAGGGGCATCTGCGCCCCTGGAGCAGCTCCCCAAGCCCACCCCAAAGGGAATCCCCTTATTCTCGGTGGGGTTTGGTGAGCTTAAGTTCAAGGAGTTAGTGTTTCCGTTTTTTGGTCCATCAGTGTTATGAACTGGAGCCTGTTCTCGGCCAGAGACCACATAGTTTACCCCTGTGCTGTTCTCCATCTTAGACGCCTGGCTGGCCGGGCCGGTCTGCGTGCTGGGGCTGCCGCTCTCAGCCTCCAGGGCTCCCTTCCTAGAACTGCTCTCTTGCACCAGCGCGGGCCAGGCAGATGGGTTGCTATTTGGGTTGAAGTTGCTGAAGCCCGAAGCGGGACCGACCCTCTCTTGACCACCCGCGTTCCTCCAGTTCCCAAGTGCGTTGTTTTCTGCAGCAGAGATGGAAGGTGGAACAGACTTAGCTTTGGGGTCAGATTTCCAGACCCCAAGATTACATTCGTTCCCAGAACTCCCAGCGGGACCCTGGCTTCCTTTTCCTTTGTGACTAGTGGTGCTTCCTGGCAGAGGGCTTTTCTCAGAGCCAGGATTCGAGGCACTGGTGTTCTCGGTGGTGTTCTCGGAAGGAGCCTCAGTGTCTTTGCTGGCAATACAAGGCCACTCTTCCATGTCAGACCCGTCTACAATCACCTTGTCCCAGGTGGGAGTGGGGTTGGCAGCAGCGCCGTTGCTGGAGGAGGCTCCTGGGCCCCAAGTGGAATTTGCATAATTTGAAGCAGCAGCACCTCCAATGGATGAATCTGAAAAACAGATTTTATCATTTGCACGGTTCCCCAGATTAGATACTTTTATTCATACAGTTATTTTCCGGATTTTAATTTGTAAGCAAGCAAGCTCAATCAATTCAATGATGGGTAACTTATAGACAAAGCCGTGGTCAGAAGAATGGGAGTAAAAAATGCACACCAGTTCATGCCCACCCTCCCTCTCAAAGTTTTGCTAGGATCAATCTTTAAGTCTCTCAATATAAAAAAATGCAATTATCTTTGTACAAAGTGCTGTGCTAGGCATGGGGGAGTGGAACTGTTTGGAAAGCACACGGTAGGTGTTTGATAAATACTAGCCGAACCATTCAGACAGATGGATGAAATCTAAATAATGGTTGTGAGCTTCATGGCCAAATACAACAAAGTCGTTTGAAAATCTGTGCCTGTTGCTTTACTAAATATTAATAAATTTGCCTTTTTAAGACTTAAGCAAAAAGCTTCGTCTTCAGCTCCTTGGTGTGATGTTCTCAAAGACCATTGAGTAACCTCCAAGAATGGAGATGATGGACTATACAACACAATATGCAGGGATAGATAAAAGCCGCTGGCCGATTCTTGCTGGTCCTGCCACCAGGCTACATGCCCAGGTCCAGCTGCTGCCCAGGCATAGCCAAGGCTTCCCACCATCCACCTGAAGCATGGGGAACAGGCCTGCTTATTATTATTTGTCTGCTGATGTATGTTCCTTCACCATAAAAACCATTACGTAATCCTGAAATTTCCCAGTATGTACTTCTGATGGATCTCCTAAGCCAGATAGCACAGCACCTTCCTGACAGCAACCAATCAACAAGCCTTGTCTAACTGCTTACAGTGTGCCAGGTACTGTGTGGTTTTTTTTTGGGGGGGGGGTGGGGGGTAGGGCATAAGAATACAAGAATTTGCATTTTACCATGGGAAACAACCTATATACATAAATTAAATATCAAACAGACACAAAGTATATTCAAGATCTTGTGAAGGAGAGGAGGGGGAAAGACACTACCAGTAGCTGGAGAGCAGGGAATCAAGCGCTTGCTGTTCTGGAGACTTTTTTCTGCCTAGCTTTTGAAAACAAGCCCAAAACCAATTTTTTAAAAAGGACACACCAATACCAATCTTGCCTCTGGTGTGAGCCTAGCACAGTGTTGGGCACATAAAGGGTACCTGAGCTTCTTCCAGATCTGGGATCAAGTGGGTGGGGAGAATTGGGGGAGGTGGAGCTTTGATTTCTGAGATGAAAACACAGTAACAACCAAAGGAGTTGATCACACGTAAAGGCCTCTGAATCCAACCTAGGGGGAGGGGCAAGGGGGTATCTGGCACAGGCCCCAAAGCGATGATGTGCTCTTTTCATCTCAGAGCAGGCCTGCCTCTTCTCCTCACTGCTTCTGGCTTATAAACATCAAATTGTAGACTTTAAAATAATAAGAACAAATTTTTACTGTGTTCTTTCTCCTGCTCCAAAAACATACTCTGTGAACCTCTTAAGAGCCATAGACAAGGAAAAGCGACAGCTCCCACCCAGGAAAGAGACAAAAGGCCAAGAATGACAACAACTTACAACTGTGTCCTCAGCTTCTCAGCAAGCCAACAAACAGGGCATTCTGCTGGGTGAACAGCATTCTGGGAACAAAACTCTGCCTGCCTTACTCTGAGATTAGAAAGGATACAGAGCAGCATTTCTAACTCCGTGTGATGTATTACAATGCTAGCAACCTACCACAGGAGCCACGTGCTCATAACACTCATCTCTAGACAGTGGAGTGACACTGGTGGGGGCCCTGCCAAGCACTCTGGCCGCCGGCCGCCTGGTCCTTACCTGATGCAGGCCCACTCTCACTTTGCAGCAGGGATCCTGTCACTTGTGCGTTGTTGGGGTTTGCTCCAGGTGTGGTGGAGGGAGGAGGCCCGGCCCCACCCCCAAGGAGCATACAGGAGGGTGGAGGGGGCTGCCCGCGTTTTAGTAACACTTTGTGGTCCTGCTGGCAACGGAATCGCGGCGGCACCTCCCGAGGCATGTAGCGGGCGGCGCTTGGCGGTTGTCCGTTCGGCACTGCCACCCTTTTGGCATTGTTGCCACCATTGACTGGTGGCGATGGAGAGCTGCCAATCGGGCTGGCGGCCGTTGGTTGGCTTAAACTTGGTTTCGTCACTTCGGGCACTGAAAGTGACAGGAAAATAAATCCATGAAATTAAATACATTTTTCCTCAGGTGCACACAAACTCACAGTAAAATCACTACAGATGCTTCCTTTTCCTTTCAGAATATTCTAAAAGGATTCTGAACTTTTGTTTCCTCTAGCATCTTCAGTACTCTATAGAGTTCTTCCTAAGAAATAAATGATAATAATGTAGTATGTAGCAGTACGCATCAAATTACTCTGTCAAGCCTGTGCCCTAATCGTTGTAGAATTCACTGTACTTCAACTCCAGTAGGATTGTGCTCAGTGCTGGGGACATGCAGATAACAAAATACAAAATAACTGTCTGTGCCTTCATGGAGCTTACGATCTACAGGCGGATAAAGCACGTACCCACAGAGCTACAGCAAGTTAAAATGGGTCAGAATAAGAGAAGAGAGGATCACATCTGGTGGGGGGCGGGGTGAGGAACAGTCAGGAAAAAAGGGTGACAGAGTGAAAAAGTGCTAAGGCAGGTTGCTTTCCAAGAGAAAGTCAGACACGGGCTTAGAGAAGCCCCGAGATTCTGCTCTAGAAGGCAGATGGAACAGAATCCCAAAATCCTATGCAAGAACGTCATGGTTAGGGAAAATGTGCTCCAGTTCTCCAAGATGACTCTTTTCCCTTGGGGTCCTTAGAGGGCCTGAGAGGTAAGCAGAGATGCTTGCTCAGAGTCTTGCAAATTGACCCCAGGAGAAACAGAGGTCAGCATCACAAATCTCTGCAAACCCTTTGTTAAGAATGATGCAAAATGAAAGGGACAGTTTTGCTTGACCACGCTTTTTCTTCTTTTTCAATTGGGAGGGAGAGTAGGAGAAAGAGAAAATAAATGCTTATTAATTGAAAAAAAAAGTTAATAAAAGAAATAAGAAATGCACAAGTCTAAAACGAGCTGAGGCACATGATAAATTCTAGAAACAGTAATATGGATTTTTGAGCCATGCTGGAGCCAAGTGGACGATCTAAGAAGTAGCAGACAGCTAGCTGCTGTGGAGCAGGTGATAATGGTAATAGGTGATGGGAAGAAAACAGAACAACTCCATCCATATTTAACTTCTGTTTTCTCAGCCAAGGAGAAGGACATTTAGATTGGGAGAGATAGAACAAAAATAGATAACGGAAAAATTCAAACCCCCAAATCAAAGAAGTGACTAAAGAACAAGAAGATTTGTTTTCGATATGTTCAAGTCATCAGACTCAGAAGAACTACATAATGTATTTCAGGGTAAAAAAATCATGGCTGTGCTGTTATCTTTAAAGGTCATGGTGAACAGCAGAGATGCTCCTGGACTGGAGATGAACGCATGTCCTGATTTCTCAGCAAAAGGTAGAGGGGAGGAAAGTTTATTTCTTCATATTATAAATCTGTTAAGGTGGACATTGGAAGCCTGACTAATCCTAAGAGTACCATATTAAAAGCATGATTAGTTAGTGGCATAAAAGGGGACGTGGTGATCAAATCAAGCCAGGTTCAGTTCAACAAGAACAGTTCTTTCAGATTGAAATTACATTAATTTAAGAGGGTTATCCAACAGGAAGGTGCATGCGTGAATGCTACAGATCTGATATCCCAGGACTTCAGTGAAGACACGTAACAAAGTCTCTCCTACTACTCTCGTAGATACAACAGAAAGCTATAGGCTGGACTCAGAAATTGCTTGAAGATTTAAACCTGAAGAGCAGTGATAGAATCCAGTGAGGTGCCTCCAGAGGGGTTTAGAGCTGACAAGGGCCTTAGAGATCTTCCAAGTCTCAGCCTCTCATTTTACAGACAAGTTAAATGGAGGCCCAAAGAAGTGAAGTGATTTTGCCTGAGGCCACAGAACACAACTAACAGGCCTCTAGTGTTATTATTAGTGAGCCCGTCTTTCCTATGTAGCAAACCACTATTATTTGTGTTAAATCTTAGTAAATATAGGTGTGTGAACAGATTTTTTTTCCTCCCATCTTCTCTATTTCCAATTTAAATTAGGTCTCTATGGTAAAAAAAAACCCCAAAAAAACAAAACCAAAATTCCTCCTGGCTCTCCTCAAAGAGATTCCAGTGGTGGCTGAGAACTTCTCCTTTGGACACCCTGCTGTCTGACCTTCCCTGTTCAAATCTGCTTCGAGCTCTGGCCTTTGATCAGAAGTCATGGTCTGAGGACTTCCATTTCTTGTCCTGAATGTCTCTATCACTACGTTCCTTCCTCCACAATAATCACAAGAAATGGTTCTTGGTCACCAGATAGTCACTTTTCCAGAGGTTTTTCAGGAAAGCTTCTCCACTGTTCCTATCAGGCTAAACTTGTCAAACATGGCTCCTCTTGTGTCCTACCCCTAAACTAATATCAGATGTTCTCCCAGCTAGTGAAACACTGGAAAATTTCTTTTTCATTACCACAAAACTCAGCTGTCAAGGATAATGACATTCGACCATCTCACATCTGAGAAAAGAATGCCATCTACAGCATCCTGGGTGGTCATTCAGCCTCTGTGTGGAGAACCCCAGAGAGCAAAAACCTACCACTCCCTGAGGCATTCCTCTGCCCTGGGGGGCAGCTCCCACCATGAGAACAAGCCTCAAGTGACCACAGAGTAACTCCTCCCTACTTCTCTCCATGCTCCTTCTGGGGCCAAACACAACACACTGAATCCTTCTTCCAGGAGACAGGTTGTCCAAGCCTTGCAGACAAGAGGGCCTTTCAGAAGCTCGGGGCTCTATATTCAAGGCAGGGGAGTCTCAAAGCCAAGGCCCAGCCAGATCAGTCTTCCAGCTCCCCCTTGACTCCTCTGGAGTCTCTTCCTACTGGCTCCCTCTAAAACTGAAGAGAAGCAAACCTTTCCTTAAGTTTCTGCAACTTTGTCTTTAGCAGGAAATAAACTCCTATTTCTCTGTACCCATGGGATTGTTACCGAGCATGACTGGAAGAGACAGCACTGAGACACAGTGACACCTGCGAACTGGAACGTTCCTCTCATTCTCTGTCCTTGGAGACTCGCTAACTCTCAAGACAAACTACTTGGGACGGAGATCACAGAAGGGACTTTGCGGCTGGACGTTCCTCAATAAGTTCTTTCTCTGAAATTCTTATCTGAATTCTTCTAATAGTCGAATACTTCAAATATTGGGGCAGGCAAGCCAGACTAGCTGAAGCATCAAGGGATCCTCAAGGGAGCATATACTGGGCAAATCAAACCATCACCATCCCTGCACTGATCCTGATGGAGCCAAGAGCCTTGGGAAGAGGCACGCTGCCAGACCAGTGCCCTCTGCCCTCACCCAGGGGAAGGCTCCTTCCTCCAGGGGCTGTAGCCACAGATCTGGAACATCCAGAAAGGAGAGTTCTTATTACCAATGGTTCAGCATCAGAAAACGCTATGATTTCATCATTGGAAATGACATTAGAGGTCTAACCATCTGCTTTACTCCGTGCCCTAAGGACCAGAAGACCTTACCATCTGACTGGCATCTGAACCCTTCTCTGTGTGTTCTCTACCCTTAGGAAGGTGAGTTCCTTGAGGGCAGGGGCCGTGTCACTGTTCTATATAGTCGTATTCCCACTGCTCTGCACATAAGTGCTTGATTAATTCATTCATTCATGCATGCATATATTCATTCAGTACTTAGCAGATTCTTAACCACGGCCAAAGGCAGTAAGAACTGTTGGCTATTATCTGCAGATCTTCTCGTCTTCTCTACAATGATCAGACATTAGCCATTTTGTACCTGTATGACTGTCTCGGTCCATCTTTTTTTCCAGTTATTGCTGACTTCTTCCCTTCCCTGACTTCCTGCCTCCAGCCTAATACGAAGTCCTATCATTTATTCGTTTCCTATGTATCAGGGATTCACCAACTCCTCTTTACTCCGGTTATCCCGATCCAGGCTGTCATTACCCCAAGCCTAGAGGACTGTCAAGTCTCTTGGTTATCCTCCTTATTGCCAGGCCATTTTCCATACAACTACCAACTTAGTTTACTTAAAAATACCCTCTTCCCTACTTAAAAACATATTAGGAGCACCCTTGACTCTTTCATGGCCCAATCCCATATGACCTCAACTTAGAATTCTCTAATCCAGTCTCTTTATTGTCCCCATTAGGTCACACTCACTCCTACCTCTATTCTATTGCTCACATAACTTCTCCTTATGTCTTACAGTGCCCTCCCCCTCTTTGCCTGAAGAAATCCTATCCATCAGCCAAAGGTCACTTGCTACCCAGACAACCCTTGTGACCCCCAAGGAGATGAGAGGTCATCTTATTCTTCCCTATCAGCTGTACTCATTTCCTATCACGTAGCACCGGACCACAGATGCCATCTTTAAACCTCTGCACAATGTCATGTGCATTAATGTTACCCTCCTAACAGCAGTATAGCCTTCCTGAAGACAAGTGCCCACATTTTTTATTCCTCTTCTATGCCCTTCCTAGTCTAGAATAAAAGGTGCTCACTCCCATTATACTTGCTGATACCATCCCTACATGGGCCGAGAGAAAAGAAAAGCATTAGAGCAGAAAGAAACCTCAACAAATGAGTTTGAAAGTATATAGGTTTACTGGGCTTACAGCTAGGAGGAACCTTAGAGATGACCCAATGAGACACAAGACCTTAGGCCCAAGGACACACACATTAGGGCAGAGCTGGGACTAGAACCCACAGCCTCGGCCTCTGTGGGTAACACTCCTTTCAGTCTATTTTGCTGCCTCCAGATCAGGTGTCCCTGTTATGTTAAGATCCATAAAAGAAGAATAACAGTCAAGTTGAAGAGAGAATGAATATTTTTAGGAGTAGACAGAAAAATGCTTGTGGTAAACAAAAAATGGGGAGGCAAGGAGAAGAGGAGATGGGGGGGAGGGGAGAAGTGGAGCCAGAAAGTGAGGCAGAATGAGTCACTGATGGAGTAAACCAGACCTGAGAGGAAGCCAGAGGGAGGAGTCCTAATGCAGAGGAAGGACTAACTGGCCTTTGTTTCTGCGACCAGAAGGAAGAACTGGGTGCTAAGTTATTGATGACTGGAGAATGGGAGGCTCACAGCCAATCTTCTTAGTGAAGAAATACCAAAAGGGCTGCTTCACGCTGGGCAACTTATTTCACTCATCGAGGCATAAGCTCGCTTCTCTGTAAAATCATGGGTTGGGAAGAGTTCCTTGAAGGGTTTCTTCAAGCTGTAGGATTCCAAGACCCAATAAAAAGTGAGAATTTGGTCTCAATTCTCATCCCGAATCAAAGGCCTTGGCCACCTACAGACTGCACAGGCTGACTTTGAAAAGCAGAAAAAAGTGCTCTATAAACAGCTGACCCTGATCTGGATAAGAAAGAGCTCTGGGTTACCAAACAGCAAGGGGCCCAGACAGAAGAGAGATCAAGTATGTATTTTCCAGGTAGCAGGAGGCAGGACAAGAGAATAAGATATTTAGATTGGCTGGGACTAAGAAGAGTCACCTGTCTTTGCCTTAATTGGTAATTAAGGAAGCAAGCAAGGGAAATACCAGGACATTTCTGGATTCTACATACCTAAAATATTTCAAAAAACTAAAGAGACTATCACTGTCAGGGAGATTTCTGCTATCGTCTTGGGTTATTTTCCTTCCCTTTTCTTTTCATATTGGAATTGAACACAAGCTTACTGAGCATCTCGCATGTGCAAAGCAGTGTGCCAGGGGCTGGGAATATAAGCTAGAAAGGAAACTAAGTCCCTGCCTTTTAAGAGCTACACACACGAAAAAGTGGGATAAGGTGTGTGTAATGCAATGAGGTCAACGGAGGGAGGCAAACTCCTCAGACAATTTAGTAGGGGAAAAAACATCAATTTAAGACATTCTTTGAAATGAACTACTTGAGTTTTGATACTTAAAAAAAGTCGGGGAGGGGTACCTATGTTATTAAACTCTGTGGCCACGGAGATGTGTGTGTGTGACAACAACTGGAGTTTTTCTCCACCTTCTGCTTCAGACCCCACTGCTGTTCTATCTACCCCATCTCCTCTCTTCCCGACTCCCCAATCTATCTGTTCCCCAAGGCCAGTCTGAAACTGGGCCTGGCTAAAAAGTCCCATGGCCATGCCATCCCTAACCCCACCCTTCCTCCAGTCTCACTGGCAGCTTCAGCAGCATCCTCAGCCTCTGCCCCATCTAATCCCAGAAGAAAGACTTCCTTTTCAAAAAAAAGAGAGACAGACACAAGAGTCTGTGTCTTCCTTTGAAACGTGGATGAATCTTAACCTTCACTCCTTATAAAATTCAACCTCCCTCTCCCATCATCACACATGTGGCTTCTGTCCTTCCTCATAGGGTCTAAGTGGGTGCACATGCATTTGTGTGTGGCGGGGCAAAGAAAAGGAAGGGGCCCAGGAGGAAGCCTTCTATCAGACTAAGTCTCTGAACTAGGAGAGGCAAGAATAATGATAAAGATACAGTTCTAAATCCGAGAGGTACTCTCACAAGGTTAGGGCCTAGCTCCTTATACAGTCTGCTGAAAACCATGGACAACGTTCATCTGAGACTTCTAAAAACTCTAGAAGTTTGGAATTCTAAAAACTCTTATCGGTTACTTTTATCACGTTTCCTGGTTCTAAAAACCCTTAGGATAGATGTATGTATTTGCATTAAGGATGGTAGGAGAATGGGGGAGAAACAGACCACCCTGTGTTCCACGGTGGGCAAACCAACTCTTAGGAACCCCTAGGAGAAGAGATTGATCTGGGCAAAGAAGCATCTCTATCGGGGGCTGACCAAAGGCAAGAAGCCTCCTTTCTCTAGAGCTGATACAGTGTGGGAGTCTCACATGTATCACAGCTGGGACAACTCTCATTCACATCTCTTGTGAAAAACAGATGGAGATCTACAGGAAGAAAAACACAGTAGAGCTGAGAGTTACTCTTCTCTATTTGTCTTCACCGATCTTTCCTGTGAGGGGGAGTCAAATATTAGCAAGTTTGAGATGCCCTAAAGGGTCCTTAATTTGGTTCATTTCCAGTATTCAATCTGTTACTTCAAGAATAGACGTACACATAACTCTTTCAATATGACCCTACTTTCCCCATCAAATTAAAATGTGCTGCTTTTCTTTACAAAAGATGTACTTTTCTTTGAGACCAAAAAATAATGCAGGCGAAAGCCTTTAACCCCCTTAGTTTTTTCTTCCAAAAGGACGGCACTAATAGTTGTATGAAAAAACTTTTTGAGATCCTCAGCTCAAAGGTGCGACCCAATTAGTTGCAATAAAATGTACTG
>CM053623.1:236411255-236428010 GCA_028646595.1 Phalanger gymnotis
AGTCCAAGGGAGAACAGAAACTGCTTCTGGAATCTTCTGCACTAAGATTCAATTCAACAAATGTAAACCTCAGAGCACTATTCTGGCCAGGAGCTAGGACATGAGGGCTTAGGATAACCATCAGCAGACTAAGGCTTCTCCTATCAGAGACACAAAGGGGAAAGACAACACTGAAGTGTCTACACTATGTGCAAGGCTCTGTTACAGACCCTGGATGCTCATTTGTTCATTAGAATTGGGGAGTCAGTTCCTAGAGACAATGACCAGTCTAATGGTCTACAACCGAGGAGGCTGAAGAAAATGATTCACGTAATTGGTTTAGAATCTTTACAAAACCAGTGCCTCTGAACTTGGCAAATATGCAAAATTCTGGTCACTACACCTCCCCAAAATATCATTAAGATGAACAAAATTGAGAGATTTAAAATTAACCACAGGGACCAAGGAATTTCTTTATAAATAAGGATGATAAAACAAAATTTAAAAATTACAAATCTTTAGTTTGGAAATATGAAGGTTAACAATCAGTATCATAATATAAATAAAATCTTACAAACATCATGGAAGTTATGAACTTAGATATGGTCAACAAGATTTTGGACTGGGTAATCACTAAAATTAGGGGATAACTTCTGAAGCTTGAAGAGGGTAAACTAAATAAAAATAACATAGGAAGGTAGTAAGCATGGAGGTCACCAAGCTTAAAGGTTGTAAAGCCTGAAAACAAATTGGTTTGAAGGATCTGGACAAACTCCCTAGCTGGCAGTCCCATAATAAGTTATTAAGGGAAGCCAGGGAAGTTTGTGGTCAATCTCAAGAAACAAAGAGTTGGGTCTGCCATTGGTTGGAGTTACTATAGTATTTCTCATGTTCTCACATCAGGGGAAAGTTCATTCAATTAAGAAAGATTTATAACAAATTCCTATTTATCACGAATGGTGGTTCCCAGTATTAAATGCTACAGAGAAATGTCTACTGAAGATAGAAATGTTCGAGTTCCTTGTAACCTATTTATTTAAAATGAGGGTCAATCTACATCAACAGTTCTCTAAAATGTTAAATGCATTTTCCCCTACACTTTAAATATCCTAAATCACCCCAGACTCAATCTAATTCCTTAAAGATCTGTAACAGAAGAAGCCAATGTTTCATCAGAAATCTGCACAATGTCATAAATGCCTTACACTGTGGATTTTGTTGAAACGACAGGCCACAGAACACAGTCTGCCAACACTAAGCAGTTGTCCTATTAAAAGCTTCAGCCCAATGGGTTTATGTGGCTTCACCAGGAAAAACCTAGAAAGTCTACTGCCTTCCCTTAGTGATGCCTCTACAAAAGAGACACTAACTCAAATCTTTTGAGCCTCTTTTGAAACTGCCATCATGCTAGTGCCCAAAGGCTGATTTTAAAAGAAGACAATTTCCATCCTGTCCATTCCCAGTCATAACATGGAATTCCAATGAATTTTATCACTTGGTTTTGGATGTCTTGTTGTGAACATCTCTGTAAAGTAAGATGGCAATGACTTAAGATCATCTGTTTGGGGCTCTAGAGTAAGTCCTATACGAACCCTTCCTCGATCTGTACTATATTCCAATTCCTGTCCCCAAGACCTGACTCCCTTCTCATGATGTCCAATTTTCTCATCTCTCCTGACTCATTGGTCAAGGCAGAGGAACTGCTCTCTCTATCCCATACTCACTAAGTAACCTTTCCTTGAGATTCATGTTATCCAAATTTATCACCCCATCCAGACCCTCCTGTTATCTATTTCTCCCAGGACAGTCTCCTCCCTCTCTCTAGTTCAGTCTTTCCTCCCCACATCCTGTTCTAACACCGGGGGAACATCAACATATAGACTGATGTTCTCTCAAAATTTCCAGTTTCTCCCATGACCTATTCTTCCACTCCATCTCAGCTACAAAAGACTGTCACACCCTTGCTCTTAGAATCACATAAATGTTCTACTTTCCCATTCAAGAACTCCCACATTCTTTTATCTGACCATAATCTTTTATTATTCCATCTCCCCCAATGCCTCCAATCTTCTGACCCTCCTCTTCTTCTTCCCTGTGATCTCCAGTCCCTTCACTCCCCTGTTCTTTCCCAGGCAATCACCCCCTGTACTGACTACATTCTCCCTTCCCTAACTTACAGCCCTTGGTGACCTATACTACTCTCTAAACTTGAATCCCCCTTCCTCCTTTTTCCTATCCCTGGTTCTCTGGAGGTGTGGCCAAGCTCCAACACTGGATCACTACCACCCTCTGTCTCCTTCACTCCTCTTCACAGGATGCTAAAAAGAACTGAAAAGAAATTGAGAAAACATGGTAATTGGGTCCACTACAAATGTATATCCACTATCTCAAATGGGCCTTCACTACAGAAAAGCAAACATTCTGTTTCTCTAGCTGATTCACTATCCCACTTTCCATGGCATTTGTTTTAAACGTTCTGTTCTCCCCTCAAGCCTTCTCTGCCCTGCATGTTCTCAGCTGAGGATCTTACCTCATAAGCCATAAAAATGAGCAAACAAACAAATAAATGCCAACTACCTGCCATGAGCTCCTCTTCCTTCCGTCCTCCTAAGCTCACATCACTCATTCATTTTCCCCTACTATCTCCTTCACCCTGGTCTCATATGGAGCGGCGTCCTTTCTCCTCGCCGAGACAAACCTTTTGTCCCAATCTCACTTGTCTTCTCCAGAAAAGTGTCCCCTTTATCACCTTAACACCCACTTGCTCTCTTCTCACTTGAAATCCTCGCCATTTGACTTCTGACCTTGTTGTTGCACAGAAACCCCAAAGTTATCAACGCCAAATTGAACTGCCTTTTCTTGGTCCAATCTTGCTTGACCTCTCTGTAGCCTCCTACACTGCTGGTCATCTTCTTACCAGATACTGCCTCCTCTCTAGGTTTCCATGCCCCTGCTCACTGCTGGGCCTCTCTTCTGCCCCCTCTGTTGGCTTTTCAGCCACATCCCGCGTCCTCTTCTCTTTTTTTCCCTCAGTACTATCTCACTTGGTGGCCTCGTCAGCTACTGGAGCTTCAATTATCTCTAAGCAGTCTTAAGTCTCTCACCTGAGCTCCAGTCACATATTGCCAAATGCATTTTGGTTATGAACTAGATATCCCATAGGCATTGCAATTCAACATATTCCAAAGAAAATTCATTCTCTTTTCCCCTTGAACTCTCTCCACCTTCCTCTGTGCTATCAAGGGCACCGCAATCCTTCCAGGCACGATTTCCAACCTTGTTGTCACTGCTGACCCCTCCCTCATTCCACATGGTTAAGCTGATGACAAATGCTGTCATTCTGACCTTCCCACGTCCTCTCACCATCCCTCTCCACTCACAGAGCCACTGCTCTCTTTCAGGCCCATACCACTGTTTGCCTGGCCAATGGCAATGGCGTCTCCTTGGCATTATGACTTTGAGTCTCTCTGCCCTCTGCTCCATCCTCCACCCAGCTGGCAAAGGGACTCTTCTAGTCAGTTTGACCATGTGACCTCCTACTCAACGAGCTTCAGGAGTTAAGGAGATAGGCCCGTTCCTTAGAGCCTTTCCAGGCTCTCTATGCTTTTCTTCCCTTTCAGGATCCAGCTGCACCAGCCTCCTGAGTGTTCCACAAACATGACACCCACCTCCACCTCTTCTCCCTGTGTCTTGTATGGGGCTCTCCCTCAAGCCTAGAGGGCCCTGCCCCCTTATCTAGGCTTCCTTCCAGACTCAGACACTGCTTTCTGCAGGAGGCCTTTCCTGTACCGCACCACCTCTCCCCCTGCTAGAACTTTCTCCTCTTACCTTATTTTCTACCTACTCCTCAATTTAGATCACTGCACTTACTCCTGATGTAACTAGCTAGTAAGCGAGAAGCTCCTTGAGGACAAGACTGTTCTTGACTTTCTTTGTATACTGAATGCTCAACACAGTTCCTTGCACAAAGCAAGCATTTAATCAATTAAGTGACTGTATCAGAACCTAATGCCAATATCAAGATGACAGCTTAATATAACAGAAAACAAGCCAACTAATCAAACAACCAACATTTACTGGCCCTGACTATATGCCAGACACCATGCCTGGTACAGGGGATGCAAGCAAAGGGAGAATCAGTTCCTCCCCTCAAGGAGTTCACATTCTAGCAGAGGTGAGGACAAATAAATAACCAGGTATCTTCGAAACACTAGGGGAATTCATGGAGAGGCCTCCTCTGTAGAAGTAGGCTTTGAACTGCTATTGTGTCCTGTGGGACCTCCAGAGACTCAGAGGAGGAGGTGAGGCACAGGGAGTCTGGGAACCTAGGATCCTGGTGGAACAGAGGATGGCAGGAGAGGTTGAAGGGCCCTTCCTCCTGGGTGCTCTTGGGGACAGAGGTGCTAGAGCACCCCTGGCAGTAGGGATCTCAGACTTGACACGTCCAAAACAGAGCTCGTCTTAGTACTCTCCAAACCCAAACTCTTCCAAAGTCCAATTTCTGTCAAGGGCACAATTCTTCTTACGGTCCCCTGGATCTGCAACCTGTGTCATCTTCTCCTCACTCTCTCACATCCTATGCATTCAATCATTGCCAAATCTCCTCTATTCTCCTCCAAATATTTCTCATCTCTGTTCCCTTCTCTCCAGGCTCTTATCTCTCCCCCAAATTGTTGCAATGGCCCCTGACCCTCTGACCTTCCACACAGCAGTCAAATGGACACTTCTGACCATGGCACTGCTCAGCTCAAGAAGCCCCACTGATTTCTGCTTGGCATGGAGAGCCTTTCACAAGGCGACTGAAGGCCGCAGGCTGGTGTACACCTGCCACGGGGGCGCATTCTTCTCTTTCACACATAATGGGCTCCCCGTTGTTCTCCCTGTTGTCCCCTCAACATGTCAGCCCAGGCCTAGAACAAAGCCTCTTACTCCCTTCCTTCAAAGTACAGGCCAAGGGCCCCTCCTCTACACAAAGCCTACCTTTTGTACTTCTCTATTTGAGCACAGCCTGTGGCACCATGGAGAGACCCACCAGCTCTGGAGTCCAGGGGGCCTAGCCTCTATCCCCCCTCTAAGGCTAACCACGTGTGCTTGTGGACAAAACATTTCACCTTCCGGTATCTGAGGACACTTTAGAGCCCTAGATTCATGATCCTGGAATCCCTAGGACCCAGTACAGAACCTGCCTGGCACACAAGAGTAACAATATGTGCTTGCTGAGTGAATCCTTTATCCAAGGTCCAATACACAGCCTCGCACAAAGGATTTTTCCCATAGGGATAACCTGCCAGGGCTAGAGTCCTACTGTGGCCAGTGATATCTGACATGCTGCCAAACCGTGGAAAAAACTGGCGGCCACCAAAAAACCTGTGTCAACCAAGCTTAGTCATCCTATGCAAGCCTGATTTTAAAAAAAATATACAGGCAGAGCATCAGGCATACACACTAGCTGGTACCACCAGATCTTCAATGTGTCCTCCTAGGTTTGGGGGCAATACCACTCAAAATGATGAACCAGGCAGCATTTATTAAAGGAGTGCCTCTTCTGGGCCATGCACAGTGTGCTCACACACCGCCCACACAGTCCAAACACTTGTCATTACATGGAATTCTACTACAGCTTTTCTCACCATTTTATAATTTAAACATGACAAGGTGCTTTAGAAAGCCTAATCTGGTCATTACAGTGAACTTTTTCTCCCTTAAAATTCCTTTGCAGGGTGTGGGGAGGGGAGTAAAGAAAATACCATTTCCTTACAGATTTCAACATTTAGTAACAATTTAAGTAAGAACAACCAGGATTTCCCACAGGGAAAGGGCAAAATATGACAGAGCAGGGAGAACCCCAGCTCTGACAACACAGGGCAGCCCCATGAGCTACGACAGAGGGCTGCCTGAACAAGCCAACAAGATGGTCTCAAGGGACCAGGCCCAGGAATGGACCTCAGAAATCACCTAGTTTGCCCACTCTACTTTCAGACAGGGAAATGGAAGGACATTAAAGAGGGGAAATGCCCTTAATTGCTATGCCACAGAATAAGCAGATAAACTGAAGATGAATTGGCATTTTTATTATACTGGCATGATTCAACCATTAGCAGATATATCTCACGGCCTTTTTAAGTCTAAATTCATTTAAAGAATGTTTTGTAGTTACAGTCATATAGTTCCCTTGTGTGTGCCTTGGTAGATGGACTCCCAAATATTTCATCTATCCTGTAGTTGCTCTGCATCTCTCTCTCCCCCTGCCAGGTTTTTTGGTGATAGGTTAATTATCTGTGTAGCAGACACTTTATATTTTGCTATTATGCAGAAGTTATTTATTATTTCAATTAATTCTTAGTTGACTCTCTAGAGTTTTCTAAGTAGATATCACTTTCATTTCCTCTTTGCTTATGCTGATGAGAAATTTCCTTTTCTCACCTTATTGCTATACCTAACACTTGTAACATTCTATCAAATAATGGCTATGATAACAGACATGGACATTGGTCTACAATGTTCTGTTTGGTTTCTCCCTAGCTTAGGTATCAAAATCATATAAGTATCACAGAAAAAAATTGATTGAATTCCTTCTTTTCCTAGTTTTTGCAAATGGTTTATGTAATATTGGCATTAATTGTTCTTTGAACGTTTGATAGAATTTGACTGTATGTCCACATGGTTCTGCATTTTTCTCTATGGGACTTGTTATGGCTAATTCAATTGATCTTTTCTGAGACAGGAACAGTAACTTCTTTACTTCATATTCTGTCCATCTGAGGTTTAAGTGCTTGCTGTCACTTGGCCCCACTCCTTTAGGATCTGCTTTCACCTTGATCCTCTAGAACAGAGGGGTCAAACCCACCTGCCTCAAACAGATGAAAATGTAGTTGGGAAATATTTAACAAAATAAATAAAAATGCAATAAAACATAATGTGAGATTTAAAACTAATCTTTCTAGTTTTTCCTCTTAATAAAAGTCTACCAAAATGGGGTAATTTATTTCATTACTTCTGCTCTCTCTGGTAGTTTTATTTATTTACCTTTCTTGTATTTCTCTTGTTTGGAGTATTTGCAAGTTGAAGCTCCTCCCCCACCCCCCCACTTCCTTTCCATAAGAATGATTCAAATACTTCTCTTTCATTGAATGTCCATCTTGTTCACTGATAATTAGGATGGGTTTGTAAGGGCTATTTTTCTATCATTTTGGTTTGCATCTTGAGGTCCTTTGCCTTTTTCATTTCCTTCTGTGGTAGGTCCTAACAGGCACAGAAAATTCTTGTTATTCGAATTTCCTTTCCTTTCCAAAGAATTAGTTGTTTGTCATTGTAGTTGTGAAATTTACCCACTCTCTATCTTGGAGTTCTGGAAGCGTGTTTGTTTCTGTGCCCATAATGGTCTGTGGCCTCACTGGAGGGATGCTTATGGGCAGGTTTCTTTCATTATTTCTGTCACCAAGGCCTTCTGTCCATTCCTCTGGCAGGTTAGGATCTTTCAGTTCTCTGTGTCTAGGCCCAGAAGTTGTTTTTTACTCATACAGAGGCCATGTTTTCTCTTTAACCTTGGTGCTCTTGGCTCCTCCCCCAGATCATCCTTCACTTCTCTGTATCCTGGTGTCCCAAACCATTCTCTTTTGCTTCTTGGGGGAGACTGGCCGTCAGGGAGGGATTCACGGTTTTCTATTTTGAGAAGGATTTCTAATGTCACTGTCCACCTCTAAACTCTTCTCTCAAGGCTCTGACTCATCCCTTGAACACTCTGGAGTATCTTGAGCAGTGTGAAGGATTCTGGGTTTCATCAAGTATTGGTTCAATTCCCTTTCTCTTGCAATATTTAGACACACTTGCAATTATTTAGGTGTCTTAACAGTCTTCTATTATCTGTTTGTGCTGTAAGTTTCAAACTGAATTTTCTTCCTCCTGAGATCTTTGGCACTTTGACTCTTTTTTCCTTATAGTCTCCTGTGCCCACTTTCTGAATGGTAGCTTTGCCTGTGGGGCTGAATCTCAAAGTCTCTGCCCCCTTCCACATCAGGGAAGTGGTTTTTTTCGCTGGTCTGAGTCCATGCTCCAGGTGATAGGACTGGCTCTCCAATTAGATGCCAGTGTCCTTTCCTTAAGGCCTAATGCAGCCCCACACACTGGTACCCTGTCCCAGTTCCCTGTCATTTACTTCTCGGGCTGGATTATCTGCTGCTTCTTGTGGCCTTGGGGGAAGGTCTTCTAAGCAGAGTTTCTGGTACCACCTAGGGGATGCCTGACTTAGGAGCCATCCTAGGCTGAATACTTGCCCCCTCCCTTCCAACATGATCCTATCTGCCTATACTGCTCTCTACTCTGCAAGTGGCTCAGCAGAGTTGAGGTCTGGCGCTTGTTGCAAGAGAATGCCTAGGGTAAGGGCAGGGGCAATGTGTGCCAGCAGAGAATGCTGAGTGGGTCAGGGAGGCTGCCAGAGCATGGAGGGAGGGGTACTGAGTGTGAGGCCTTAGTAATTCTCCCTGTTATTTCAGAAGACTGTCACCTTGTTGGTTTTCTTGGCCTGTAAAGACAGCCATAACTGTTCTGCCTCTGACACATAATTCCTCTTCCAGAGTATTTTTTGAGAATTAGTGGGCTTTAAAGAAAATGTCTAGTACTATTCCTCATTCTCTCATTTTGCCACTAAGTTCTTCATAATAAATCTTAGTAAAATTCCTCACGGAAAATGGTCAAATAAAGTTTTGGCACTGAAGTGAATAAGCTGATATGCTGTTCTTCTGCTCTGATGATGTGCACAAGCGAAGTGATGCAGCAGACGCCGTTTAGCCTCATAGCACAGACTACCTCACATGAATCTTGCCCTAAGCTAACAGTTCGGAATGGTCATGGGGCTTTAGGACAGTGGCTCCCACTAGCAGATATCCCTTCAAAGTTGTCCCCAGCTGCTGCCAAATTCTTCAGGTGGAAATGATAAAGGAACAAATGACTCCTCTGCCAAAGGTAGAAGGAAACTGTTCCCACTCAAGCCTGCACCCTCAGAGGTTTCCAGAACCAGTCCAGGAACAAACAGAAGCCATAGCAGAAAGAGGCGGTGAGTCTAAGAGAGCAACTTCTAGCCATTAGAGATGGTGGAGGCTCATGAGAAAACAGGAACAACTCACACTTCTAGAGACTCAAACAGGCCTGTGACATCCACCCTGTGATAGCAGTGGGAATCAATCATCTTGTTATTGTCACCACTGTTGTTCAGTCGTGTCTGACTCTTCATGACTCCATTTGCGGTTTTCTTAGCAGAGATCCTAGAGTTCTTTGCCATTTTCTTCTCCAGCTCATGTTACAGATGAGGAAACTGAGGCACACAGGGTCACACAGCTAAGAAGTGTATGAGGCCACATTTGAACTCAGGTCTTCCTGACTCCAGGCCTGGCTCTATCCACTGCGCCACCCAGCCACCCAGTAGAAATAGTACTATTACCCAAATAGAGATCCAAGGAGGCTAATCATTATTATAATGATAGCTATAAGGATCTATATTGTTTTTTCAAGGTTTAAAAAGGTCTTACATATATGATCTCATTAACCCCAAAGAGACAGGAAGGCCTGGGGAAGCTTACCATATATCACACAAATGCCTAAAAAGTCATTCACCCAAATCTCAAATGCCAGGCTTTTAGCCCCAGCCAATAACTCTGTCCCCAAAGCATTAACACCCGAAGTCTCCACTCTTTGGAGAATTACATGCTCTTGTTTCTAACATTGCTCCTACTTCCTTACTACTCAAATTTCTCAAGAATGGTCAACCTTTGCCATCACATCTTAGACAGCATCTTTCCCTCCAGAGCACAGTTCAGGATGCTGAAGAATGCTATGACCTCATTCCAAGGTTGAGTCACTGACATAACAGAAAGAACATGTCTCAGGTAGTGTCATCCACAAGGCAGGAGCATAAAGGGATACTCACTTTCCAAAGAAATTGTTAGTATCATCATAGTAGGCCTGTGGTCGTATTTAATGCCTTATGGATTTCAAAAGAGGGGATTGGGGTGTAGATGGTTTTTGAAATACAGAAATGCTCAGTCTATTTGGGGAAGCCACTAACTTGTTTCTTTTGGTATAGTTAACTACTCTCTTGGAAAACATGAATTTGGGGCACTAAGATACTTTAAAAATTACTTAATGACAAGCAGACAAATTACAAAATCTTCAGAAAAGTAATGCCTTAGAAATGCTTACACCACTGGAAATCAAATGCAGAAGGAAAACTGTCTAACATTAATTGGTTCCATAAACAAAAACATCATTATAGAGGTAATGAGTTTGGATCCTCTTTGGCTAGCCATCAGATTTGAATCTCAAGTGGCTGGTCAGATTAAACTCTAAGTGAATTTCACAACTTCATGGAAGGGATTTCTTAGCCACATATTAATGTACTACTGAAGAATAATGCTGGTCACAGAAGCTCCCATCACATGTAGCTTTACTCAGGACTCCCATCAAAAGGTAAAACTTTGACTTGTTTGACGTACCTTCTGAGCAGCTTCTTTCTTCTTTTTATCCTCTTTCTTCCTTTTCTTGTCTTCCATTAACTGTTCTTCCCTTTCTTGCTCCTTCTCTCTGTCAAAATAAAACAGTATTTCCCATGAGCAATCCCCAAAGACATGCCCATGCTCTCATATCGCAGAGATTAGGCCATCCAATCCAGGCCTGAAAAGGAGCCCAACACCTCAAAGACCACTGTGAACAAATGGACGGAGGCCTCTCTTTTTCTCCCCTTTTGGTTCTGCTCTGGATACCTCTGAGAGCTAACAACTGGGGAAACAAGAAAAAGCTGTGGGAGACACAACATTTTTGTTGCTGCTGTTACTGTTCTGTTACTGTCCTGACTTCACAATGGTTTGTGACAACTATATGCATTATTTTACCTTGACTAACATGATAAGACACATAAATGAATCATTTCATTTTCTTGGGCATATTAATACACTGGCAAAACAAAAATGAGATTTAAAAATACAGTGTGAAAACAATGCATTAATTTTAAGTTATTTACCCTAAACAATTCAAAGAAAATTGTTCTATTTTTTACAAATTGCAAATGAAAGAAGACTGGCAATCCAAATACTGATACTTCCAAATGATGCCCAATGCTTCGTATATTAAGTCATTGATTGTATACCTGGAACTATTATTTTGTCTGTTTTCCAAGTATTGAAAGAAATTCATCTCAGATATTTCAATTAAGCACAACAGTAGTCATTATCACGATCTTTGTAGGTATATTTCTGAAGTATGCATCATGTTCAAGAAAATAATTTTTTACAAATGGATGAGTCAAAACTTTTAGCTGTTTATCTGCCTTTAAATGTGAATTAAGACCAAGCTTTAGGATTCAAAGAAAAAAAAAAACCTTACAGAAGACTCAGCCTGAATTCCTTACTTTAGGGATAAAGAAACTGAGGGCAGTGAAGATGCAAACCACGTCCAACATCACCCAGGCAGTAAATAATAGAGGAAGGGCTCAACTTGTGGCCATCTGACTCTGAATTGAGTCCATGCTCTTGTCTGACCCCACTCACAGAGGACACAATAAAGTGTGAAATAGATTTTTATTGATTTTTGGTTTTGACTTTGCCTAGATTTCACTCTTTGTATTGCCCCGACAAAGAACCATCTTTCCTAACAAAGACTTTAAAAAAAAAAAAGAGGAAAAGAAAAAAAAATTTTGTAAAACCAGTATTTTTTTTTTTGGGGGGGGGGCAAACATTGTATGCAAAATTCCATACTTGTGGACTGCCCACCTCTGCAAAGGCATGAGGGGAGGAGAGGTCTTCTATCTCTTCTTTGAGCTGAACTTTCTTTAAAATTTTGCCACATTTAGCTTTGTCTATTTTTTTATAACCTTTAATTTTTTCTAGTTACATTGTCACAATCCTTGTGTGAGCTGTCTTCCCAGCTTTCTTTACATGATATACTGAAATGGTTTATATAAGTCTTTCCATCAGAGCACAGTTAATTTTCTTGTACATTAACGTACTATTAATTCATTTGGCTATTCTTCAATCAATAGGCACCTACCTGTTTCCAGTTCTCGGCTACCACAAAAAAAGTGTTGTTGTAAATATTCTGGTGTGTATGGGGCCTTACTTTCTATCACTAACCTACCTGAAGTACATATGCCTAGAATGCAATCTCTGGGTATAGACACTGTATTCAATTCCACTGTGGAATTCTAAATTGCTTTCCAAAATCATCACACAAATTCACAGCTCCACCAACAATGCATGAGTTTGCTTGTCTCATCACAACTCCTCTAGCACTGACTAGTCTCATCTTTTGTCAAGAAAGGAGGATGACTTGCTCCAAATCACAGAGGCAGCAGATCCTGGCTCAAATGCAGGTCTCTCAAATCTCCATCTGGTTTCTCTGTGGCACAAGGTCACACTGCTATTCACTTGGGCGAAAAATGAATCCATGTCCATGAAAAGATTAAGAGGCAGCCCTAAAAGGTAGTTAATGAGCACATTCTTAGTAAATTACTGATTTGAAGGGGTTGGAGATCATCAGCTCTCGTCCCCTCCTTTCCCAGAGGAGGAAGCTGGGCAAGTTAAGTGGCTGCTCCAAGAAGCACAAGTGCTCAGCTTGTTCACAGCAGGCAAAGTCCTGGCTTAATAACCATTTTACCGGCTGCTGACGCTCCTCCCCAGTGTTATCCAAAGGCACAGCATGATAGAGACCCTTCAGCACCAGAAAGAAGCCTCTGAGAGGCCATTTAGTCCAACCCTTTGCTGAAGAATGCCTTACAGGACAAATCCTCTACTGGTCATCTACCAGTGCTGCTTAAACTGTGAGTCTCGACCCCATGTGATTGTGTTTAAGAAGCACTGAACGGTCGTGAATGGACAAAGTTTAAGAAGCCCTGATCTAAGACTCTTGCTTGAAGACTTCACCCTAACCTCTTTGGGGAAGATTCTTATTATGAGAATTTTTTCCCTCCTATTCAGCCCAAATCTCCTTTAAAACACCTTCATATCCTCATAGTTTCTCATACTAGGGCCAAGACCAGCAGGTTAAGCCAGCCCCTCAAGTGCTTCACAGTTAAGTCTCTCCTAAGTTTTCTATTTTGGTAAGCCACCCTCAATTCTTTTTTAAAAATGTATTAATTTTTAGTTTTCAACATTTGCTTTTATAAGATTTTGAGTCTTAAATTTTCTTCAATTCCTTCAATAGACCTTCTTGTGGCATGATTTGCCATCTATCAGCTTGTCAATGTGTGTTCTAAGATTGGGTGGCCAGAACTCAACTCAATAATCCAGATGTGGTGGGAACAAGGCAGATGACAGTGAGACTGTGAGAAATGATTATTAAATAACAAATTATTGGGGAGATCCTGGACCTCTCCCAAAATTTTACCCCTCCTTGACTATCTTATCTAGGTAGAGGTACTGCCCCACGCAACTAAAATTTAATTCTATAAATTCTACTAGAACTTAATTCTACAAAGTTTACAAATTCTTACAAAGAATTTAATTAAGGTGAATCCTGGTCCACTGTGTTCTCCTCAGGCAAGTCTAGACAGGGGGTAGATCCTTTGTCTACACTGCCCAAGCCTGGGGGTGATTTGGAAGTAAATGAGGTGATCAAAATTACATCCCTCAGCCCCTTACTAGAACACGTCTCCCTCTCACTGAAATAGTCACTCTCATTACCTGTTAACCAACCAGAGTCAACTGCCATTGTCAGGAACACCCACTCTCCCAAGGGCATGTAAGTATTGAGTGGGTTCCATGAGGGGTCTTTGGCATTCTAAAGTGTCACTGAACCCTTTTGTTAATTATATGCTAGCATTATTAATAAAATGATTAACTACCTAGAAACGATATCTCTCAAACTTTTTCTATGTTACATATCACTTCCTAGTCATGGGCATGTCTCTATTTCAGACAAAGACTGAATTGGATTTTAAATTGCCTTTTAATAATACATTCTAGAATTCTGCCAGGAACCAAAGTCAAGCTTACGGTTCTACAGTTTATAGTGTGTGGACTTAGAGGAACCTTACAGGAGATGGAGGTCTGCTCATTCATTTAACAGAGAGGACACTGAGACTCTGACAGCCACTTGCCTGCCATTTTCCCTCTTTACAAACTGTTACCTTTCTTCCCTTTACATGATTCTGAAAGATTATTTGGCTCTCAGGCTCAGCAGCAATCTTAGCCACCAACATCTTGAGACAATTTAACACATCAGGTACCAGTGAGACCCTCCTGCCTGCTACCCTGCCATTTCATTTGATGTTCACAGCAATCCTGTGTCAAAGATTCTAGCCTCAGCTGGGGACTCTAGGGTGCAGTCTTCTCGTCGATAATGGAGTTACATGGCAGGACTGGCTCTCTGAGATCCCTTACAGTTATTAACATTCTAAGATTCTATACTTTCTAGGCATAAACACAGAAGTTCCCTGAAATGGATCTGACAAATTCTCAGCTCTGCTTCCTGGACAGGCTAATGGGTAGATCACAGAATGAAATTCTGCTGGTTAAAATGTACATGTGGTACCCTAGGTGGGAATAATGGCTATAGCACTGGACTTGGAGTCAGTGAGATTCGAGTTCCAAGTTCCAATCTAGCTTTGACTGACACTCACTAGCACATGACTTCATCTGTAAAATGAGAATAACATCATCTCCTAAACTGCTGTGAGGGTCAAATGAATCATACAGACACATGGAATTAGGGCTGGAAATGATCTGCAATCATAAAGCACTATATAAATGTTACCTATCATTGTACATATAGTTTATTACATACATATTTTATATTACACACACATTTTACATATATATACATGTGTATATATATATATATACATATATATATATATATAAAAAATACATATATATGTGAGAGACCAGAAGTCTCAGTGCAGTTTTACTTTCAACCACTGCCTCCCTTAGACTACTCTCCTCCCTTCTATCAGCCCCTTCCCTTTTCTTCCCCTTCACCCTTACTACTTCTTCCCTCTCCCTTTCTATCCACCCCCTCTCTGCTCTTTCCCCTTTCCCCTCCTACTTCCTATAGGGTAAGTTAGATTTCTATACCTAACTGATTATGTTTTTCTCTCTTTGAGCCAAATCTGATGACAGTAAGGTTCAAACAATGCTCATCTCCCTCCTTTATTTCCTTCTTCTTTCCCTCTACTGTAATAGGTCTTTGTGCCTTTTCATGTGATATGTTACCCTTGTCTGCCTCCTCCTTTCATCTTCTCCCAGTACAACCCCTCTTCACCATTTAATTAGATTTTTTATCATCACATCAAAGCCAACTTATGCCCACGCCCTCTCTATGTCTAGGACCCCCTGAGTGCCTGAGCGCTCTTTTAAATGTTGTAATAATGATACAGTTCTCCAGCATCATCTTCCCTTTCAGGGATGTAAACAGTTTGCTCTTGTTAATAATGTGTTGTTGTCGTTTTTCTTTCCTGTTTACTTTTTGATGCCTCTCCTGAGTCTTGTATTTGAAGATCCAATTTTCTGTTGAGCTCTGGTCTTTTCATCAGGAAGGTTTGGGTATTTGATCCTTGGTTGTAGTCCAAACTTCTTTGCCTTATGGAATATTGTATTCCACACCCTCCCATCTTTTAATGTAGAAGCTGCAAGGTCCTGCATGATCCTGACCATGGCTCCATATTTAAATTGTTCCTTTCTGGCTGCTTGCAGTATTTTCTCTCTGATCTGATAATTTTGGAATTTGGTTACAATATTCCTTGGTGTTTTCAATTTGGAATCTCTTTCAGGAGATGACTGGTGGATTCTTTTGATGACCATTTAATCTTCTGGTTCTAGGACCTCAGGGCAAGTTTTGATCATTTTCTAAAAGATGCTGTCCATGCTCTTTTTTTTCATCAAGGTTTTCATGTAGAAATTTTTAAATTGTCTCTCCCGGGGGCAACTAGGTGGCACACTAAGTAGAGCACTGGCCCTGGAGTCAGGAGGACCTGAGCTCAAATCTGACTTCAGACACTTGACATGCTTACTAGCTGTGTGACCTTGGGCAAGTCACTTAACCCCACTTGCCCTGCATTCCCCCCTCAAAAAAAAACAAAACAAAACAACAAATTGTCTCTCCTGGATCTGTTTTCCAGGTCAGTTGTTTTACCAATGAAGCATTTTGTGTTTTCTTCTATGTTTTCATTCTTTTGTTTCTGTTTGACTGATTCTTGATACCTCATAGTCATTAGCTTCCACTTGCCCAATTCCAATTTTTAATGTCTGTTTTCTTGTATTAGATTTTGCACCTCCTTTTCCATTAGGCCCATTTTATTTTTTAAGGAGTTCTCTTCAGTGAGTGTTTGTGCCTCCTTTTCCATTTGATGAATTCTACTTTTTAAGGAGTTATTTTCTGCCATGCACTTTTCTTTGTCCATTTGGCCAATTGTATTTTTTAAGGACTTGTTTTCTACAGTCAACTTTTGTCCTTCCTTTTTCAAGCTTTTGATTCTCTCTTGCATAGCTCTCATTTCTTTCCCCTCTCTTATTTGACTTTTAAAATCCTCTTGAGGGGGCGGAGCCAAGATGGCGGCTGGGAAGCAGTGACTGGCGTGAAATCCCCACCAAGTCCCTCCAAAAACCTATAAAAAATTGGCTCTGAACCAATTCTAGAGCTGCAAAACCCACAAAGTGGCAGAGGGAAGCAGGGATCCAGCCCAGGACAGCCTGGATGGTCTCTGGGTAAGGTCTGTCCCACACGGAGCTCCCAGCCCCCAGCTGAGCAGAACAGAGCTGAGCCCAGTGCACACGGCGCGAAGAGACCAGACGC
>CM053623.1:236438227-236450764 GCA_028646595.1 Phalanger gymnotis
AGAGAGGGAGAGAGGGAGAGAGGGAGAGCACACAGGGTCTTTTTCTTTTTTTTTAGGGAGGGGAGCATAGCTAATGAGGAAGTATGTTGTGTAGGACTACACACATTTGTAATGGCTTTTGTTTTTCTTGCCTTCTCAAAGGGTAGGGAGGCAAGAGAGAATTCAGAACTGAAAATAAAATGCTGAATTAAAATGATTTTGTAATCCTCTAAGTTATTCTACTACTGCCTCTGCCTTATAAAAATAGTATTTAGAAAGGGTGTCTACTATAGCCTGATAAGACTTTTTCAACGTACAGATCAATTTTGCTGATTTCCTTTTTTCCTCTTTCAACATATACCCGACATGGGAAAATTGTCTTAGAAGAGAAAAGAAAAGGGATACTGTGGAAATTTGGGTGATGTTTTAAAAAAATCATAAAAATCTAAAACAAAAAAAAATCATGTGATAACCCTCCCCCATTCCTTTGCAGGACTGACTACAGTCAATTTTGTGTTTTTGGAAGGCAGAAGGCAGGGCAATTGGGGTTAAGTGACTTGCCCAAGGTCATACAGCTAGTATGTGTCAAGTGTCTGAGGCCAGATTTGAAGTCAGGTTCTTCTGACTCACTGCGCCACCTGGCTGCCCCTATAGTCAATTTCTTAAAAAAAAAAAATCACCGATCAGTTTTACTCTCCCCCTTCTCCCAGTGCCCTTTTCCCCCAAGTTTGTCACATGGGATAGGCGGGAGGCCTCGGGAGAGGGAGGACAAAGGGGAAAGGAAGGCTGCACAGAGCAAAAGAGCCACACATGCTGACTACCGCCTCTCCAGCCTCATCTCCCGGCTGCCCTCGCTCACACCCCATTCCCACCAGTGACCACTGCGCCTCTTCTATTCCCTCTCACTTCCTCTGTGGAATCCCCCGGCCCCCGGCAGCACAGCCACACGCTCTTTCCTTGGGCTCCCTTCCCTTCATCACACCTACATGTCCGTGTCTGCTAGGACAGCTCCCGCCCTTCCAGGCCTCAATCCTTCTGAAAAGCAGAGACCGTCCTAAATCTCAAGGAGACGGTGTTCAATAAAAGGCTGCTGGGCTGATCTGGACCAGCAGAGCTACGAAGCCCGGGGTATCACGGCAACACCGGGCGTTATCTTGTCGGAGAATGGTGCAGCAATGCTCTCTCACATTCAATTTTCAAAGCGTTTACCGTCACGGATCAATTCGATTCAACCAAAACTCACGATGGACGTCAATGCCGTGGAGTAGAAACAAATCTGCTGTGGGATAAGCTCCGAAGCTGTGGGACCCCATGACCCAAATCACACAAGCACTTCCCCCACTCGGCTTCCCCAGCTGTAATCTGAGGATGACAATACTTGTACTAATTTCTCCAGTGGCTATTTTGAGAAAGGAGTTTGTGAATCTCCAAGTATTACTTCAATTGAGCAGTCATAATTAAGAGTCTGCAGCCCCAGAGGTTCAGATAATCCGCAGACCTCGCTTGCTCTTAGAGCTTACCGTCTACTAGGAAAGATATCCAGTTAGGCTTGTTCAGTTTCAACCCAGAGGATAGAACCAGAACTACTAGGTGAAAGGTGCAAAGAGAAAGCTCTTCTGCTGAACGTAAGAACTGCATCAGATGGCTGCCAAGAGCGAAGCGGGATATCTTGACCTAAGGTGTAAGCCTGAGGTCTTCCTTTTATAGCGGAGGCAACCGCCGGCCAGGGCCAGGGCAGTGGGATCCCAGCACTGTAAGTTCTCCAATGGAGACCAGATGACCGTTCGTTTGGGGCTCCTGTTGGGGAGTAAGGAATCCTACTCCAAGTCTGGAGTTCTGGGAGGAATTCTGTGCAGTGACCAGTTAGTTCAGAATCCAAACCTTTTAAAAGCTGAAGTGACCAAATTGTTTTTCTACACTGCTCTCACACGAGATAAAGGGCAAACAGGCAAGATGGTTGCCACATCTAAGGAGCTGAGGCACTTCGCCTTCCTGATATGGCTTCTTCTGGAAGATGAAGGAACTAAGACTAGATGATCTCGCACACTTCCTTCTCCAAATGTCTATGATTTTGTGAGCCTTGATTGAAAGCATTTCATATTCTCCTCCCACATCTCCTCTGGAGGAAAGAATACCAGGGGAGAAATGCAAACAAGGAGGCTGGACAAAAAGGCCTTGGAGCCCCTTGATGACTCTAGCTTGAGGCTCTTAGGAGAAGAATTCAGGAACAGAAATCTTTGCAGAATCATCATGTATGTGTCTTTTGAAGAAACAGCGGAAATAAAAGCCACAGTATATACCTTTGGAGAGCTAAGATGACTTATGATAAAAGAAGAGAAATTACTTTAAAAACATATCAAACACGCCAGAACTAAATCCATTCCAATCTTATTCTAAAGCTCAATTAAGGTATAGAGGTGACTATGGTTTTTTCAAAAATATTTCTTTTAATTGGTAGCTTGTTTTTACATCAAATTTTCAAATATATCGTTTTTCCTTTTACCAAGTATGCCTTTTTTTTCCAATAATAATTTAAAAAAGAAAAAAGAAACAGTCGAACAAGATCAACTAATACATCGACTATATCTGAAAGTATATGTGATAGTCCACATTGATAATCCTTGACCTCTGCAATGCAAGGTGGGGAGGGGCACTTCTTAGCTCTGAAGACAAGCTTAGTCATTATAATCCATACTTTCTTAAGTTAAATTTTTTTTCAGTTAACCATAACCTGCCTTTTCTTTCTCTCACCTCTCCCTGCCCACCACCCCGCAAGAAAATGAAAAAGAAAAAAAAAAAGATGTATAGTCAAGCAAGACCTATTCCTGCATTGGTCACGCCCAAAATTAATCTATCGTTATCATGTGCCTTCTCTGCTTCTATTCGTGTGCTGCAAAACAGAGGTGGAGGAAGTCATGTCATTATGCTACAGTGGGGTCTCCTACAAATTTAGATGATCTAACTTCACCCAAGACCTTACAGCCACCACAAGGCGAGTCTCTCACTGCTCCAACGCCACACGCTCTTCACAACGGCTCCCTACCCTCTCCACAGATGAGCTATCCTTACATCTGGCTACATTCCTCTTCAACTTCTCTACCTCTCCCAGCCCTTTGACCTTATTCCCATTTTCACCTTCTTTCCTCTTCCCCTTCTCAACTTCTTACTCTTTCCTGATGTACTAGATCCTTTTCTGCTGCCCAAAATGCTCAGCACCTCTCTCCCATCCTTAAAATTCCTCACTAGATCAATCATGTGAACAGGCTATCATCCCACTATGTGCTCCTTTTCTCATCCAAATTCCTAAAATATCTGGTCTACCTACATTCATTGCCTCCACCTTCTCTCCTCTCCCACTCATCCACCCTGGCAACTTTGGTTTCCAATGTCATCATTCAACTCGAAGAGCTCTCTCCAAAGTGAGTCACAAGCTCTGAAGGCCCTTTCTCACTCCTCGTTCTTCCTGAGGCCTAAGTATCCTTCCTCAAGACTTCCTCTCGGTTCTCCTTCTACATCTAACAATTCCTTCTCACAGTCTCCTTTGATCATATACACTAGGCCTACTAATTGTGGGTGTGCCTACATCAAGTTTATGCCCTGGACCCTTTTTTTTCCCTCTTATCTAATTCCATATACAGTGAGCTTCTCCCTTGTCCAGGGATTCTTAATCTTTTTCAAGAATCATGGCTCTCTTTACTCACCTTTTCTAGAATACTTAGCATGTTGACATTCATAATTGAAAGATATGCTAAATTTTAGTTAGAGGTGAGTGGAAATAAAGTCATCTTTTCCCCTCCCTCCAAGTTTACAGGAATCCAGGTTAAGACCCTTCTACCAGATCATGCTCCCTCTTTTTCTGGTAAAACTTCAACAACCAATAAAAATTTTAATCATAACTGATAACTACATTTAAAGGCCTAGCATAGAAAATAACTCCCTTCCTCTATCCCTCCCAAATTACTGGTCTTTCTGTATATTACTACCAAAATGAAGCAAAAAGAGACGGCATGTTCCATTCAAATAATGACAAAATGTACTTGCTGTCCTGGGAGTTCACGTAGAGAAAGTAGAGCTGCTAAGCCCTGCTGATGTCCAGGTGTAGAAGTGGGAAAGCCCCTGGTGGAATAACCCCATTTACTGACTAGCCAGGGAAAGCACAAGAGGGGCACAGGATTCAAAGAGAAAAGAGAGCGAGGAGCTGACCTGGCTAATTAGAGGAGCAAAGCTGCTTAGCAACAGTTGTAGTTGTTACACTTATATATGTATACACACTTAGTTTAAAACCAGCACTTAGGGAGCATGTTAAGGTTTGCAAAGCACTTTCCTAAATATTCTCTCATTTGATCCTCACAACTACCCTGGGAAGAAGGCATTGTTAGTATCCCCATTGTACAGATGGGAAAACTGAAGTAGAGAGGGGTGAATGCCTTGCTTGGGTTATCTGGCTCTAAGTGTCTAAGGCCCAACTGGGGCTCAGGTCTTCCTGGCTCCAGGCTCAGAGCTAGGGCTGCGCACTGTGGCTCCAACACTGCAAGGTTGTTACCTTTTGTCTCCTTCTCCCTCTAAATTTGTCTTATTGTTTAATCTGGTGACGCGTCAAGTTATGCCCGTTTGGCGTGAGCTCTCCTCCATTTATTTTTGTATTGATTTCCCTCGCTCCTCTCTTATAGGTCAGCACTCAGCAGCACCTGGGAGGGCTTCTGTTTTTGTGACAACCTGATGCTGGTTGGTCTGTTTCTATAGGCCCTCTCCAACCCACCTCACCTAGCCCAAGTACCTGAGTTCACTAGAACGTCCAAAGTTTGCTATTTATTTGGGCCTTTTGCCTCATAGGTAAGTTAGTGATGCAAATCCTCCTTTTCCAGTTCCCCTCCAATGTTATTTTAATTCTTTTGTTGCACTTATTTAAAAAAATTTTTCCCCTTTGCTTTGTCCATTATTTCTCCTCTCCTCTGCTCTGAATTTTATTTTCTACTTTGGCCTGCATCTCCTTGTTTGTTCCTTCTTTATTCTTCCAGTATCCCTCATGAGGACAGAGCTAGTGAAATACCAGTTAATCCTTTTGAAGATCTCACCCCATCCTTCTCCTCTGCTACTACGCCTTGTTTTTGCAGGATTATCAGTTCATGAAGGAAACAGTGATGGGTGGAAGCAGTGCTGCATGATGGAAATCACTATGTGTTCCAAATTTATGAGGCCCCAATTAGTCTTCACTCCTAAGACCATGTTTCACTATCTTCTGTGTTGCTCCTGAACACAGGACATTCCTGTTGAGAGATGTTATCTGTTGTTGTAGCCCTACATATTTCTCCTGGGGGTGTGATGCTGTCCAGGCCAGCACAGTCCATTTTTAGAGAAGGTAAGTTTATGATTGTACAAATTCTCCCCAAAAAAACTGATTAGGAGAATCCTGTCTCTTACTTCAGACACACACTTCTCCTGCCATGGTAAAGTTAGTTGGTGGTGCCCTTTCCTTTACCCTTCCAGGGTGAGAACACCCCTTTCTACTCCCACCCGTACCCACCCCTATCCTCCATCACTTTTATGGTAGTCTTCTACAGCAACACCCTCTCCTCCCCTTCAGAGACCAAAGAAATGAATGGTTATTGTTCTTCATTCTCAAAGAGGATAGAAATTGATGTCACTACGTCAGGGTCAAGGTCCAGTGTGTCCAAATGTGGCTGACTAGGCCAATATGAGCTCATAAGGCTGCACCCCAGGTTGGGCACAAATAGTCCACATAAACATTTGGAGTGGACATGTCTCTAAATTTGTGAATCTTGCTTCTTTTAAGCTACTACAGTTCTGCCTTGCTCATAGAGCATGCCTTCTTTGATGTGGGCATGCTTTGACACTGCCTGTCTCCAATGTATCACAATTGATTCCACAGTTCTTCAGAGAGACCTTGAGAGTGTCCTCCTCACTTCTGACCTCTGTGGGAGCATTTGCCTTGTGTGAGTTCTCCTTAAAATAGTCTTTTAGGCAAATATAAATGGCATTTGAACAATACAGCAGCCTCAAGGCAAGATGACTACCAGAAGACTTAATGTCAACAGATTAGAGCACTTCTCCCTGTGGGAGAGGGAATAGTTCATTGTTAACTTGGAGGGAAAGCTGAGCCAACACACAGTTGGCAACCATGGAGCAGAAAAGGAGTGGGCAGCTTTCAGAGATTTGGTGTAAAACACTACATTTACTCATCTGGGGCAGAACACTTGCAAACATCAAGACTGGTTTGACAGAAACGATGGGGAAACTCAGAAGCTGCTAAACAAAAAAACGAGAACTCCACAGGGTTTACCAGCAGCATAGTTCATCCATCTCTAAAAAGGCAGCGTTTAACTCCATCAAAAGTAAAGTGTAAGCAAAGCTTAGAAAGAGATGCAGGATTCTTAACTCAGTAAGAAAGCAGATGTAACTCAATTTTATATTGATAGTTAACAATCCAAAGTGCTTTAATGATGCCCTGAAGGCTACTTATGGACCAAAGACCTATGGTGCACCTCAACTACTCAGTGCTGATGGAACTATATTAATTAGGGATAAGGAGACTCATCCGGGAGAAATGGGCAGAATATTTCTATAGTGTTCTCAACAGATTGTCATCAATCAATGCTGAAGCCATTGACTACATACATCAGGTTAAAGACAATCTCTCTCTAGTTGAATTTTCAAGAGGTTTTGAATGCTGTAAGAGTCCTCCCCTGTGGCAAAGCACCTGATGCTCATTCTATTCCAGCTGAGATTTACAAGGCAATGAACTCAAACATCCATGAATAAATACTACAAAATGAAGGAAAATAAGCTAGCACCTAATGAGACAGAGAGAGGTTCCTGAAAAGTTTAAAAGAGAAACGAGAACTATGAGACCAGAATTTATGACTGTATACAACAAAAATAATGAGAACAGAAAAACTTGAATCTGTAATGGCCAGCCTCACCAAAGAAAAAGAGAGCAATAGATTGGGAGTGCAGATACACAGGAGTGAAAGACATGAAAGCAAGCAAAAATCAATGACATTAAAGGAAAATATCCTTATTATGCAAGCAAAACATATGGATCTTTTAAAGGCAGGATGCAGAGGGACAATCTAAGGATCAGAGACCTCCCAGAAGAACATGACAGGACAAAAAAAAAAAACCAAAACACTTCAATATCATAATGAAGGAAATAATAAAAGAGAGCTGCCTAGAACTTCTAAACTTAGAAAATGGAATTCCAATGGAAATACTTCACAGATCACCTGCAGAAAACAAACAAAAAATAAAAACAAGGCTGCAAACTCCAAGACACATGGTGGCTGAATTGAACAATTCAATTCAGAAACAAGTTCTTTAAGCCATCGGCAGAAAGACCTTCAAATACAAAGGAAAGGACATTATAATAATGCAAAACTATTTTGCATCCACAAGAAAAAGGAAGAGAGAATGGAATAAGGTACCCCAAAGGGTAGTAAATGGAGCTCAGAATACAGCCCAAGGTGTCCAATCCTGCAAACCTGAGTTTAATCACCCAAGACAAAAGATGGGCATTCAATAATAAAGAACTTGAACCATTTTTAGAAAGAAAACCAAAACTGAAGAAATAATTTGCTTTTCAACAATCCCATAAAACAGAAGTACAGGAGGAGAGAATAAATGCAGGCAGCAATAGAGTGGCAACAAATTCTCTCAAGAAGAGACTTCTTTCTAAATGTATACAACGAGATAGGAGGGAAAGCAAAAATCTGGTAGAGGCAATAGTGAAAAAGCAGATGGAGCATCATGGACAGAGCCTAGAAACGGGCAACCCCCTTGCCTACTGGCGAATACTACTTTTGTGGGACTACATTATAACATGGGATGGTATGTGGTGGGGAGAGGAGAGAACCAGGGGACAGAAAACAGTGAGTAATGTGCTAGAGTCAAAGTAAGGGCTAGGAATGGGGGGGGGGAAAGTGACCTCTAGGGTCTCAGAAAGGCATCTATCAGGGTATGGGTGAACAGAAGGGAGCAAATGCTAAAAACATGCAAAGAAAGGGGAGCAAGGAGGCCTTACTTTTGGAGGTGGGAAGGGATCCCAATGATGAATACTACTATGGTTGAAGGAAAGTGAGGACCTTACATTGGATGAGGCTTCGAGGTTTTGCTGCTTGAAAAGTCTATGATTCTTGGGGTGGGAGGGAAGGATTTGGAACTCCTGGAAGCAGCTGGCACCAGGAGGAGTGCAAGAACATTGACACGGGGAGATTTCCAGGTAAGTGTGTTTGGGGGGGAAAGGTAAATAAGAAAGGGTAAAGATGAGTGTAGAGGCGTGGAGGGAGAGGGGCCTGATCATGAGGAGTGTCCTCTCAGACCTCCAATAACAGGCATTATTCTGAGAGTGAAGCACGATGGAAAAGGGGAACCCCATGAGGTAAGCCCTACAAGGTAGTAGCAGAAAACACTCAGGGAACAGGGCCTAGAATGGATGTTTGTGTGAAAAAAGAGAAACCAGGTGGTTACAGGGGCCAAGAATCAGAGAGAACAAGGGTCTGGCAGAGTAAGCAGAAAGAGAAGATGAATAAGGAAGAAAGTGAGGGAAATTCTTTTTGGAAAAGGGCCCAAGAAATGAAATTTTAAGAACTAATGAACAGGACTAGTGAAGGGGATGAGAGGAAGGAGGAATCTATCTACTTGACTGAGAGGAAAAAAAAGAAGGGGAAGAAATATATAACCACAGGAAAGAGGAACTAATAAACAAAACACTAAAGGAAAAGGGGTAATAATTGAAAAGGAGGGATCAGGGGTGAGAAGAAGAGAGCCAGGAAGACAGGTCCATCTTAAAAAAAAAGATGAAAGCACCTAAAGGAAAATAAGAATGTATTAATAGCAGAAAAGGGGAAAAATCTTAACTTGAAAAAATATTTTAGAGACAGATGGAAGAAAATATAACTCTAACTCATAACGTTAAATATGAATGGATTAAACAATCCAATAAAATGAAAAAGGGTGACAGACTGGATAAGAAAACAAAACCCCACAATCTGTTACTTATAAGAAACACATTTGAAAAACAAAGACATACTCAAAATAAATCTGAGATGGAATTTTTTTTTTACCATGCATCAAGTGAATCCAAAAAAGCTATGTGACAAAGCACAAGTAAATGTTCCAGAAATAAAAAGGAATAAACAAAATGATGCTGATTTACTTAGAAGGGGGCGTTCAGAGGCTTCAGTCCTTCTCCCAGTTCCTGAAGTTGCCGTTAAATTGCCTCCAAGGGAATTGTTCTTTCACACCCCTCAGTTCCATTTTTTCTTCCTTTAGCTTATAGCTAGTAATCACGGGAGCACCACCTTCATTATGTAGTGCTTTCATGATCACTGCTCTTGTTTATCTCTCCTGGGTCTTCTGTGAGACAAGCATACTTCCCCTTTCCTCCTTTAACACTCTTTTGGAGACACATACTGTCCTTCAACAAAGCCCTGGTGCAGCCCCTTCCTCACATCACCCTAGACTATTACGACAGTCTCCATTCAGCTGTCCAGCTGATATTCCTAAGGTTCAAGTTTGACTATGACACCCATCTATTCTATAAACTACAATGGTTTCCTGTCACCTCTAGAATCAAATATAAAATCCTCTATTTGGCTTTAAAAGATCTTCCTAATCCGTTCCTACCTTTCCGGTTTTCTTATAACTTATTTCCCTTGTACTCTGCAAGTCTGTGGCACTGGCCGCCTTGCCATCCTCACACAGGATGTCCCATTTCTTGACTCCTAACATTTGCACTGGCTGTCTCAGACACTGCTCTCTCTCCTCATCACCGCTTCCTAGTTTCCCTGGCTTCCTTTAAGCCTAAGCTCAAGTCTTATCTTCTGCAAGAAGCCTTTCCCAGTCATAGGTAATCTTAGGACACTACCCACAATTAATCCTGTCTGTATTTGGCTGGTACATAGTAGATTACATGTTTTCTCCCTCAATAGAGTGTGAGCTCCTTGAGGGCAAAAGAAAGGCTTTTGACTTTCTTGGTATCCCTCCCCTCACCCCCACCCCCCACACCCTTCGCACAGAGCCTGACACCCAGTAGTGATTAATCATGGCTGGTGATTTACAAGTCTAATCTCTGGCTCACCTCTGGCTCCCTACAGCCTTGCCACTTTGCCACCTAAAATTCCAACTCTTCTCTTCTCTTGAATGCTCAAACTTTTTTTCATGGACGATTAAGTTCAGCTTTGAGATTCCAGTTTGAATTCCATTTCTTTTTTGGAATATAACCATTGGATTCATCAAAAGATTTTTTGATACTGAATGTGGGGTATTTAACCACTACACATCCCTTGGAGCCTTTCCTGTGAGTTTGATTATCACTATTTTGTCTGTATTTAACATTCTGGCAGTTTAGCTGGCTTAGTTATTTCCTACCACATGACTGGTATTCAGGATTTCTGCATGCTAAGTTATCTCCACACCCTACCCAGTGTTACGTAGGTGGCTATGGAATTCATAGGTTTTTCTTGCCTTTTGCTTCTCTTCAGCCAACTTTTCTTCAGCCTTTATTCTGGTATCATTAACTGGCTTCTTTGCTTTACTTCTTTGGAGAGATGGCTCAATTGTCTTTTCTGTTTTTTTTCTATTCTTATAAAATTATGTTAAAAGTTCTGACTTCTGATTTAATTTTGTTTCAAAAATCTTCTTTTAAAAGTTTTATTTCTCTTTTGAACCAGTCCAGAATTTCTTCTCTTCTTCCAGGACCGCTGTGGAGTATGTATGATTTAACTTCCTCATTTGGAATTTGTTGTTGTTCAGTCATCTCTGACTCTGTTATCTCATTTGGGTTTGTCTGGTTTTTTTTTGACAAAGATCCTGGAGTCGTTTGCCATTTCCTCCTCCAGTTCATTTTACATATGAGGAAACTGAGGCAAACAGAGTTAAGTGACTTGCCTAGGGTCGTACAGCTACAGTGTCTGAGGCCACATTTGAATTCAGGTCCTCCTGATTCCAGCCAGAACTCTATCCACTTTAGACTATACAGGTAAAAGTCATGTCCAACTTTTCAACATTCTCATCTATTTTCAGAATAAAAATAAAATGCTTAAACTTTTTCACATGCTAAAGTATTAAATTTTACAGGATTAATATTGTATCAGCTGAATTACTTTTAAAGTATAAGGTACTGTCTGAAGGAAAAGTGATGGGAATGTTGGTAATAATATTAGCTATCATTTCTATATCACTTAATTACCTAATTATCCCCAAAACAACCCTGGAAGCAAGTCTCATTATCATGCCTATTTTACAGAAGAGAAAGCTGAGGCAGACAGAGATGAAGTGACTTGCCCAGTGTAAAACAGAAAATAAGTGCTTGAGGTCTATTTTTAACTCTGGTTTTCCAAGCCCAGCATTCTGTCCACAGTGGTGCCTCTTAGTTGCTTATCAATCAATTAACGAGGCTATAAGCACCTACTACATACTAGGCATGGAAACACAGAGCTAGAAATCAAACAACGCCCAGGAGAATATATCCAGGTAAGTAAAAGTAAACTAAACCCAGGGTGATCTTGGGAGGAGGGGAGTTGGAGGGGAGGAAGAAGACTTCTACTTGTTAAGAGGATCAGGGAAGGCTTCTAGAACAGTAGAGTCACACGCAAACAAAAACGGTGTCCACTAAATAGTACAGAAGGATCCCCACAGGCCACATACTGACTTTTTAAAATCTTCTTTTTAAAAAAAAAATCATTATTTAATATTTTTAGTTTTCAGCATTAATTTTCACAAGAGTTTGAATTACAAATTTTCTCCCCATTTCTACCCTCCCCCCACTCTAAGACAGTATATATTCTGATTGTCCCATTCCCTAGTCAGCCCTCCCTTCTATCACCCCACTCCTCTCCATCCCCTTTTCCCTTACTTTCTCGTAGGGCAAGATAGATTTTTATGCCCCATTGCCTATATATCTTATTTCCTAGTTGCATGCAAAAACTTTTTTTTAATGAACATCTGCTTTTAAAACTTTGCATTGCAAATTCTCTCTCCCCCCCACCTACCCTCCCTAAGAAGGCAAGCAATTCAACATAGGTCACATGTATATCATTATACAAAACCCTCCCACAATACTCATGTTGTGAAAGACTAACTATATTTTGCTCCTTCCTATCCTATCCCCCTTCAGCCAATTTTTTCCGTTGACCCAGTCCCATTTCAAAAGTGTTTGCTTTTGATTACCTCCTCCCCCATCTGCCCTCCCTTCTATTGTCCCCCTTTTTTATCTCCTTCCTCCATTCCTGTGGGGTAAGATACCCAATTGAATGTGTATGTTATTCCCTCCTCAGGTCAAATCCTATGAGAGCAAGATTCACTCATTCCCCCTCACCTTCCCCCTCTTCCCTCCCAACAGAACTTTTTCTTGCCACTTTTATGTGAGATAATTTACCCCATTCTATCTCTCCCTTTTTCCCTCTCTCAATATATTCCTCTCTCATCCCTTAATTTGATTTTTTTAAATATCATCACTTCATATTCAACTCACCCTGTGTCCTGTCTGTCTGTCTGTCTCTCTATATATAAATATATGCGTGTATATATATGTATATGTAT
>CM053623.1:236451264-236485531 GCA_028646595.1 Phalanger gymnotis
TTCTCTTCCCAATTTTTCCTCTACTTCTCTAACTTGCTTTTCCAAATCCTTTTTGAGCTCTTCCATGACCTGAGACCAGTTCGTGTTTTTCTTGGAGGCTTTTGATGTAGGCTCTTTGACTTTGTTGACTTCTTCTGGTTGTATGTTTTGGTCTTCTTTGTCACCAAAGAAAGATTCCAAAGTCTGAGTCTGAATCCGACTCCGTTTTTGCTGCCTGGCTATGTTCCCAGCCAACTACTTGACCCGTGAGTTTTTCAGCGGGGTATGACTACTTGTAGAGTACTTTGTTCCAAGTTTGAGGGGCTGTGCTGTTGTTTTCAGAGCTATTTCTACACAGCAAGCTCTGCCATACCAGTGCTCCTCCTCCCTCAAGAAGCACCAACCTGGACCAAACTCAGATCTTAAGCAGGCTCTGTACTCCCACTCTGATCCACCACTTAATTCCTCCCACCAGGTGGGCCTGGGGCTGGAAGCAACTACAGCTATAGTTCTGTCCTCAGAATTGCACCATCTCCTCTGCCCTTTGGGGTGGTGGCTGAACCACCAATTCCTTTCACTGTGTCCCTGTAGCTTTTCCCACTAACCTTCTCTGTTGTCTTTGATGTTTGTAGGTTGAGAAGTCTGGTAACTGCCACAGCTCACTGATTCAGGGCGCTAGGGCCTGTTCGGTCCGGCTCCTGGTCTGGTTTGTCGGGGGCGCAACCCACGCTGGGCTCTGCTCTGCTCCTAGCTCTGTGCAGGATAGATCTTACCCAGCCACCATCCAGGCTGTCCTGGGCTGGAGCCCTGCTTCCCTCTGCTATTTCATGGGTTCTGTAGTTCTAGAATTTGTTCAGAGCCATTTTTATAGGTTTTTGGAGGGATCTGGCAGGGAGCTCATGCGAGTCCCTGCTTTCCAGCTGCCAGCTTTCTGCATACTGACTTAAAAAAAATTAACATTATCTAGGTTCTATTTATTTTCATTAATTTTGTTAAATATTGCCCAATTACATTTTGATCTCTTGCTGATGTGTCTGACTCCTCTGATGTAGAAAGTGGTGTCTGAGCTGAGTCTTGAAGGAGACATTATTTCAAGTAACAGGAGTGAGGAGGGAGCCAATCCCAGACTCGGGAGACAGCAGAGGATGGTGTAATAAGGTGGGTTGGAGCCAGGCTTTAATCAGTCAATAAGCATTTGTTAAGTGCCTACTGTGTACCAGGCACCATGCCAAGAGCTGCAGCTACAAAGAAAGGCTAAAAACAGTCCCTAATCTGGAATAACTCCCAGTCTAAAAGGGGAGGCAACATGTAAATTAGCAGGAGTACTACTAACCCTACGGAGTACTACTAACGTATGACTTTCAGGTTTACACAGTCCTTTGCTCACAGCAACATTATAAGTGAGAGTGTTAAGATACCGACTCCACTTTATTTTGTGCTTTAAGATAAACAAATGTCTTCCTATCCAGGAGACCTTGGGCAAGTTCTTCTCCTTCCCTAGGCCTCAATCTCCTCATCTGTGAAGTGAGGGGCTGCACTGGATAGATCCCTCTGGGCCTGGACCCACAACCCTGGCAACCTGAAGGATGCATTGCTTCATCTAAAGCTTTATTATTCCTTCATATAAAATTCTGTAAACCAATGGGAAAATTCTATCTTAACACTGATAAACCAGCTCTCGGTTACAAGTGAATTGGGCAGGGCCAGCATGGGGTGATCGGTGAATCCAAAAAATCATTTCTCTTTTTAGAAGGAAATCTCAAGGACTGTTTTCCTGATGACTAAGCTTGAGAACAAACTTTGAAATAAATGTGAGCACCTGGGATAACAAGAAAGTCATTTTAAAATCTTTAAATTCCCCAATGTCTAGCCACAGTGCTTTGCACACAGTAGGCACTTAACTGCATGCTAAATTTATTTAAATGACATCCATTATGAATTTAACTGCGTCATCTTAGTGAAAGCCATGCTTCCCACTAGTAGAAAATGGAAGTTTATCAAAAATGAGTAGAGGTTTTTTTTTCGTGGATTAAAGTTACACAAAATATTTGACACCCTAGGTTTTCAAATCTAAATGACTGAAATGACCCTTTTTTGTTAACAGTTAGCCAGACAATCTTCACAGAAATGATGTGTAATTAATAATTTTGCTCATTCTGTCAGCATCACAGTTTTATGTAATTTATAAGTACAACTTTAAAGGCTGCAGTGGGGGCTTAATGGTTAACTGAACTTCTCCCAATCTCTTCTGCACACCAAGGAGGTGCTAACCAACGTTTGTAAGCCATTTGTAAATCTCACAGGAAGCTGGATGAGATTGCTTCTAAGGTTTCCATCAGCTAAGCTTCTGTGCCTCTCTAGATGCCACAATGAGAATTCCAGTAAGACAATGAAAAAGGTCGAGGTAATCTGCCCCTATCATACCAACCATCATGGCACCTAAACCTCATCTGGCACTCTACTTCTCAGTCAATAAATATTTAGCCAGCATGTATGTGGGAAAACAAAGATGCCAAGCTGCACATGATAGAAAACACAAATGAGGGGGAGACATGGGCCATGAATGGGGGGAAGAATGCCCCATCTTCTGTGAGAGTTGATGGTTGTTTCAACAGATCCTACTAAACTCTTCATAGAATCAAAGATTTGCAGTGAGAAGCATCATCAGGGCATCTAGTCGAACCTTCTCACTGCACAAGTGATGTACCTGAGGCTTGGTGCGGGAAGGGGCTCACTATCATTATGTGGCTGGGCTCGGATTTCAACAGAGGACTGACATCTACCATTCCAGGCATTCCACTCCAAGTGAGCATGAGATGGCAGACAGGAGTCTGCCCTACAATGGGACTATCCCTCCCTCAGGGAGGAGGAAGAAGGCCAAAGAGAGTCAGCAGTAGAGGGCTAGCATCTTTACCCAGTCCTTTTCTTATGTGAAGCTTATGAAGAAGCTTCAGATCTGGCCTGCCAACTTTTCCTACCTATCATCTGTGTGGCGAGTGAGTGAAGGAATTCCAGAGAGAGGATCATTCCAAGCAGGTGTAATTTTCACCTGCCCCTTGGTTAAAGGCTGCTGACTACCATTTCTCAGTTCTCACTTTGTCATGTCAAGGCTATCACTTATTGGTCTTCTATCAGTCAGTTTCTGCTTAGAACAGAAGGAGATGGGCATCAAATTGAGGAAGAGTCTTCCACTGATAACATTCCTAATGCTTCATTAGGGGTCAGGGTGGTAGTCAGTCACTGAGAAGATATTTGCCCAGTGATTTTACATTCCTGAGAAAATTTTGGCTAGTTTGTTTTCCTTCATAATAAATAAAAATTTAAAACATTTAATGCAGCTCTACCTAGACTGGGGCCCCAAGAAGAGGTGAACAGAAGAAGCCGAGGGAAATCTAAAAAAGAAAAGGAAGGCAACCATGAGCACTGCCTTCAAAGGGAGCTGAAGGAGAAAGAGAGCAGGTTTAGAGGAAGGGGTGAGGAAAGGGGAAAGAAAGAACATCAGATAGATGGGAGGAAAAGGCCCAAAGATTCCAAGATTACTGCCCCACGAGAGGAAGGAATTGGGCTGAAACATATGCTCGTTGGAAGAGCGATGGTATCAGAGAAGAGATTCAGGAACAATTCCTTAGAGTAGGAACCCCTGACTTCCCACTGAGGCACGCCAGCCTGGCGCAGGCACGGTGGAAAAGGCCTGGCCTCGAGCTGGACAACCAAGGGCCTCTAAGTCTGTCTCTACATTTGTAAAACGCAGATGGTAACAGAAGGACAATCTTTGTACACAGAACTACTGCCTTGACAGGATTCCTTCCACAGTCAAGGGGCTTTGCCGGTCTCACAGAGAACCCCTCGAGGACCACCAAGCACAGGCAATGTGCAGAGAGGTGCAGATCCAGAAGTGACCTGGGACCACAATTGTGGATGAACAATGGATTTCAAAATGTATGTAATTCTTGAGTTAAGAAATGGTTAAATTCCATTCACCACATTCACATACAAGGCAGTATAGACAAAAGATGGAATGAGATTAGAGATCTGCTCATGAGGAGCTCCCAACTGCAGAGAGAGGCGTGTATATAGGTACACATCTGAGACAGAAAAACAGATTTGATACAAGGCGGAACACAGGCAATGCGAGGAGAAAGGCTTTGGCAAGCTGAAGAAAGGGAAAATTCTATTTAAGCGAGGAAAAGGGATGAGGGATGGTGTCAAGGAGCAAGCAGCACTGGTGTCGGGCCTTAGATGCTAAGTTCAATCACCTGAACTAGAGAGGAATGGCAGAAGTCGTGCACTCAGAGAAGAGAACATTCCAGGCGTCCAGGCAACGGGTGCATAGAGTCTACGCAAAGTCAAGAGACAAGGACGTCTTGTATAGGAACAGCAAGAAAGCTAGTTTGGCCAGAATGTCAAGAACATAATGGGAAGTAAGGGAAAACCTACCTGCAACAATAGGGTGGAACGGGATAGTTGAAATTCCAAGAAGAATTGGGATCTGCCGCTACCATCCCCTTCCTCAGGAAACTTTTGGAACAGGGGGCTTACGCGGTCAAGAACTGTGAATCAGTACTATTTCTCTCTCAGTAGGAGAGAAGAGCCCTGGGGTCAGAGGCTAATTCGGTTCTCTAACAGAAAGGAGATGGCTTGAACCGGGAAGCTGACCCTGGGGCAGGCTGCATTTGTGGTGCCAGCAGATCCTCGGATTCAATTTCAGGTGGACAAATCCAGGGCAAAGTAGGAAATATGGGAGGGGAGTTCTCAAGACAGGGTGGGGATACAGATAGAGTATGGGGAATTATATTTATAGAGAGAATTAAAGCCATTGGTACAGCTAGCAAGAGAAGGAGACAGCTAAGGAGAGGGCGGGGCAGCTTTGAGGAAACAAATACACACACACACACACACACACACACAGTTAAATTCTCTGAGAGTCCTAGGGTAAATTTGCTTATGCTGAACAGAAACATAGCCCATATGGAAGATGACAACAAAATCACAAAAGGGATTAGGTTTTATAAAAGCTCTTATGTTTCTGTAAGTCATTACATGTTTTAAATCCAAGATGAGAACGTCTTAGAGAGAGGATGGTACAGCAGAAAGAATGTTGGCATTGTTGGGAGTGGATGAGGGTTCAAATCAAATAAGATAATACGGGGAAAATGCTTTCTAAGTCTTCAAGTGCTACATAAATGTCAGTAATAATAATATTTATTGTTACCATTAAATCCTGGCTGACATTTATGTACTATCATTACGACAATGGAAAAGTCCTTTTCCCTCTCTAGTCTTACACTCTTCTTCTAGATGACCTCTAAGCTCTCTCACAGAGTTAAATCTATGATAAAGAAAGAAGGGGCATTGGCAGCTACAGCAGAGTGGTGAGGACAGAAGGTAAGTGGCCAAGGAGAGAAGGGGTGGTAAGGAAAGGGAAAAAGTAGTGAAAGCCTCCTTTTTTTCTAAGCCTGGTAATAAAGGTCATGCTGTGGTGTTTAAATATACACAAGACAAAAGGATCATTTCTGAGATCTGAGCTAGTGGCTTTCACAAGCTCAGAAGACCATTTGTCACCTCTCCATAGTCCATCAACAGTTCAGCCTTGGAGAAAGACATGTTTCCATGAACAAGGTGGCACTGACCATCTATGGCGAGGTGTAGAATGGGGAGGGCCCCCGCTAGGACAGAGGGGCTGCTCCCACATATCTGCCTGCTCGAGCATGCTGTCCTGGCCTGAGGGGCAGAAGTGGTTCTGGGAGAGTGGTAGGAGGCCTGGGAAGCCTGGAGCTGCCCAGGGATACCAGGCAGGCCCAGATGACTGAAGTCAGAGCACATGTGGAGAGTTTGAGGGTATCAGGCCTCCTAGGAGAGTTACCTGAGCAGGCTCCTTTTTCCAACAAATGAGACCAACCAGTCTAGTCATGAAAATCTAACAACTGCTTTCCAAACACACCAATTTCCTTCTTTCTAAAACAAAGACTTTAAAAGGGAAAAAGAAGAGAAAGGCAGACACATGATTGCCTGCCAATTCTTCTGACTGCAACTCAAGGTTTCCACTATTCAGGTTCTTTGCTACATGCGCACTGCTGTCTGCGATGAATAAAAAGGGAATGGAAATGAAACGCTGAATACCAGGGAGGCCATAATGAGAACAAAATTACTACATAATATTTTCAAGGAAACAGAAGGATTTGGAGCAAAGACACTATTTTAAAAACAACAAGAAGCTCCTAAGGCCAATTTGGCGCAGCTCAGAGCCCAAACGTCTCAAACGCCAAGTCAAACCTAAAGTCTCCTAAGTGGCAAGAAGCAGAGGCATACTCCAATCACTTATCTCAGTGGGACCCACAAATACTGTCCTCTAAGGTAGAGGCTGGGTCAGGAATCAAATAGAGGAAATTAATGAAGAACACTGAGCCAGCCCTTTCCTCAAAGCCTCCTGGGGGGCAGCAACAAACAGACCTTGGCGCTTCCAGCTTAGCCATGGTTTCCCAAGGCTCGGCTGCCCAGGGTGGCTGTGCTCCCAGGACGGCTGTGCTCCCAGAACGGTTGCATGGAACCCATCAAGAGCCCTGAAGTGCCAGAGAAGGCAGGACATACAGAGTTTGGGGTACAGTGGCAGATGGGGCCAATGATGTGGTTGGGGGGGGCCTTTCCAGGTGCAGCTCTCAGGCAGTCACTGCTTGTGGGTCAGGGCCAGGTTGTTCTTCATCTGTGAAATGGGGGGGGGCAGGCAGTCTTTGAGGCTCCCTGCCTGCTCTAAAACCTAGGATCATCCTGGAAAAAGCAATAACTTAAGATTTAATATGTGAAAGGGAAAACACTACTGCTATTTTTCGCTGCCAGCACCCAGAGTGGGAGCCAGAGAAGCCCTGCTCTAACTCACCTGGGGTGCTACTCTGACATCAGGGCATCAATGAAGCCTAAGAAGCGCAAGATGGTCTGACGACAGTGTTCCTCCCCTAGATGGAGATGGAGGAGGTGAGTCACGCCATGTTCGTTGGTCAGCCATGTTCATTTCTAGGCACCACAACTCTGAGTCTCGGAATGAGCTGGAAAGCACCCAGAGGATGGGGCCCAGGACAATGAGCTAAAGGAACTGGCGGTGTCTTTGACGGACATAAGAAATAGTTCCAAGTATCTGAAAGGTGGTCCCACAGAAAAGGGAGGGAAGAAGGAGGAGCAATGGAGGGGGAGGGACAGAGGCAAATGGAAGCTGGAGGGAAGGAAAAACCTCCGCAAGTCAGCTTGGCCTCTAGAGCAAAGCCTTGACAGCCTCGGGGAGGGAGGCTGCAAGAGGACTCTGTCCAGCTGCCTCCGACAGCTCTCCCACTCTGTAATTTGGCCAGGTCACATCAGGAACTCTGGCTTCTGCTGCTGGTCTTCCCCTGTGACACCCTGGAGGAGTCAAAGGGGTGAGCTTATCCCATGGTATGTGGGGAACCCAGACAGCAGGCTTCTAAACAGCTCTGGACCCACCCAAGACTTGGCAGAATCCTTCCTGTCAAAATTCCCTTTCCCTTGAGCCATTAGAGCTGAGATCGGCAGCCATGAACAGTGCTAACTCCACCCACATCAGCTTTTCTATTTGCTTTTACACTGTACTTTCTGTTCAGATAAATGAATGAGTCTGTGCTGGTTTATGATGAAGTGCAGTGAATCACTCACTGCTCTTGGACAAGTTCCAATGAATCCCCTTCGCCCACTTTGGGCCAGGGCTGTGAAGGCATACGCAAACGAACCTGGGCCTCCACTCTCCTGGGTCTTGGAGACCAGTCAATCAATCAGCATAAATTAAGCCCTGCTACCTGTGCTGAGCACGGTGCTAGGCACTGAGGATTCAAAGAATGAAACAATTTCGACTGTCAGAAGCTTGCACCCCAACCCCGAGACAATAAGCACACACAGAACTCTACATCTAGAATAAGATTATCGGTCTGGCTGGAGAGCAGCGTGTGGGAGGCTGGAAAGACTTTAAAAGCTAAACTGTGGAGGCTTGATTTGATCCAAGAGGAATAAAGAGCCACTGGAGTTTACAGAGTGAAAGCACTTTGTTGTCTGTGGAGAGGAGTAGAGGAAAGAACCGGTGGGGGGACCCAAGAGGCTCTCTACTCAGGTCTCCTCCCCCAATCTTACCTTCTGGCCTCCACTCAAGAGAGCAGGTTCTCCCTGACCTTCTAAGGTGACAGTTAATAAAGTTGTTTCAAACACATTAATACAACGAGTTTGTGGAAGGCTATGGCACCCTTCAGGGTCTTCCCTCCAAGATTTAGGCCTCCTAGGCATTATTACAAGGACACAGTGAAGAAAATTATTATTTAGTCCATTATGTTCACCTGAGCAATATTACATTAATTTACATACCACCCTCTGTTTTGGCCATCCTCCCAACTGATGAGTACTTGTTTCCAGATTTTTGCGGAGGTTTGGTTTTTCTTTTTGCTACCAGAGTGTAGCTATGAATTATTTTGAATTCTAGAGGCCCTTTTTATCCCTCATGTCAACTTCACGGTTGAGTGACTTTTCTCCTAGAGTTAGCTCTATATAAATGCAAGATGGCTGTATGAGATTAACCACTTGTACTCAGAGAGATCAGGGAACTCATTGATGCGGGAGTTCTCTCCCTCAATGCAGACCTCTACTCATACATGGCTGTCTATCCTGTGCAACTTACTCATGGTCCATGGCCAAAGTGTGATCTGCCCAACACAGTGGTGGTCCTCTGGCTATCTCGTCCTGGCTCCTTGGCCAGACCAATTTCTCTTCTTGTCATAGGTTCCCTTCACTCCAGTTCTTGTCTGGAGCCTCTTCCCAGTTCCGGTTGTGCTCTGTGTGCTCTCACTGTGACCCTCCCATAGCCCTCAATGCAGCCCTTGTCTTTCGTTCTTCAGAGGCAGGAGTATTCCAGCTTTCACTGCCACAGAGAAACCCCAGGTAAATACTAGTATTAAAGAGATGGATATTTACTTTCATGGGAAAGCATCGTGATCAATAAAAAGAAAAGTGCTTTATAGATCCCTGATGGCAATCCCCTACTCTCCTGCTGCTGCTAGTGTCCAACTGTGGATCCAATTTGCTGCCATGTGTCCTGTCTGTCCCAGACGTGCACACTACACTGGGGGACAAGCTTTGGAGCATGTCCTTCCAAACACATGGTGAAATCTGGGCAATAAATATTCTTCCCTCAGGCTCTCTTGTATCAATGGCTAGAGCAAACTCCTATGAGTGATTACAGTCTCTTGTAGGAAGCTCCCCAGTGTCTTGCAAACAAGAGGAGTAATTGGGGGAATTTCAATATACCTGGGAAATCTCCAACTTGAACTGGACTCTGCATCGGGTCTTCCGCATCAAAACAGCAAATACCTTTAGAAAAGTGGCATCTCTCTGTCAGATGCCTGGGCTGATGTTTATTACCATAGATATTTGTATAGATTTCTGCACTGTCATCTTCCCAGGAGTCCTGCCGTCATCTTGCGGTCTGGACGGGAGAGACCTTGCTGTGGAAGAGTCAAGTGGTGTCATCTTGTTCTACTGAATCAGATGTTTCTTCATAAATCAGTCAGGAAGCACAATCGGATTTTATATTCTCTAGTCCATGACTGACCATGGCTTGCAAAACCAAGACTGTTATTCCCTGCTAATGCTCTCCATTAATGCAGAGATGACTCTCATAGATCAGAGTAGACAAACAGGTTAGCAATTCCCTGGTTTTTTAAGTCATTTTTCAGTATTAATAATACTTTTCAGTATTAATAAGATTTGAGATTTTCCTCCCAGTTACTAAAAGATATTAAAAACAAATATTTTAATTAATGAATAATAAGTAATATGCATCTGCTATTCATTTCAAAGAACAGGCTCCATATTTAGCTATCCCAATCTTACTTCCATTGCTCAAAAGCGTTTATAAAACTCCTCCCTTGAAATTGCCTTCAGAGCCCTGGGGCACATTCTTCTAAATAAATTCTCAAGGTGAGGATTCTGAAGAACATCCCCCTCCTCTGAATGCATAAATCTTGGCATGTGTTTTTTTTTTTTAAACTTGTTACTTCTCAGTAACCTATGTCTCTAAATGTATATATTCCTAATCCATCTTACCCAAATGGCTACCACATATCAGGGACTTGGATGTTTTATTGATTCTAATTTGAAGGTGAAACTGTTGCTAAAGTCATGATACTTCACTCTGTATCCTACAAGTTGTTCCTGGGTTTCTCTGTATCTGTCTTTTGCTATTTGTTATAGCACAAAGATATACCATCACATAATTAGACAACAGCTGGATTTAGCCAGCTATTCTCCAAATGAGAGGCAGACACTCGCTTCCAGCTTTTTGCTACAACAAAACTTTCTACTATAAATTCCTACTGTGACTCAAAACTTCTTGGGGCCCATGCCTCTCAGTGGTACTGGGCGGGGGTGGGGTTCAGTAGGAATTATAATTACAGGGTTTTTCAGCAGGAGTGATAAAGACAAAGCCATGCTTATGATTCTCTGGCTTAGCTCTTAATGATGACACAGAAAATTAACACCCTTGCTGAATAAGGGCCACAGTCCTACAATGAGAATATCTTAAATGAAAACCAAACAAAACAAAAACACAAGGACATGCTGAAAACTCTCACTGGTTACAGACTACACTCAAGTCTCAAATACATGACAGATTTAGGAAAATCATAACCACAGAGGGAGGAAGGTAAATTCTTTCGACTTTAATACTGTTCAAAACAGATACTTTCAAAATGACTCAAACACACTTGCGATCTCATCAATGCCGATCACAAGGCATATGTAGCGTGTAACTTGCTCCTGCCTTCCCAGCAGTATGGCATCCAGTACCCAACCGTTCTGGTGCACTTTCCACAGGCATCACGAGAAGAAGAGCCAAACATGTTATCTGTCCACTCACCCTCACTCAACTTTGCCAGGTGAGCCAAGCCACCTTTTAAACCCCATGTTTCCCTGGTGACTGCCTTCACTCCAAGTCTTTGAAGTTCTTTATTTGGTGTCTGGTACAGTCCGGTTACACCCATCATGTACCCCACCATCACCCTCACAGTGATCCTCATATTTAATTCTTTGGACAACGGATGATTCTCTGACGTGTGGCCACATAACACTAGTAGGGTACTGGTACTCAATAAATATGCCTGTGTTTCTTGGAAGAAGATGTCTTAGATCCATACACCAAAATTATTCAAAATGCCTTGAGAGATATAGCAGAGAAAATTCTAATACCGCAGTAAGGCTCATCAATATTACGTGAGACACAAGCTTGCTAAAAGTATTCCACCAGGGTCACAGATACAAACACAGAGGCCAAGCTGAAAAGAGATTCCCTGTGTAGAGTGAGGGGCTCTTTAAAAAAAAAAAAAAGATCAAGAAAAAGAAAACATCACACTGTTTACATGGCGCCCCAGGAACTTGGGCCAGCCCTGTGTAAGGTATCTGAAACACTCAAGAGTTTAGTCTAATCATCTACACAAGAAAAACCAAGTGGAAAAAGAATGTCTAGTGACCACATTCTGCTATGCCCTTAGGCAGACAGGAAATATGAATGAGTACTTGGACTTCCAGGTCATGTGACCAAGAGGAAGGACTAGATATTTTCTCTGATCTCCATGACTTCTCAAACTTTCTAATACAGAAATTATGTACCAAAGATAAACAGCTTCAGCTGTCTCCATGGTCTAGGTCCTGGACCCCTTAATAAAAGGATCTGTTCTGTGAAGTTTGGATTCAGGCAAAGGCATGCACTTGAGGACCTAGAGGGCCACATGTGGCCTCAAGGCCACAGGTCTTCCATCCCTGTTCTAAGACACCTAGAATTCAAAAGTAAAATAAACTCTCCCACCCCTCACACAACTCCACCAGCCAATGCAAAGACCTGACGCATGGGCTTGCATCAAAACTAAACTCCATGCCTCAGTCTCTCCCCTCATTTATCCGGTGCTATGAAAACCCTGGCTCTAGCTTGAGGGAGACTGAGTGGCAACAGCCCTTCGGGAGAGAAACCCACTGGGGATACAACAGCCAGCCTGTGCCAAGACTGCCAGCACCATCACAGACCACCAGTGCCTCAGGAGAGAGCATTCTGTGCTGCACAATATCTTTCTAGGACAGCCAGAAAAAGAGAAGGGCCACAAGCAGGAGCTTGAAATACAGCTTGCTACTACACCCTACTGCCCTCACAACTGCCCCTTTCTCTCTGAGCCTAAGAGACTCAAATGATAGCCCAGCAACACTCTGATCTGTCAATGCCATCCAGGCTGGGTCCAGTTCTGTCTACCCCAAAGGCCCTTGGGGCAGAGACATAGGCTGGGGAGCTATGAACTGCCCACTGTGAAAGGAGGCTGAGATGCTTTGAGATTCAGCCCCTATAAGAAACAACTATCAGAGAGGTAGGGAGTCAGGGAGTGAACGATAGGGGAAAATAAGGGGTAGGGGGGTGGGTGGAGAGAAGAGACTGAAATTATCAAAGATCTCAGGAAGACAACTCAAAGATCTTGAACGTAAGCATATGAATTCCAGGGAAAATATTAACAGCACAATGGGAAAATGATCCAACATTTGATGAGAAAGAAGACCCAGTGGAATTGGAGGAGAACATGGAATCAAAACAGGTTACTGCTGAGTGGTCTGAAAGAGAAGCAAGAATTGCAAGAACAGAATTTATTGCCTGCCCAGCAAAACTAACAGGCAGAACAGGAAAACTGGAAATCTGCAATGGCAAGTCTCACCAAAGAAACAAAAGAGAAAACAATAGATTGGGGATGCAATCCCCAATAGAAGTGAAGGACAAACTATGAGAAGAGAAGCAGAAAACACTAACGCTAAAAGAAAACATGCTCCCTAGACAAGCAAAACAGGATATGTAGAGACGAAGCAACAATTCCAGATCTCCCAAAAGAAAATAAGATGAAAAACTTGAACATAATAATATAAGAAATAATAGAGAAAAGAATTGCCCAGAACTTCCAAACACAGAAAATGAAATACCAAGTGAAAGAATTCATAGACAGCCTCCATAAATGAAAGAGTTGGGACCAGAATTAAACAGGAAGAGAATGAGCCAGATTGCCTTTGGGAAACTCAAGGCTCTTTCAATTAAAAGTTGACCTTATAACAACAGCAGCAGCAGCAACAGCAGCAAATATTTCTACAGCACTTTACAAAGACCATCTCATTTATTTCTCCCAATAATTCAGGGAAGTGAGTGCTATTATTATCCTCATTTTTACAGAGAGGGAAACTGAGTGAGAGGCTAAATGACTTGCTTAGGGTCACCCACATCAAACCCACAGGCCACTCACAGCAAACATCTGAGGCTAGATTTAAGTTCTAAATTACTGCAACACTACAAATTATTCATTCAATAATTACTCACTGAGCACCTGCTACTACCCAAGAGCATTCAGCCAAATACTGTAGAACATACAGTAAATATGAGGACCATCTTAATTACCAAGAAACTTGAAATCTTGGTAAGGAAGAAAGACAAATCCATCTGAAGAATATATATAAAGCAGTATGTGAACAGGAGAAAATGAATGGCTGCAGTGAAGATGGGAATGTCCCTGGAGGCCAGCAAAGTTCTTCCTACACAAGATGGGTCCTGAGGCAGGAAGGCTGCTCTACAGGCAGAGAAAAGAAAGGGGAAATCTGAAGAGGGAAGGAAAGTCAGTTAAGGAGATAGCAATTGTCTGGAGGGGGGGGAGCTGGAATTCAAGGTAGGTCAAGTAGGTGGCTTTCCATACAACCAAATTTGACTGAAATGCCACCAAGGGTACAATTAAGATTCAATTCAATTAGACATTAAGTACCAGTTGAGTGTAAGATACCATGCTAGGTTAGGGGCAGAAAATGCTAACACAAAACCAGAAAAATATTTCCTGTCTTCAAAAGAGGACATTAAAGAGGAAAAGATTAGGAAAAAGCTTCCAAGAGGAGGTGGTATCCAAGCTGAGTCTTGAAGGAGGAAGAGTACATCAGACATGGGAGATAGCGAGCGTGAAGAGGTGGGAGATTGAATTTCAGACAGAATTTAGAAACAGTAAGTAAGCGAATGTGGCTGAAAGGAAATAATGTGAAATCAATCTGGAAAGGCAGGCTGGAACCTATCTGGATTTACCTTTAAATGGCAGGCTGAGGGATCTGTGTTTTACCTTAGTGGTAACAGGGAGCTACAGAAAACATGAGAGTGAAGGAGTGACCATGGAGAGGATGATGTGGTCCTAGCTCAGAAGGGGAGGAGAAAGCTACAAGAGTCGAGGTGAGAAGTCACCGGGTGAGTGTGAAGAAGATCCATCAGCAGACATTTATTATTGTCATTCCATTCTCCTGTGTGGTGTACTGGGTGCTGGGGGCAGACACAGAAAAGAACCGATCCTTCCTCTCCAGGAGTTCAGCTGCGAGGGAAGCTGGGAAAACACAATGAACTGGACTTGGCAACTGACTCAGGGTGGGGTTGGCGGGGGGGGGGGGGGGGGGGGGGGGGGGGGGGGGGGGGGGGGGGGGGGGGGGGGGGAAGACAAAGACAGTGGGGCGGGTCAAGATGGTCACAGCAGACAGTCCATCAATTAAGCAACCTGTTTCCTTTCTCTTCTCAACTGTTGAAGAGCCTGCCTAAGCACTGATAATGCTGCCTCTACCCTTTCCAGGATCAGGTTTGTTTATTAATCTCAGTGGATGCACTTCTCGGGGAGAAGGCAGCAGCCCCAACTCCGCCATCTGTGTGCTGCGCTGTTCTCTAGATCCTTGGTAGGAAACAGGACTCCTTGTCAATTAAGGTTAATACTTTGTGACAATTATACTGAAGTTTAAATCTCATTTCAAATAATTACTTTTCTATTTCTTGTTTTCACATCATTTTCACTTACTTCCCAATATATCCCTGTCCAGTAAGCCAGCCTTTATAACGAAGATTTCAAAAAGAAAAAAAGAGGGGGTGGGGTGGGGGGAAGGCAGTTCTGCCAAACCAATCGAACCCATGAACCACACCTAAAAGTGAATGCAGCACTTCATCCCCACAGTCCTGCCCTTCTGCTAAGAAGGTAGTGAGGGGCATTCCCCCAGCTCTTTTCCTGGGCAGAACTTGGTCATTGCAGCTACACAACGTTCAGCTTCCTTCTTTTTCTTTCCATTCACATCACTGAAATTATTATACTTGGACTTTGCTTACTGTGCTCTTCACATCATCCCCTCTAAGTCTTCCTGAGCTTCTCTGAATTCCTCGAAGCCCACAATACACCATCACATTTCCGTACCACCTCCTGACCAGTCAGCAGCTCATAAAGACACAAGGTATAGATTGGGGGAGGGCACGATTGGAGTAGGGGAGGGAATTACCCCAGGGATGAAATGCGGGACCCTCACTCAAAGCACCCAGATTGGGGAAAGGTGCTGGAAGCGTCATTACCATTTTCTCAGCTGGAGACACGTGGCGGGCACTTATGTTTAAACCCACAAGGAGACAATCCACACAACACTGGTTCTCGACAGCAGGGAGGTTGCATGAATGCTCTTATCAAGGAAAGGCTAAGGGATGATGACAAAATGGCTGCCAAAGGAACATAGGCTAACAGGGAAATCATTTTCCATACAGTTCAGTGGCTCGGGTAGCAGAAGGAAGACAAATGAACAGGAGAGACGGCACAGCACCCCTGCGCTCACCCGCTGACACACACCAGTCTCAGCTACTGCTGCAGCCCACAAGGCATTCACGGGAAGGGGGAATTCATGATGCTGAAGCACTGGCCTGGCTTTCCCTCTTCCCTATTATTTCGAACATCTGTCACCGACAAAGAATTCCAAATGTCTTCGAGCTAAGCACCCAATGCTTCGATTATATCTGGATTCATTTCCTATTCCTGTGATTTTCTACAACTTCTCCGGTCAGGAGCCTACTTCCAGGAGGAAAAGGTGCGGGGGGGTGGGGTGGTGTGAGGGGGTTTGGAGCTCTTCGATGTGACTTTGGGACTTTGGCTGTAAAGCTTTTTCTGACTAGATGCCATGACTACACGGCAGGAGGAGACAAGAACCCATTTCATCTGAGGACCTACAAGGAAGAAGGGCCTCTCACTTAAGCAGTGAAATCTCACAAGAGCAAGAGCCACAAGAGCAGCTGCCGGGAGGGCTCTGGGAGACACTAGAAATGACAGCTTCCCACATCATTTGGGGTCAAACATTCTGCACGTGATGGCCACACATGACCTCCAATAATGTAAGTTCTTTCTGCAAGTTAGCAGACAATGCAGTCAATTAACACACATTTGTCTGTCCCAAGTTTTGAAATGATGTTCATGTTATCATCACTTTTCAGATGCTAGCAGACAACCTGTGGCCTTTCATTATCTAGCTTTATGAACAAGTCAGAAAATACTTTACCTCAGTGCTAAGCTTCCAGGCCAAATACCATTTTTTAATGGTATTTTTATTGGTATTTTGGTATTTGGTAATAAAAATAAATAAATCTGGTAATAAAAATAAAAAAATACCAATAATATATTGGTAATGGTATTTTAATGGATATCCAATTACATGTAGCTAGCTTACTGATCTTAGACAATCCAACATATATAGATACATATATACACATACATACACATATATCTATACACATGTGTATACCCATACACACAGACCCATAATCTAAAACCTGATTCATTCTCTCTCTCTCTCTCTCTCTTACACACACACACACCACACATTAAAAAAAAAATTCAGAAGACTCCCATCTGCCACCACTCAGTCCTGACACCTTCATTCAAAAATTACATAAATTATTTTTATCACAGGTACACAGGAAATTTGGGGGTCACCTATGCTACCAGAAAAGAATCCATTTATTTCTTCCATGTGTCTTTGAAATAAAGGTGGAATTGAGATAAGTGATAAAAACTACTGGGAATAATAAAGGGCGACATTAATCCATCTGGTTCTATGCCTGTGTACTTTGTCATACAGACTGGAAGACACTTCCTTGTACAGATGCTGTCCATAGAAGATAATGCACATAACTAACTAAAGCGCAAATTCAAATGCAGCCGAACTGCAGAAATGGAAGCGCCCACTCAATAATGCTGGCTAACATCCCAAATGGCTGCTGATCATCGGGGAGGCCCAACAGTGACCGAGGCTGAGTCAAAGCAAGCCCTGCACCGGCAGCAGACACGTCTAAGACTAGGTTTTCTGGTGTCTCTACAAGTAGAGGAGCTCACCAAGGAGAGCTGGCAGATTTATGGCCCAGGAAAAGGTAGTCATACGTATGGCCATTGTTTTCATGTTCACACCTACTATCATGGTCATTAGTCAAACCAGTCTTAAAACAACACAAACTATTTAAAATGAATTCTAGAAGTCGTTTACTAGAACTGCACAGACAAAAATCATCCAGGCTATCCTGCATGCATAAACACAAGGAAGGGCATGAAAATGGGCCTGTCTGCCATGGTCCCCCCCACCCCGCAACCCAACCGCTTCTCTGACCATCACCAGGGACCTTCCTGAGTGCGCCAAGAAGCAGACAGCGCCCACAGGACAGCTCTTGTTCTCTAAAAGCTCAGTATACAGAGAAATGACGCTTGGTCAAAAGCACACCAAGAGAAAGGCAGTGACTACGTGGTTTTCTCTCTGTGTATGTGGGACAAGGACAGGAGAAGGACCAGGAGGAAGAGAAAGAGGAGGGGGAAAGGATGAAGGCTGAAGAAGGGAAAAGAGGGAAAGCAGGACGGCAGCTGAGGAGATGGCTGCCAGCTGGCCCAGCCCTACCTGCTCCTAGGCTACTGCGCTCTCTTGCTGAACAGAGGAGACTGGGCTTCCCTGGAGTGTCGGGAGGTACGTTTCTGCTGCACACACAGTGTGCCAGGAAATGAAGAGAGAACTGGCAGGAGGAGCAACAGCGGACCTCATCCCATGAGATGGCCCTGAGGGTTGAGCCTGAGAACACACGGCAAAAAAAGCTTGTTTCAGGCCCCCAGGCATCCCCCTACATAGGTCTGAGCAAGCCAGGAGAGAAAGCCTTGTTCCCATGTCACAGAACTTATGCAAATTGTCATTAGAGCATCTAATGGGGTCTGAATTCTAAACTGGGCCAGGATTAGAACTCTGTCCCAGCCCAGGCCCTCAAGGGACGTCCTACTCTGTCTTTTTCCTCCTACAGCATACTGACCTCTCAGTATGTCAAGCCTACCTGGAAGAGATGGAAGCAGCAACAAATGGAGGGCCTTGCAGGAAGCTGACTTCCAATCTGGCTGGGTGGAGGGAAGGACATGGATTGATGGGGTAAGGCAAGAGGGTCACACACTCAGAAGCAACCCTGGTGGGAGGGAATCCATGCAGGGGGGCTCAGGGCTGAGAGCACTTGTGCTGTCGACAAGCTTGGTTGGCTGTGACACACTAGTGGGGTCTTTGTGATGCACTGGAGGGTCCTGACACTGCTTGGGAAGCCCCAGTCCAGGGCTCAGACAAAATGGCCACCAGCTCCCAACCTGCTTGACAGGATGAAGTTCAAAGGTCAGTTTCAACCCTAACCACTGACCTGAGGTTCTTCTGACAAGGCAGAGCATCCCTGAGGTCTAACTAAAGTTAGCCTGTAAAGCGAAGAGACACTCCCCTCAAAGAGAACCTAGTCTTTTCATTGCTGAAGATGCCGACTCTACAACTGTCGCCTTCACACAGAGAGGCCAGACTCAGCCAAGGGAGGAGGCAGCAACTGCTCTCTTTAGGCAATCAGAGAAACCAAGGCAGCACACTCTCATGGGCATTGTGTCACCCTGGCTCTGCTCACAAAGCATGGAGAGGCAAACAAGCCTCCATGAAGAGGGCTGCAGATTACCCACTAACATTAGTGGCAAAGGACAAAGTAAAGAAGTCCAATGAAAATCTTGACATGTGATGTCCAAATTCTATTCTATGCTCTTCCAATCTACTGCTCCAAGTAAAAAACAGAGTATGACCATTTTTTTAGGAAGCTGAAAAAAATGCTTTTCCTTTTTTGTCTTTTTTAAAAAATTCCCCATTTCTATCTGAAAAGGACACAGATCGTGGTAGAGAACAAGTAGAGGAAAGCAGTGAAAAAAAAGAAACGTGAATTCTGGAGGGCAGGAAACCAGGAAGAGAGAGGAGTCAGGGACAGTCAAGAATCATGACTAGGCAGAGCCACAAGGACTGTGGCCCAAGCTCCATCCCGTTCTCTAACTCTGGCCTCCTGCAGATCTTGGAGTTTGAGGAAGAGCTTCTCAGCTGAGTCTGGTCAGATACTCTTTTACCCGATGATGGGTTTTCTGACCCATCCAAAGAGTTAACTCAAACCTTAAAAGGTCATCTTCTAAAATGGGACTTGGAGCTTCGCAAACACACCCTGTTAATACATGCATCCCAACAGGATTTCAGCTAACACATTTACATTAACAACTCTTACATTATGACTCACAGTCAATGTTGTCAACGGAGTGATTTTTTTTTTAATGTTATGACTCTAAATATTTTGGCCAGCTTCCCAAGCCGTATTCATATGTGATTACCTTGCACTTTCTCCTCTAGGATTCCATCTCAGTTTCAATAAATGATGCAGAATGGTATAGCAGGGAGAACAAGGGTCCAGTCTCGGCCCTGCCTCTAACCAACTCTATAGTGGCCGGACCTCAGTTTTCCAATCTCTAAAATGAGAGGGTAGGATTGGACTAGATTATCTCTTAAAGTCTGATTTGGCTGTAAAATTCTGACAGTATTTAGGTTACTCAGAATTCTCTTCTCTTCCAGCTGTCCTATTCAAATCACTAGCCTACATTTTTATACCTCAATAACCAATCATTGAAATCATTAAAAAGACTGACCTGCGTGGAGTGCTCCAACACTGAGTCCTCCTTGTGAAACCGAGTCGCTCACGGACTGTTTGGATGGTCCTCCCCCAAAGTCAGCCCTATAATACTCTGCCTCAGACTGGATCAATTTCTTTAATGAGCCAGCCAATCACATAAGACAGGACTTGATGCTTGAGCCACTGCTGCACACACTAGAACCTTGCAGCAAGATTGCTAGGGATCAACAATGATTAGGATCCACGGAAGCCTCCCCAGCTGCTCACAATAGCCTGGCCCCCTACACTTACCTCCCTCTGCTCCTCCTCCTCGTTCTATCCTCAAATGGGGCCAAAGAGAAGAGAGTTTGGAAAAGTCTATCACTTTCAAGATGGAATTAAACTAGGCATAAGCATTTGCTTTTCAAAGAACCACGATGATTCCACTACCTGTCCCTGTTCATTGACAATTTATACTAACATCTTCCCAGGCTAACCTACAATTGCTAATCTGTAACTGTGCCTTCTAAAACGACTATGCTAATTACAAATTATTCTGATCTAATTGTGAAAAACCTTGGGCTTAATTCAACAATAACTGGTTAGTTCTATCAACTACTTAAGAGCAATAAAACTGTTTCTTAGAATATATCATGCTTTCCACTAACTCAGACTGACCACAATTAGCACACATTTAACAAGTCTGTCACAAGCTGGCACATCCTTACGATTTAATATTCTGCTAATCTGTTGTGCTCTCTGGGAGAGAAGACTCCTTATGCCCTGACCTCACCCAGACCACACACCAATAGTCTCTGTGTCTATGGGTCATCATTTCATTACGAGCCACAGAGGATAAACATAAGTGCTTCCTGCAAATCATCTACTTGAGAATATATATAGAAGACAAAGATTCTTTCCCAGTTTTATACATCGTCACTATTCACAGACCACAGTAATACAAACAGGCCAACCAACTCTTCTAACCAAGGTGCTGCTCCTGTAAGAGGGTTCCCCAGAAGCTCGGACCACCGGGAAGCATCTCCCGAAGGGCTCCCTGGGATTGCTTTCTATCCACCACAGGTCCTGCTTCACTCTGAGTAGGAGGGGTGGTAGGCCTTGGGAAATGCAAACAACAACCTCTGAATACCGAGGCAGCCGACTCTCAGAGCCCTGGACTCGATACTAGTCATCAGACCCTGGGACAAGCCACTAAACCTCCCCAAACTTGTTTCCTCTTCTGGAAGACGGGGCTATCTCCCTTAACTGGTCCCAATCTCCTAGAGTTGTTATGACAATGTCTTTAAACTACTTTACAAACCTTGAAGCACCAAATAAATGCTTAATACCAAGAAGAATTCTAAATTGCAGGTAAGCCAGCCATGAGTCTGGCCCCTCCCTTAGACAGCAGGGGACATCTGCAGACATCCATGCATCACTGGGCCACATTTCTCATGGCCCTCTTGCCCTCCCTGAAGGTGCCACACATCAGACCTGCACCTTCACTACCCACAGGCCTCAAACTCGCCTCTCCCTGATCACTGCCTCCAGGTCACCCCCACTCCAACCCATTCTCCCTACAGCATTCTCCCTAGCCTCACCTTATCATTGCTTCCACCCTATTCGACATGTTCTACTGGCTCTCTATTACACACACACACATACACACACAGGTCACACATCCATCCACCTGCTTTCTCTAATCCAGAAGTCTCCCTCCCTACCTTCAATTCTTAGAAGACCAGGCTTCCTGGAGACTCATGGGCCCACCTAGGCCCGCCCACCCAGCTGCTCACACCCTCCCTCTTAGGCTACCTTCTAGGGCTATTTGTTTTCATGGGGCCTGTCTCCCAGCCAGCGAGGGAGTTAGCCTTTTACCCCAAGCCTTCAGCACAGTGCCTGGCATGTCCTAAGTGCTTTCGATTCCATCTGATTACTATGCAACGTTCTTACCCCTGCGAGCTGCAGTCAGATAACATGAGCTGCTTCATTCACCTGGCAGGGGTGGGGTTCTTTCCATCAGACCCAGAAAAGCTGTTAGCAAGAAAGCAGAGTCAACCTGTGCGAGGAGGCTGCCATGTACCCACAGCTTCCAAAGAAGAGCAGTGAAGGACGTCACCAAGAATTGCAGAAAGAAAAAACGGGTTGGTCCCATGGCAAGTGACCGGAGGTGGCCAGAGGGCACTCCCTGGAAGGCCCAGGAGGAGGACAGGGATGAGAGCTGCCATCTGCACTGAAGAAAAGAACTCTCCAAGAGAGGAGACCACAAAGCAACGGGTCACAAATTAATATCCCCAATAGGTCTTCTGTGTCGGGAAGGGCATGTGCCAGCTGTTCCTTCTAATGCTATCCTTCCTTATAGGACTACTGAGCCAGCAGCCCAGAGAACCTGCTCTGCCAACCTGACAGCCCCATGGAGACTTGAAGCATCTCCAAGCACGACCTACCTGACCCCACAAGACAAGGCTAATAGATCACAGAGCCCCTGGATGCCAACTATTTATAGCAAGGGCCTCACACCATATTGCCCCAGAGCACAGGACCCACCCAACACTGGAAGAGGTTCCAGGGCAGCCAGACCTCTAGACTGGGGATCTAAGGGCCTACCTAGTGCTACGACAATGCCCTTTGAGAACCTTGGGTCCATGGGATCAAATACACACTCCTGAGTGTGACATTCAAGGCCCGTCATCCCCATACCTTCTGTTACAGTTAGAGGGCAAAGTATATACAGCATGGAACATGGAGTCAGACTGACCTGAATTCAAATCCAGACCAAGTCACTTAGTACTACGTGACCCTAAGGAAATCACTGACTCTCTCTCAGCCAGCTTCCTTATCTGTAAAATTGGATAATAGTACCCATTTGGCCCCTAGGTAGTGCTGGAACAGAGTGCTGAGTTCCATTCCAGCCTCATTGACTTTTACCAACTATGGGACCCTGGGCAAGTCACTCCACACATACTTAGGGCCCCTTGTCTGCATCTCTCCATTTTGCCCACTGCTCTTCCCCTTCTGGGCATCACCCTCTCTCCAGGAGACTGAGCACTGATGAGGGTAGCAATGTGTCATTTCTAAATCTCTGTAGCCCAAGGCCCCAATCTTTGCTGAATTGACCTACATGCCAATTATGAAGTTAGATTTGCACAGATCAGTGGCCAAGGTGAGGAATGTTCCTGCTGCACTAGGAATTTTTCAACTGTAGAGGTGGGAAGCAATGACCAAAATAAATGAATTTTTTTGAGGACAAAGATAAATCTGGCCAGAAGCCTGACCAGGAGCATTCCAGCCCAAGGAGAGGCTATGGCAACAAGGCAAGGTCCCCCAGACTTTGTCACCTACTACCCAGTTCTGGGTCACAGATCCAGGGCAGAGTGAGGAAGGTACCTGTGCCCACTCAACATAAGGCCTGGGCATGAAGTATGAGAAAGAGGCAGGTTCAGAAATGAGCAGCATCTGTGTGGCCCAAAGGCAGGAGCAGAGGAGGGTCTCAGTTCAAGCTTGTAGACCAGTATGAAACTTGCAAAGGAATAACCCGCGTAGAATTCCCAGGCCAAAGCAAAGCCTACAGTTCTGTTATTCTGAACCAGCAAGCAGCTTCCCAGATGGCTAAAAGGGCCGAATCCAACAGCACTCAAGTGGTGCTCAAACCCCAACTCGTTATCAGTAACTTGCAGGGCTCAGACAAGGAAGGCAGCCAATGGGCTTTACCCTGAATCAGACTGCTTTGAGAGCACAGAAAGCCTGCACGCTCCCAACACAACATTCAATACCCCAAGAAAGAGAGAATCCATCTTGAAGAAACCCCCAAATGAAAACTTCCGGGAATATCACTGTCAAAATCCAGAGCTTCCCAGATCCAAGAAAAAAAATACTGCAAGTAGCCAGAAAAAAAGAATTCAAGGAACAAGAAGTCTGAGTCAGGATCGCATATGATTTAGCGGCCACCACTATAAAGGAGGGGAGAACTTGGAATACGATATTCCAGAAGACAAAAATACATCTTACTCAAAAGGGAAATAGAAGGGAAAGGGAGAGAAAGGGAAACTAGTGAGAGGGTAGATTAAAGGAAGGATTAATTCTAAGCAAAACAAAACGTATTTACAGCTCTTTTTGAGGAGACAAAGAACGACAATCTGAGGGGGGTGACCACAAAATGCAAAACTGATAAACAAGTTATGGTATATAAATGTAATGGAATACTATTATGCTATAAGAAATTATGAAGGGATAGTTTCAGAGAAATCTGGGAAAATTTGTATGAAGTCATGCACAAAGTGACCAGAACCAGAAGAACAATTTATATGATGACAACAACATAGCTGAGCTCTGAAAGAAAGAGAAATTCTTATTAGTCTAAGCACCAATCACAAGTGGTTGCCAAGATATAAGAGGAATTCTTTCAGAATAAAATTAGATGTAAAGCAAAAGTAAAATTTTTCAAAAACTTACTACTGCTTTTGGAATTGCTAAAGTACATAAGGGTTCATTCAGGAGGAGGAAGGGTGCTTCCATGCTGCCACTGAAGAAGGTGAAACAATGCTTAGTAAACTATGGAGCAGCTCTGAATGGTTTGCTTACAGAGACTCAAACCTATCTCTCTTGAGAGCACCACTTCTGCACCCCAACAACACAATGTTCCGCAGGCACTCACTTCCTACTCTGTGTATCCAAACGGAATGGATCTTCTTGGCCCCAAACACCCTATCTCTGTCAGAGCCCCATGATCCTTTCAGTCACTCAACATTTGCAGCCTCAGAGTTATCCCTGACTCCTTGCTCTACCACCCACCCCCTCAACATATCCCATCACTCTGAACAATTCTACTTCCACATCAACTCTCCCATGTTTCTCCCTCCATTCTAAGAGACATCAGCTCAGCTTAGGCCTCGTTACCTGTCTAAGTATTCTGTTGCAACTGCAACTGTTAGCAAGAAAGCAGAGTCAACCTGTGCGAGGAGGCTGCCGTGTTCCCACAGCTTCCAAAGAAGAGCAGTGAAGGACGTCACCAAGAATTGCAGAAAGAAGACTGTTGCAACAGCAAACTGGTCTTCTTGATGCCAAATCTATTCTCACAGCAATCCATTGTCCAGATTGTGGCTAAAGTGATATTTTCTTTTAAAATGCAGTTTTTTCCACTAACAAAAATCTATTATCTCTCCCTCTTGCTTTCCCCCTTAAAAAATGACAACAAAAAATAAACAAAAACCTGTAACATATGTGCAGTCAAGCAAAACAGATTCCCACAATGGCTATGTCCAAAAATTATAGGTCTCATTTTGCAACCTGATTCCACTACTGTCAGGAGGCAGACAGTATGCTTCACTGTTGATCTTCTGGAATCATGATTGGTCAGTGCTATTCAGAGTTCTCAAGTCTTTCAAAGTTATTTGTTTCTGTGATGCTTTTACTATGTAAATTGTTCTCCTGGTTCTGCTCACCTCACTCTGCATCAATTCGTATATGTCTTCTCAAATTTCTTTCTGCTAATTAATTTTTTTTTTCAATGAACAAAAACCTGATTCTCTCTTTCCTACTTAACTCTACCATAAGAGAAAATAAGAAAAAGCCAGGAAAAGTAGATTGGAGGCTAACTGTTGTGCGTCTTAAATGCCTGATTGAATATTTTTTGTTTTATCCTAGCAGCCACAATAAAGCTTTTGAACACGGGAAAAAGAAAAAAAGAAAGAAAAAAACCAAAACTTTTCCCACAAACAAGCAAAGCAAATTCCTGCACTGGTTATGTTAAAAAAAATACAGGTCTTATTCTTCACCCTAAGTCCATCAGCTTTCTGTCAGATAACATGTTTCGTGATTAGTCCTTTGGAATCGTGGCTGCTCATTTTGTTGATCATGGTTCGTACCGCTTTCAAAGCTGTCTTCACAGTGTTATTACTGTGCAAAATGCTCTCCAGGTCTTCTCAGTTTTCTCTGAAACCATCCCTTTCATCCTTTCTTACAACACAACAGTATTCCAATTACATGCATATTTCATAATGTATTCAGTCATTCCTCAACTGATAGGCATTCTCTTAGTTTTCAGTTCTTTTCCACCATAAAAAGAGCTGCTGTAAATATTTTTTGTACATATGAATCCTTTTCCTCTTTCTTTGATCTCTTTGTAGCATAGGCCTTATAGTGCCATTGCTGGGCCAAATTTATAATTTGGCTTTTTGGGTAGAGTTCCAAATTGCTTTCCAGAATGCCTGGACTGATCCACAAACTCCATCAACAATACACTAATGTGAAATCACCCATAAAATGGAAGTGGATAGAAATAAGAATCCAAAAGTATGTTATTGCCAAGAAACACACTGGAAACAGACAGTCACAGACACACAGACACACAGTTAAAATAAGGGGTTGGAACAGAATCTAAAATCTATTATGCTTCAGCAGATGTAAAGAGGAAGGGGTAGCAAACACAATCTCAGACAAAGCAAAAGAAAAAATAGACCTAATTAAAAGAGATAAGCAGGGAAACTACATCTTGCCAAAAGGCACCACAGACAATGAAGTAATAGCAATACTTAAAACACATGCACCAAATGGCAAAGCATCCAAATATGTAAAGAAAATGTTAAATGAGTTATAGGAGAAAATGAAAAGTAAAACTATACTAGTAGGTGGACTTTAACTTTCCCCTCTCATAACCAGATAAATCTAACTATAAAATAAATAGAAAGAAGTTAAGGAGATGAAAAGAATTTTAGAAAATTTAGGTATGATAGATCTCTGGAGAAAAATGTGAACAGAAAGGAGTATACTATTTTCTCAGCTGAACATGGCACCTTCACAAAAACTGACCATGTATTAGAACATAAAAACCACACAACTAAATACAGAAAAGTGGAAACATTAAATGCACCCTTTTGAGACCATAATACAATAAAATTATATTCAATAAATGGCCATGGAAGCATAGATTAAAAATTAATTGGAAACTAAATAATCTAATCCTAAAGAATAAGTGAGTCAAAGAACAAATCATAAAAGCAATCAATAGTTTTATTAAAGAGACTGACAATGAGACAACATACCAAAATTTGTGGGATGCAGCCAATGGAGTACTTAAGGGAAAATTTGTTATCTCTAAACACATATATCAATAAGAGAGAGAAAAGAGCAGATCGATGAATAGGGCATGCAATTAAAAATACTAGGAAGAGAACAAGTTAAAAATCCCCAATTAAACACCAAAAAGGAAACTCTGAATATCAAAGGAGAGATTAATAGAACAGCTTAAAAAACTAAGTAATACATAAAATACATAAAAAGAAGTAATATATAAAACTAGGATCTGGTTTTATGAAAAACAAACAATAAGACAGATAAACCAGTGGTCAATCTGATTAAAAAAAAAGAAAGAAGAAAATCAAATTACCAGTATCAAAAATGCAAAGGGTAAATAAATCACCAATGAAGATGAAATTAAAGCAATTATTAGAAATTACTCTGCCTAAACATATGCCAGTAAAACTGATAATCTAAGTGAAATGAATGAATATTATAAATTGTCCAGATTAAAAGAAGATGAAATAGAATACTTAAGTAACCCTGTCCCAGAAAAAGAAATTGAATAGCCATAAATGAGCTCCCTGAGGAAAAAAAAAACCCAAATCAGAAGGATTTACAAGTGAGTTCTACCAAACATTTGAGCAACAATTAATCTTAATACTATATAAACTATTTGGAAAAGAAATAGGTAAAGAAGGAGTCTTGTCAAATTTCTTTTATGACACAAAAATGGTTTTTGGTATCTACACCAAGAAGAGCAAAAACAGAGAAAGAAAACTTTAGGCCAGTTTCCCTAATAAATAGTGATGCAAAATTTTTAAATAAAATACTAGGCAAGGAGATTACGTAATATGTCACAAAGACCATACATCATGACCAGGTGGTATTTATATCAGCAATGCAGGGCTATTTCAATATTAGGGAAACTATCAGCATAATGGATGATATTAATGACAAAAACAACAATCATATAATTATTTCAACAGATGCAGAAAAAAGCTTTTAACAAAATACAACACCCATTCCTAGTTAAAACACTAACATAGGAATAAATGGAGCCTTTCTTAAAATAATAAGCAATATCGATCTAAAACCATCAGCAAGCACTATCCATGCCAGAAGCCCTCTCAATAAAGAAGCAAAGATGTCCATTATCACCACTATCATAACAATAAGACAAAAGAAATTGAAGGAATTAGGTAATGAGGAAACAAAACAATCACTCCTTGCTGAAGATATGATAGTGTACTTACAGAACCTTAAAGAATCAACTAAAAACTAGTAGAAACAATTAAAACTTTAGTAAAGTTGTAGGATAGAAAATAAACCACATAAATCATTGGTATTTCTATATATTATCAACAAAACCCAACAGGAAGAGACAGAAAGAGAAATTCCATTTAAAATAACTGCAGACAATATAAAATACTTGGGAGTTTACCTGCCAAGAGAAAACCCAGGAACTATAAGACCACAATTATGAAACACTTTTTACACCAAATAAAATCAGAGCTAAACAACTAGAGAAATATTCATTGCTGATTCAATGCCAATTCTACCTAAATTAATTTACTTATTCAGTGTCATACTAATCAAAAAAAACCAAAAAATTATTTTATAGTGGTAGAAAAAATAATAAAATTCATCCGGAAGAGCAAAAAGACAAGAATATCAAGGAAATCAGTGAAAAAATGTGAAGGAAGGCAGCTTAGCAGTACCAGATTTTAAACTGTATTACAAAGCAATATTCATCAAAACAACCTAGTACTAGCTAAGATATAGAGTGGTAGATCAGTAGAATATATCAGATCACATTACACGTAGTAAATGACCATAGTAATGTAATATTTGACAAACCCCAAGATTCCTCAGCTTTTGGGGCAAGAAATCACCAAAACTGCTGGGAAAATTGGAAAGCAGTTTGGCAGAAACTAGGCATAGACCAACATCTCACACCTTATAGCAAAATAAGGTCAAAATGGGTACAAGATTTAGATAAGATTTAAGCAAATTAAGAAGCATGGAAAATTTTACCTGTCAGCTCTATGGATAAGGGAAGAGTGTTTGTGACTAAAATGATAGAGAGGAACATGGGAAATAAAATGGATAATTCTGATTACATGCAATTAAGAAGGTTTTGCACAAACTCAATCAATGTTGCCCAAATCAGAAAGAAAGCAGGAAAATCAGGAATGATTTTTTTTACAGCAAGTTTCTCTGATAAAGGCCTCACTTCCCAAAGTTATAAGGAACCGAGCCAAATTTATAAAAATAAGAGCCATTCCCCAATTGATAACTAGTCAAAGATTATGAACAGGCAGTTTTCAGAAGAAATCAGAGTTATCAATAGTCACATGAAAAAATGCTCTAAATCATTAATAACAAAGAGAAATGCAGATGAAAACAACTGAAGCACAACCTCAAACTTATTAGATTGGCTAGCATGGCAGAAAAAAGAAAATAATAAATGCTAGAGGGGATGTGGAAAAATTGTAATACTAATGCACTGCGGGTAGAGTTGTAAACTGGTCCAACCATTCCAGAGAACAATTTGGAACTATGTCCAAAGGGCTATAAAACCGTGCTTACCCTCTGACCAGCAATACCGCTACTAGGTCGGTACCCTAAAGAACTCAAAGAATTGGAAATTGAGGGGATGCTCATCAATTGAGGAATGGCTGAATAAGTTGTGGTATATATTTATGATTGAATACCATTGTGCTCTGAGAAATGATGAGCAGGACAGTTTCAAAAATCTGAGAAGACTTATTTGAACTGATGCAAAATGAAGTGAGCAGAACCTGGAGAACACTGTACACAGTAACAGCAACACTATTATGATGATTAACTATGAAAGACCTAGGTACTCTTATCAATACAATGATCCAAGAAAATTCCAAAGAACCCACAGTGAAAAACACTCTCTACCTTCAGAGAGAAAACTGATGAACTGAGTACACACTGAAGCATAACTTTGTCACTTTATGTTTCTCACTTGCTCTTTCTTCCTTTTTCCCCCTGCAGTAATGCTAATATTGAAATGTTTTGCCTAGGTATAATTGATTATCATACTGCTTGGGAATCAATGGGTGGAGGAATGGCAGAAGGAAGGGAGAGAATCTGGAGCTCAAAATTTTTTTTTAAATGATCATTAAAATAAAAAACAACAGTGCATTAATGTACCTGATTTTCCTTGGTCTTACAACATTTGTCATTTTCCTAAGTGGCAGCACAGGGATGGCCACTCCAGAGCCAACCTGAGGCTCTCTGCAATCCAGCTGCATACCTGGTGCCCAGTCACTGTTCAATGGACAGTGAGTCTTCCCCCTCAGATACCCCCAACCTCCTCCAGAGATGAAGAACCAGGTGGCAGATGGCAGAAGTGTGGGTTTGTCTCACTGGGCTCCTCCCTACAAACTCTTCTTTGCCTTCCCCAACCCTGAGAATTCTCTCCACAACCCATTCCATCTTTTCCCTGCTACCAGACCTGGGGATCCCCAATTTTTAAACACAGAAAATATCCTAACTGTGCTACAGCCCTGAGGAAGGGCAGCTTTTTCCTCACTCAGCTAATTTCCTTAAGAGTTGTTGCCACTGTGGAGTCAGGAGCAGAAGACAGAAGTGAAGGCTGGGTGTGGGAGGCCAAAAAGGGAGCTGTAGCTTGTGTGAATGTTAGTGGGAGAGTGGACATCACAAGGATTAGCGTGCATACTCTATATAATGGGGTATACGTGATGGGGAAACTCATTGTTTATATCCAAGAGAACCAATCAAGGAAACAAATCCAGTTTACGCATTTATTAAATGCCTACTATATACAAGATATTATGCCAAGCCTGCCATAATCTTATTTATCTACACATAAATGAGAGGATAAAATGAGATCCATGTATGCAAAGTATTTTGTATACAAACTATTGTAAAAATCATATGAAATGATAGTCATTTATTTGAGCAGATTCTAATTACAACCAAGCACGAAGAGGGCCACACAGAACATGAAAGGTCTGATGAATCTTTGTAGATTCAATTAAACTGCATCTGGGTCCCCAGACTTCCTAAGCTATTAATGTGTCACTGACAGCATAGCCATGCAAAAAACAAACAAACAAAAAAACCAAGAGGGATCCTAGGTTGGAGAAACCCTGACCAAAGGAAAACCTGTTGCTGGATCTGTGTGAAGCCAACACCAACACAATGGCCTAGAGATGAAAGCAAGAGCCTAGAGGGGTCAAAGCGTCTCATTTCTGGATCAGAAAAACCACAGCGACAGGGAAGGGCAACCATCGGCGGACCTAAGGCACTTGCTTTGTCCACCCTGCTCTCTTGTGCCAGTCTCCTTTTAGCAGAGGGTTTCTTAACCTTGGTTTGGAATCTCCAACCCAATCTGGGGAACCCTACAAAGCCCTTCTCAGAATAGTGTTATATGCATAAAATAAAATATGTAAGATCACAAAGGAAATCAATTATATTAAAAGACAATTATCAATATATTTTGTAAAGTTCACTGATCTAGGTTGGGAACCACCGTTTTAATTTCTCTCCCCTGCCTGATAGAGTCCTCAGCTGCTCAGCTACTCCAAGACCACGTACGACTAAAAGCAATTAGACACAGCTTCTTTTGGTGTTGTTTTTGGACAAAAGGCATAGATAACTGGAACAAACTCTACCTGAAGAAAGGAAAACAAAGGAAGGCTATACTGAAAAATGTTTTCAACATCCTACATGATACAACTCTGAATGGCAACGGATCCTCTGTCGACTGAGAGTGACCTACACTGATAAGTACTGCTCACATGCATGCACGCCGGACGAAATGAGATAATGGGTGTAAACTGTGCTGTAATCAGCCATAAAGGGATCCCTAAATGCAGGCTCTCATTATCATATGCCAACACTGCACAGCACCTGGGAGTGCCCACAAACAGCTTGAGACCTGCTCTATCTCTACCCTTTATTACCCTAGAAAATTGACTTAATATGCTACCGAGACAGACTTCACAAGGCTGGTTCCACATCAGCCTTCATGATACTCAATACCTATGGTGGGGAAGGACAGGCAGAAGACAGAAACACAGAAGTGAGCAAATGGGTAGTGTATGCCGTGTCGGAAGGCCTGCTGGTACCAACCGGGGAGGGAGACTCTCTTGCCCTCAAGCATGGTCATCCTGCCCATTCCACAGGATTGGGAAGCAGTGTCCTTAGAAAGCTGTACGCATATTGGCCCTCTCGAGAAGCTCCAGCTGACAAACAAGCCCATTACTGGGGAAAGGGGCCACGAAACACTTTTCTCATTGTACGACCAAGCTTCCCATTTTTGATCTCTGAATTCTGGTGCTCCAGAGGAAGGAATTTCTCTCACTTCTTATTCCGATGCATATTCCCCATGCCTGCTAAATGGCCAAACCTAGCAACTCCCTTTGTGTTCTCGCCTTCCTCGGCTTCCACAAAATTCACAACTTTGATCCACTTCATTCTTGAAAATCTCTTCCCTTAGTTTGCCTTCCTACTTCTACAGCTACTCCTTAATCAACTTCCTTTCACGCTGCTCACCCTACAACACAGGCATGTCTCTAGATTCCAACCTGGGCCCACTTCTGTCCTAGAATCGAATGAGGTCCAAGACAAGGAGATCACGGAGTACTCACTACCTTACCAGGCAGCCCATTCCATGCCTTCAATTTCTTATGGGCCAGGGGTCATTTTTCATTGCATGTGAATGTGAGTAAATGCGTGCGCATATGTGTATATGTATGCGCGTGCATGTCAGGAGGGGAATGAGAAGGGAAGATGTCTCTGTGTCTCCAGCAGAACAGTGCGCTTAGTGGGTATTTGTTAAATGCTGACATTGTTTTACTCACTGGTCTTAGTTATTCTTCTCCATGGCCCGAATCCCTCATTCAAGAGGCCCCTTTATGTGAGGATTATAATCATGGCCCTCTCTGAGTCTTCTCCACAACTACATAGTTCTTCCCATTCTTGCTCATGTGACTTGGTTTTGAGATTCTTTGTTCCTCTAGACACGCTCCGGTGTGCCAATGTCTCTCCTGAAATGTGCTGTTTGCAGTGGGGCAGAATACTCTAGATAGGAAAGGATGAGCTGAAGCTGTTAACTGTGGGGACTCTGAGATTCTCATCAGAATAAACTCAATACGATCAGTGGAGGCATTCTGACTAGAAATGAAACCAGAAGTAGCACAAATGACATTGTCCAGGAACAGAGCAGGAAACAGTACATGGACTGAGTGAGCAAGGAATTGGTCTCCTTGGGATGCGAAACGGCCTGGAGGAAGGCCTTCCCTGGGGGCAGCTCTTGTATGGAAGACTTATAGCATGACATGGAAGAAAGGCCACTGGATGGAAAGAGGGGTTGGGCTGTCATTAGCATCACAGGAGGGAGCAGCACCAGCACTGGATGGAGAGAGGACCATTTTTTTTTTTTAGTGCCGGGCCTGCTGCTCCTTGATTAAGGCAGCAGAGGGGCAGAGGGCTGGCCTGAGAGCCCAGGAGAGCCCGGTTCAAGGGCTCCTGCTGACACATGTGACTTTAATGACCCTGGGCATGTCACTTGAACAGTGGTGCCCAAAGCCTATGCATTCCAAATGTACCGATCTGTACTGATGGACAGTGTCCTCAACAGCATCCTCATCCCAACGCCCTAGACTCCCTACCAAGAAAAACCAAAACAAAACCCATTAGCTCATTTGGAGTTCCCATGTCACACTATTCACCCACAGGAGCTCAACTTTCTATTAAGGTCTCAAGATGCACTCTAGGCACTGTCCTCCACATCCTACCCTTATGCTGTTGGCTTTCTGAACCTCAGCCTGGCCATCCATTTCTCCTTATTATCATAGTCTGTCCCTTGCCTTGAATGCCCACCCCTTTGCCTTGCCATGCTGTGCAGATGACCCAGGGTTTTTAAAAGCTCCACTACTTGCTGGTCCTAATAAACTAGAAAGATTTGGAGCACGGCTCTAGCTGTGGCCTGGGCACCTGCAGAGTCCGAGAGGCTAATTATCAGGGAGGATGCACAGCAGGTGAACAAGTTTTTGGCCTCAGTAATTCATCCAACCATCTACCTTACAGTGTTTTTTGAGGTTCATCAGTAAAGGGAGTATCAATAGGGATTAAATTACAGATCCCTAAAGGGCTAAAATAAATGTTTTCTTTACACTCCTATAGTAGGAAGGCCGAATTTATGATCTCAAAAAGGATCATATATATATTTGAATGGTTCGAAATCGCAAGGTATATAGAATTCTCTAAGAAGAAGACATCAAGACGTTTATTCAGGCCCCAGAGCAACAAATTAGTGAACCAGCCTCCCCATTCCGACATCGTGATCACAAGCCTCTAGGCCCAGTAGGCCCGCCTCACAAGAGTAGCCAGGAGGCCACAGAAAAATAAGATGGCATAAATCATATTCACTGGCCTCAAGTCCTCGCTCCAACTCCTGGGTCCACACATGGGTCAGCTCTGCTT
>CM053623.1:236485631-236530633 GCA_028646595.1 Phalanger gymnotis
CCTTACGGATCCTCTCACAGAACCTGGACCTGATCCAATCTAAAACTGAACTCAGCTCCTCCCTTGGACCAGGCTTCTCTTCTGCCCTTTTTTTAATGGTTAATGAATCGGAAACTCAGAAATCATCAATGACTTCTCTTTCTTCCTCTACCATGTGTCAGGTGATGTCAAGTCATACCAATTTCTCCCCTTCCCAACCATCCATTCTTTCTAGTCCCCCAGTTCTCAAGCCCCAATGACCGCAATAGTCTCCTTACTGGTTTCTCTTATCAAATCCATCCTGCACATTGTCCACGGACTAATTTTCTAACAACACTATTTTAAGTAGGTCACTCCCTTACTCACAATCCTTCAAGGGCTGCTTAATGCCTGGCCTGCCCTGCCCTGCCTAGCCTCAACTCCCACTACTTAATCAACTCCCACTCCCTTAATCAACTAATTAATCAATATTCATTTTATTAAGTGTCTCCTCTCTGCCAGGCACCAGGGTGCAAAGAGACACTCTATCAGGGAAACAACGTGCATCCTGAGAAGTCAATATGAAAGAATTTCAGATCATTTATCTAGAAGGTAATGAGCCAAGCTCTGAAGGTTGCAAAGAATTCTCCAAGGCAGGCCTGGGGGATAGCCTGAGCAGAGGCACAGAGAGAGGAGAGGGACTACTTGGTGGGATGTAGAGCAAGAAGGCCAGGATCTGCACTAAAATGGGCATGACCAGGAATAATGTGTATCACATCTGGCAGGACAGGTTAGAGCCACAAGACTTTCAAACAAGATGAGTCTGTGTTGGATATTAGAGACAAAAGGAATTTTCGGAGCAGATGAGCAACAGGATCCCACCTGTGTTTGAGAGGGAGTTATACGGAGAGGGCTTGGCCTGGAGAGACTTGAAGGGAGACCAGAAGCACTGAGGGCCTGAAATAGGCTGGTTAGTGACTGGAGGAGTGAGAAAGAGAAAGATGGGACAGATGCAGAGCACAAGGCAAACTAGCTGCTCTACCTGACCACGAGCATCCCCATGTCTCTTCTTTCCTTGGAAATGTCTTCCCTCCCAATCTTATCATACCAAATTCCTTAAAAGACAAATGCTAAGCATTTCTTGACCACACCAAGCCAGAAGTGGATTCTCTTGCCTCAGAAGTTTTACAGAGACTCCTCTCTACCACTCTTATGGTGTGGGTCATATACAAATGCCCCGGATCTCGGCTGCTCTCATCTCTGCCTTCTAAGGTACACTTAGAAGAGCTCCCTGAAGGTGAAGGTCAAGTCCGGTATCCTGGCAACCACATAACAGACATAGTCCCTACACAGATGGATTCACAAACACTTGCTGAATGGATACACCTAGTCACTTAGTCCACTGTACATTATCATTTCTAGATAGAAGAGAAATCAAATAGGATTTATTTAGTCAATAATTTTCTGAGTTTTTTAATACATTCAAATATATTTTTAAAAAATTTATTCATTTCATGAAATGAAAGCAATTTTTATGCCACTAAAATTATTTTAATAGTCTATAAAATGAAAAAGTACCATTTTCTCCTCATTGCAGTTACAGGATCTACAAAAATGTAACTGTGACTACTTCCTCAGAGGAGAAAATAGCTTTAAATGACCAGATTGTTAATGAAATGGAACACATCTTGACAGACTCAGAACAACATCAAAATCCATAAGAAAAAAAGCCTCTCTATGGCCTCTTTTTCTCATTTACAAAGCCAATTCTCAGACCTTTTTCAGGCTAAATAGTAACTGAGAGTCCCATGGAGTGCACAAAGTACAGTTCCAGGGCCTGAAAGAAGTCAGGAAGATGGGCTTCAATAAAAACTGGACAAAGGATCTGCAGCACTGCTGTCTTTCTTCATGCTGCTTATGCTCACTGAGATCAGTGGTATATAATATGACTGACAAGCATGGAAAAGGCACAGAGAATCTTTGTGGAATCATAAATGTCCTTTTTTATAAGGTTGATACCAAGAACACATGGAGTTGAGGTGAGCACTGACTTTCAGGAGTTTCCTTTCCTCCCGACACCATAAATATTTGCTATCTGAGTTCCAGTCACTTCATTTTCTATGACATTTACTATTAATAACTTCTACAAAATAGATAAATTCATCTTCTCACATGCTTATTTATGTACTCAACGAATATTTAATAAATGTTTACTGTGTTCAGAACACCGTACTAAGTGCTGGGGGGGAATGGGACGACACATTAAATCAAAAAGGATCCCTTCCCTTCCCACCTTCCCCCCGCCCCCTGAACTTACATGGAGGGAGCTAAGCTGCCCAACATGTACAACTACCCTACGCTAGCCTGTGCGACCAGGGTGGAAACGCCACTGCACAGTTCAGTCACTGGATGAACACAAAGAAGGCCCTCAAGATGGTCAATAAATGTCTGCTGAGTTCACGTTGGGTGAAGGACAGTAAAAATAAGCACAGTGCTTGTCAGGAGCACCTGCTGACCCTTCATTGGGACCACAGAGCATTCCTAAAACAAGCCCAACATGGCTGATTACCAGAGCAACGAGGCCACAGGCTCAGGCTCTCTGGGCTTCTTAGGCCCACTCACCTAGAGATCCAAAGACAGTCTCTAGGTCTTAGTCAAAGAGGAGATCTGCTAAGTATGAGTGGTTGCAAATGCATCATGAATATTGGAAACAAAAAACAAACCTCCCTATCAAGAGTCAGGGGTGTCATCTTCCAATCTAATTATGTCAAGGAAAAAAAGAATGTGCAAAAAAATCATCTTAAAATGAGTGAACAGGACCACATTAGCCTTAGTGACTGCTCACTGGAAGGTGGAGGAACCTTGTATTTTGGAAGTCTATGCTCTGAGTGGAACACAAACACATGAGGTTTTAAGAACCTAAGAAATCTCTAAACGTCTCATGAGAGCAGTAGCTAATAGGTTCAACTGTCAGATGCTTCTCAGGTGGTGTCTGCTCATGCCCTTCCTCGGCTTCATGGTTCTAAAGATTCTCTGCTGCCAGTGGGGCCAAGCCCAGATTCCTCTTTGGGGCATTTGAGGTCCCTCCTGGGCCAGCCTTACTGTGTGTTGCTCCCATTCCCCCACTCCCCAGACCCCCACTCCAGATTGGTCCTCCCCTGCTGGCTCTGGGCCTTGGATGAAGCTTAACTAAAGCACCACCTTTTCCCATACAGCCTCTTGCAATCCCCAGCTGTGGACACCTCTCCACCCCACAAACACTGCCCTGGATTAATCAGAGAGGAGGAACACTTGCAGGTGGGGAACTCATCAGGAAAGTTTTCTCAGAGAAGGTGCTTGAGCTGTGTGTCTTAAAGAAAATGAGAAGGAGATGGAGGAGAAAAGAATGAGGTGAAGAGGAGAGATGGAAAATCTGAAAAGGAGGAGGTGGGGAGCAAGTGCATCCCTGGATTGCCACAAGTACCCCAAACAGAACTCATTTCCTTTCTCCCCAAATCTCTCCCTCCCTCCTTTTTACTTTCCTATTTCTGCCAGAAAATCGCCAAACTTCCACTCAGGTTGGAAGCTTCAGTCACTCTTCCTTCTTCCCTCGCTGATCATCCCCAAAGCCAACTGGTGGCCAAGTCTTGGGATTCTCTCTCCACGGCATCTTGTATTTCATCCCTACTTTTCTACTCGCACTACAATCACCCTGGTACAGGCTTGCATTGCCTTTCTTCTGGACTATCACAAGTTTCCGCCTTCTCGTGGCTGCCATATTGATATTCCCAAAGTCACTCCTATGCTCAAGAAGCTTGAGTGGCTCCCTACTGCCTCTGCTGATCAGTTGCCAAGTCTTGCTGGATGAAATACAAGCACCTCTGTTTGGTATTTAAAAAGATCTTCACAGTCTGTCTTTAAGCCATGCTGTTGGACCCATTACATATAAACTCTCCTTCCTCGATTACTCTATGGTGCAGCCAGAGTGGCTTTCTTGTTGTCCCTTAAGCACAACACTCATTTCCTGCCACCATGCCTTTGTAGATGCTGTCTCCCACTCCAGGAATGTTCTCCCTTCTCATCTCTGCTTCTTTCAAGGCTCAGCTCCAGGGCCACCTTCTGGAAAAGGTCTTTTCTGAGTCTTCCAAGTGTTGCAATCCTCCCCTCTTCTCCCTCAAGCCCCGCCCCCCCCCAACAACAAGACCCATCCTGCTTTGGTATTTATTCTAAACATATGTTGTATTTACTTGTCTTTATGAATATTCTGTCCACCCAGTAGAATGTAACCTTATTTGAAGGCAAAATGTGCTGGTGCAAGGAGTACCCTCACAAGGATGAGATCAGAGGGCTTGTGATAAATATATCTAAAAGGATCCTTAAAGATCCTTTCGTTTGAGCTCTTCACTTTACAAATAAGGAAACTGAGGCCCAGAAGAAGTAAATGACTTGCCTGAATTCATACAGTTAAGAGGCAGAGAATTCATTCATTTTTTCCACCACCTACCTGGTCCAGGTACAAGTGGCCTGCACTCCTGAATTGATTAAAGCATAGAGGCTATGCCATAGACCTATCCAAGAATTAAGTACCATGCACCCTAGGCCATCTTACAATGGGAGCTTCCTTACCTGCCTGTCTTGGCATATAAAGTCCTCTCAGACATAAGTATCTTCTTCAATATTTCTCAATTATTGCACCATATGACAATAAAGGGTCAATACAAAGCTTCATTCCAAGCCAGGTCAGAGTAGAGAAATAGGAATTCCAACTGAGATTAAAAGGATTCTTCCAAAACACTGCAGAGACTTAAGTGCCATTTGCCAGTGGAAGAACATTTATTTAAATCACTTATTAAGATTTTTCTGAAATATTTTAAGTTTAGTACTTCACACACACACACACACACACACACACACACACACACACACACACACACACACACAATACTTCACACATTTGTTTCTAAGAAACAACCATGGATAATGGCTTATGATTTCATCATAGGCTTAAGTATAAGGAGTTTGGTTATGCAGATATTAAAAGAATAACAAGAGAAATTAGCATTTTCAATAGTTTCAAAAACAGTGAATAATCCAGTTTTCCCAAATCTCATCCTCTGTACTTTTAAGCAACTCTTCAGAATGTTAGTTCCCTCAATTATTAACATTAAAAGATTTTAAGCCTTTGGCTTACACTGCAAGGGAACCGTTCTCCAAAGAAAAAGAAAAGAAAGGTACATTTAAATCGTTCATATGCACATACCATCCATCACCCATTTTCAAATACTGTACCTTGGAATCAGACCCTTAAAAATTTACCATCAGGGTTTGTTGCACAGAAAAAGATCCAAAATGGCAGCTCCTATTCTGAAACCACTCACAATTATTAAGATTTCAAATATGTTTTGCTAGGAACCTAGTGGTAAATCTTATTTATCTGATATTCATGTCTACTGAAAAGAAAAAATTATGATAAATAATTGGACAAAACAATGCATTTTGTTATTTCTCAGTATGATGTCCTAAATTTGTGCCCAGTATGGTCATTTTCAAAATCCAGTTCCCTTTTCTGCCCAAGGAGCAAACATACTTGGCTTCTTGGCTCTTAATTCAAAGCAACCAACTGAATTAACCTGACATCCAGCTGTCTGCATACTGCGCAAAGCATGAAAATGGAAAAAAAAAAATCTTCTCCCCAAATTCAATCTCAAATAGAGAGTATACCTTTTCCCTTATAAACTCATCTCCAGTACTCAAAGATAAACTGGACATTTAGCAAGAGAATATCCCTAAATAAGTACTTCCATTTTCAAAGACATAAAAATGACAGTTCTGCTTTCTTTAGGTCCATGATATAGTCTTCTCTCCCATTTTTATTTGTCCTTTCTTTTTATCTAGAAGCAAACCATAACCAAAATGAGCCAAGATGGTTGCAGAATACCTTTGTAAGAGAAGCTTCTCGCTATTATTTCCAGTCTGATGGAAATGAAAATGATAAAATATTCACAACATTAAAACCAAAAGTCATTCCTTCCTTTACTACTGCTAATAAAAAGGGAAAAAAATCCATCCATTTGGTGAGTTTTAATTCTTTTAATTTTGGTGAAAATTAAATGGGAAGCCTATTATTAACATGTAACTCCATCTATCCAGAAACAACTCAAGGGGTAAACCATTTTCTGCACAAGGGGGCCAACCCATTTTTACAGAATGAAGCTTCTTTTGAAATCGCCACACACCCTTTTCCTTCCGCAGCCTGTCAAATTTTTTTTAATGTTCCAATATTTTTCTCCTATTAAGTTAATATTTTCTTTCAGTCCCAGTGATAACATCATAACTAACTAAATGTAAAGGAAAACAAAAAAATAAGTATTTTAAAATTAAAACAATTTAATTCTCAATATATCAGATCTAGCACAGTCTCCATGCCTGTATAAACAATCGAAATCAGACAATCCAGTCTATTTGCATCCTTTAAAGATATATTTCTAAATCTAATTTCCGCTTTGTTAACAGATTCAGATTAACAGTATCTCTCACTCTCCTCTCAAGAAATGTGTCACTGCATAAATCAGTAGGCTACAAACACGTAAACACCGGGGAATAAGACCTCTCAGAAGCAGGGATGTGTTGCTATGGGGGCTGGGGGCATTCTCACTGCCACAGCACAAAACTCTAATCCTCTCTCAGCCCACCAGACAGAGGAAGGAGCATTACATCACACTCTCACAATGATAGGGGAAGGCTGCTCCCAGAAAGCGAGTTTTCAGTTTTTTTTTTATCCTCCCGCTAGAATACAGCATTAAGACCAATGGAATTTAAACTTCAGGCAATGCACAATTTCAACGGACACTGACAAGCACACATACACCTAATTATTCTTTTGAGTCCCCAAACCGTTCCCAGCTGGATGCATGGCCAAAATGAGTTAGTTACCACACACAGAGATCTAGGCTATGGAAAGAAAGCGCCGTCATCCTTCCAGCGCATAACTGAATCTAAACCACTTATTCTGGTCAGAAATGGAGAAGGCCCTAAAACAAACCAGGAGAAACTGATGAATAGAGAAGGCATTTCTAAGCAAGAGGACGCTGGTTTGCACCTCAGAACACCACTACACAGGGCACCACCATTTATCTCAAACCACGGTCTAAATAAAAGCGCATCTGGCGGCACCTTTTTGAACACAAAATGAAAGCAAAAGAGTGCAGGCAAGCTCTGAGGCGCGCACACACACACAGACGCAGACACACAGAAACACACACAGGCCCACATAGACACACACACAGGCGCACACACACGTACTGATTCCATAGGAAGCTGGTTTCAAGCTGGGAGTCTTCAAACCCAAATCCGTCTGGGTTTGCTCACTCAGCCCCAAGCTGAGGTTTAAAAAATATCTGGCTGGGCGTCTTTGAGGTTTCCATCTCTCTAGGAAGGAGGGCCTGGTAAAAAGGGAGAAAAAGGCTCTGCCCACTTCGGCTGCCTCCCTCCTCCTTTGTCGGCCTTAGCAGCAGAAAGAATGCAAAGCCATTTATATTTATGCAAATTTTTGCAGCAGATTTAAGGGGGGAGGGGGAATTTTGTCAAATCTCTTTTTAAAGACTGGATTTTCATCCGTCAGCTCTTCTTCTGTTTGTACAACAGACATAAGCAATTTGCACAAACCCATTTAAAAATGCCATCACTTCCCAAGAGAAACCTCCATTTCACCCATGCCTTTTTCAGTTTGGAAATGCTGTAGTGGGCTCCCCGGTCACTCCCCCGCGCCCCCCCCCCCCCCGCCCCGGCTGGGCCTGCTCCCGGGCCCCAGCACCCAGGCTCAGGGAGGGGAGGTGGGGATCGGCTGGGCTGGGCCCGGCCCCTGCCCCGAGCGGTACCCACCTGGTAAAGTGCAGCAGTGCTTACAGAAATCCAGCCCCCGGCGGCACGCAGCATCCAGCAGCAGGGGCTGAGCAGGGCCTGGGAAGCGCTGGCCCGGCGGTGGCGGTGGCGACAGCGGCGGCTGGCTCCCTTTTGTCCTTGGGGCTGGCTCCCTGGGCTCGGTTGCTCACAAGGCAGCAGAGGCTCTGTCGGCCATCTTGGCGTGGGCACCCTCCTCGCCTGCTGCCTGCCTCTCTGCCTGTGCTGCCCGCCGGCCCCGCCGCCTGCCTCGCCTTGCCTCTCCTGCCTCGCCTCTCCCTCTCTCTCCCTCTCTCTCTCCCTCTCTCTCTCTCTCTCTCTCTCCTCTCCTCTCCCTCTCGCACTCTCGCCTTCCCTCTCTGCTCTCGCTCTCCCCCTCTGTCTCTCTAAAGGAAGCAGGCTTGTGGTGACCTTCAAATAGAGGCCTGTCATGTGACCCCAGGCAGGTTTGTCAATCAAGGGAGAAGAGGGAGGGAGGGAGAAGAGGGAGGGAGGGAGGGAGGAGAAGAGGGCTGGGGCTCCTGCTGCTGCTAGGGCTGCTGCTGCTGCTGCTGTTGTTGTTGCTGTTGCTGCTGCTGCTGCCGCCGCCACCGCTGCCGCCGCCGCCGCCGCCGCCACCCTTCCCCTCCACTGCAGCTGCCGGCACCACCTCTAAGGGAAAGCCTCCGAGAGGAGGAAGGGATGCTGAACTGGGCCTCAGGGGCTCCCAGGCAAGGATGGGGGCTAGGCCTGCAGGCCAGGAGGGACAGAACAGGAAAGGCTTTGGGGGGGGGCCGGGACTCACAGAGACGCTTGGCCTCGTCTCTCACCCTAGGCCAAGGCAATGACAGAAAGCAGCTCATATCCCCCAAGGTGGGGATCATGGTGGTGGGAGCCCCTCCTTGCCCCGGGGAGCTGCCTTCACAAAAGAAAGCAGCTAAGTTCGGGCAGAAAGCTGTCAAGAAGAGCAGGCTGCCAGGCTCCATCTATGCCCTGCCCTTCACCTGGGTATCCTACCAAGGATGCTCTTGGAGCAGCGCAGGGGCCAACCCGCCATTCATTCCAGAAAATGAAATGGGCCACAGGGTTTGGGGAAGCTCACCTCGGAGTGATCTTGAGACTCAGATGAGGAAATGCAACAAAGTAGCTCAAGAAACGACCACAAGCCTCAGAGCAGACAGGGGCTGGCCTCACTCGGCTCCCTCCACGCCTCAGCTGCCAAACCTCTTCCTTCCCCCCTCCCTTCTCTCTCCTCGAAGGGCATCACTTTCCAGTTGGCCTTGGCCTCCATGCCCGGTGTCCCCCTTCTGTAGTCCACCTTTACTCAGCCACCAAAGTCGCCCTATCTCTCCCCTAGGACCAAAGAGAAACTCCTCTGACCATGAAAGCCCAGGCTCCTTTTCCAACCTGATTCTATTTCACTCCCTTTCCCTACACTCAAACTAGTCTTGTCATCCTCTTTCGTAACACATCAACCTCCATCTCTGTCCCTTGGCTGGGCCTATCCCTTATGCCTGCCAGGAGGATAAGCCAGGTGGGGAGCCCAGTAAACAGAGGCCTGGACCTGAAGTCATACAGACCTGACTTCAAATCCTGCCTCAGACCGGGCAGAGCTGTGACCCCATGCAAGGTGCTTTACCTCGTTCTTCCTCCATTTCCTTATCTGTTAAATGGGAATAAGAACAGCAAGCCCCTCGCCAGACCACAGCTGTGCAGGCTCTGCGACCCTCCATGACTCTTCTCATTCTGCAGCCTCACATCCACTTCAGAGAATCTGACATGTTTAAGGCTCAGCCCCCCTCCATCTCCTCTAACAGCCAGTATGCTCCTTGAGGGGAGATGGTTTCTCTTTTGTTTGCAAGGTCACTGCCTAGCACGTACCAATAAATGCTAGTTGCCTGACCGAGTCAAGTGGTAAAAAATGAACAGACAGAACCTGTAACAAACAGTCTGGAGGGTTTGTAAATGGCTCCATCACTGTGAGCATCTAGACAGTATTTTCAAGGTTTGCACAATGCCTCACATGCCTCATCTCATGAGCACGCAGGCCCCTCTAGCAGGCCGATGTTACGAATATGGCTCTTTCACAGGTGAGCAAACTGCAGTTGAGTGACTTGCCCAGGGTCACTCAGCTCATAACTATAGAAGGCAGGATTTGATCTGTCTCAGGTCGGATGGCCAGAGACAAGTGGCCACAGGGCCCGAAGAAAACACTAGGCTTATACAAGTACAGCTGACTGGATTGCTGCCAAAAAGAAAAAAAATAACACTAAAAATAACAATCCTAGCAAAAAGCCTCCATATTAGAGAGCTAACATTAACACAGCGCCTACTGTGTGCCAGGCATAAGCACTGTACGAATATGATCTCATCTGATCCTCACGAAAGCCCTGGGAGGGAAGTGCTCTTATCATCCCCATTTTACTGTTGAGGTGACTGAGGCAGACAGAATTTAGGTGACCTGCCCAGGGTCCCACAGCTAGTTAATGGTGAAGGCTCGATTTGAATTCAGGTCCTCCTGACATCAGGCTCAAGCTCTACTCACTTTACCATCATGAGAATTCTGCACAGGATCGGACACTTATACGTTGTCAGACTTTCAAGTTAGCTAAAATTGTACTGAACAAAATGTATACATTTATAAAACGGATGGAAGAAACATCTGACGTAAATTTGTCGGGTCCTTTTTCTATTGAATTTGACTTTTATTATGTATTAGCAACGTACTATGCTAAGTGTTAGGCATGTAAACATGTTCTAAAGGAACTAACAATGTACAAGAATAAGCCACACAAACAAAAAGCTATATCAAACATTATTCTTTTGAATTTAAATGTTTTATTTTTAAACTTAAACACCCGACAATGAACATCCACACACTCAGCTGAACACAAAAAAGCAGACTGTTTACAACACCTTGAATCTCCACTTCACACTGCTTACTTTGTTATGAAGTATGTAATCCAGCCCATGCTTAATTTTCAAAACTGTCCCCTTTGTCTATGGTCCCTTCTGTTCACGTCAGTGCATTGAAAAAAAATTCAAGGGCAGCTAGGTGTTGCAGTGAGTAGAGCACCGGCCCTGGAGTGAGGAAGACCTGAGTTCAAATCTAGACCTCAGACACTTGACACATTTACTAGCTGTGTGACTTTGGGCAAGGCACTTAGCCCCAATTGCCCTGCCTCCCCCCTCCAAAAAAAGAAAAAGTAAAAAAAAAAATTAAATAGCCTTTCATGAGTGCTATCTTGCTAACTTATTCTTCTTTCCAACCAAATTCACCCCAATTAAAAACAGAAGTGAATGGGCAGCTAGGTGTCGAAGTGAGTAGAGCACCCGCCCTGGAGTCAGGAGGACCTGAGTTCAAATTCAACCTCAGGCACTTGACACACTTACTAGCTGTGTGACCTTGGGCAAGTCACTTAACCCCAATTGCCCTGCCTTCCCCCCTGCAAAAAAAAAAAAGAAGTGAAAAGACCCCCTTTTAGCAAATGAGCAGAGTCAAGGAAAATGGAGTTAGGCGCCCCCCCCCCGGACTTCTGAGGTTCAGAATGTCGGATTTTCAGGCCCAGCCAACCCTCAGTGGGATCTCAGGACAAAAGTATTGAGGCCCCTGGAGCCCTGGGACTGGGCTCTGGTCCGTGCACCACAAGGCCCAACCTCTCAGCTGCTGCTACTCCCTGTCTTTTCCCAGAGCCCCCTTTTCTTAATGCTCCCAGGTACACATATATAAACATACAAATTTCTGGCTCATCTCTGCTTGTGTTGGAAGGCTCCTGGAGGGCAAGCTTGCCTATCATCCTTGGCCTTCTGGCTGTCTATGCAATTCGGAGGTAAGGGAAGTACTGGTAGTTTCTCCTTGCCTTTCTTGGTCATTATTTAGTCTACTGTCATCTGTCCATTTTCACTGGATGTATGTATGAGCATTTTGCCTCAGCCATCTTCTACTCTAAGTTGTTCCTGAGCTTAATAAACTTCTTTTAAAATGAATTTTATTGGTATATTTCACTTTTCCAATAACTACATTCTCCGCTGTGTTCTACATCTCCTGAGCCATTCTCTATAGTAAAGTTTGAAGAAAGAAAAAAGTCCTATAAATCTCATGCCATATCTACCAATCAGCAATATCTATTAAGTGCCTACTATGTGCTAGGCATTGTGGTGGGTGCTAGGGATCAGAAGTACGAAGAATGAAAAAACCTCTCCTCACCAGGAGGAAGACCACAATGGCATCTAAAATCAACACAGAATCATTTTAAGAGAAATAAATACAATTAAGTACGAAGTAGTTAAATCCAGGCACTATTGGAACAAGGGCACTAGCAGCTGGGATCAGCAAAGGCTTCATAGAGAACATGGTGCCTGAGCTGTATCTTAAGAAGAGAGAGACTGGAGGAGGTGGAGATAGAGGGAAGAAGGCTGTGCATTCTAAGCCTGGAAGACAGCCATGTGTGAGGACAGAGAGGAGCCCAGTGGAGCTGGCTCCCACAGCACTGGTGGGAGAGAACAGCCAAAAAGGCTGAAGGTTGTAGAGGGAGGCAGGGCTTTAGAAAGCTAAGTAGAAGAGTTTATATTTTATCCAATGGCAAAAGGAAGCCCCTGGAGCTGGAGGAGCAGGGGAGTCATATTGTCAGATTGGGGACTAAGTTAAATTCCTCTTACAGCAGAGTGCTGGATGAACTAGAGGGGGAGAGACAGGAGGCAAAGGGATCGAAGAGAAGGCAACTGCAATAATCTGGGAGAGAGGCACCGAAGGCCTCAAGGAATCGGGTGCAAAAGATGCTGCAAAGGGGGCAAAATGTGACAAGCGATCCAGGGCGAGGGCAAGTCAGGAGTGCAGGATAATGCTCCTTCTTCTCACTTACTCAAAAGACCACCACTTTGGTTCAGCTCTTCATCACCTTTTGCCGGGACACTGCAGGGGAACAACATGGTCCCCTGCCTCCTGTTTCTCCTTTCCCCAGTCCATCCTCCACACAGTGAGCCCTGTGATTTTCCTCAGGTGCTGGCTCCCTCCCAGGATCTCACTTTCCATGGCTGCAAGCTGAGGGGGCCTCACTAGATGACGTTCGGAATGAGTCCCTTCTACCTCCAGGATCCTAAGGGAAGAGGGAAGTCCAGGGGGGAAAGCTAAGGGGGGAAGGATAATTTCTTTCTAAGCTGTAGCTACATGGAAAGGCTTCATGAAAAGGTGGTACCTGCTCTGGGTCTGCTTTAAATTACCCAATGAGTGAAGATTTCACAATGGGAAAGGATCCAAAAGCATGGATTCCCTTGCAAAAGGAATCAGAACCAGCTTCCAAAACCTGTCCATTTCATGGTGTCTCTCCCAACTCTGTTACCCAGATGGAAGGAGAGGAAGGCCGCTGATGGGTTCTGTGCTTGTGTGCCTGCACAGAGGTGGCTGTCAGGAAGACGTGGCTTGAAATGCTCTTAAAGGCCACTATGACACTCACTGGAGCAGGGTTCAGGCATCTGAACACAGGAATATCCTAAGAGAGCAATCAATCAACATTTGTTAAGTGCCTACTATGTGCCAGGCACTGTGCTAAGCCCTAGAGACACAAAGAAAGGCAGAACCCTCCCTCCAGCAGCTTACGTTATCCTGGGGAGACAACACGCAAACAGTTATGTACAGACAAGACACAGACAGGAGAAACTGGAAATGATCAAGAGAGGGAAGGCATGAGAATGAAGAGAGTTTAGGAAAGGACTCCTGCAGTAGGTGGAATTTTAGTTGGTATTGAAGGAAACCAGGAGTAGAGATGACAGGAAGACAGTTCCAAGTATGGGAGACAGTCAGGGCAAATGCCCAGAGAGGAACAAGGGAGAGTATGGTTTTAGGAACAGTAAGGAGGTCAGTGTAACTGGATTGAAGAGTACATGGTGGGGGGAACACACACACTTGGTTGAAGAGTGTGGAAGGGGGGGGCAGTTTGAAGAGGGTTTTAAAAACCAAAGAGAGGATTTTCTATATGATCCTGGAGGTGATAAGATGTGTGTACAGCTGATTAAAAGGAGAGGTGGAATGGTCAGATCACTTTGGTGGCTGAATTGAGAATGGACGGGAGGGGAGAGAAAGCAGAGTCAGGCAGGACACCTCCCCACCCCCACTAGCACAACAATCCAAGCATGAAGTGATGAGGGTTGCACTAGGGTGGGGGCAGCGCCAGAGGACAGGAGACGGCCAGAAGGTAGAAACGATAGGGAATGATGACTGATTAGATGTGGGGGCTGAGAATGAGGAACTGAAGCTGGAACTTTGGTAGAGTCTAGGTGGCTGGATGTTGGTACTCTCAACAGGAACAGGGCTGTTAGGAAGAGGGGGACTTTTGGGGAGGGAGCAAGATAGTAAGTTTCATTTGGGACACACTGAGTTTAAGATGTCTTCCACATATCCAGTTCGAATTGTCCAAAAGGCAGTTAGAGACACAAGACTGGTGGTCAGGAGGGAGGTTAGGGCTGGACAAATAAATCTGAAAATCAAGTACATAGAGGTGTTAGTTGAAATCACAGAACCCAAGATCACCAAGTGAAATAGTACAGAAGGAGAAGAGGGTCTTGGAGGACATTCATGGTTAACAATCATGACCTGGATGAAGCACCAGCCAAAAAAAACCTATTCTCTCTATCACACACCACATCAGATTTCAGACTGTGAACACCCAAAGTACTGAAATATTCAAGATTTATATAGCACACTGTTTCAATCTATAACAAATACAAATCTATTAATCAGTGTAAGAGTTGAACTCAGCAAATACTCTTAGAATCACAGATTTTAAAACTAGAGGTGGCTATCGAGACAAAAAAATATGGCCCAAACCCTTCATTTTACATATGGGAAAAGTGGAGCTCAGAGAACTGAGGTTACTGGCCCAAGATCCCACAGGAAGGGGGCAACATAACCAGGCTCCAAACCCTGGTCTTGAATTCCCCAGTTAGTATCTTTCCTCAGCACCACCAGGGCACGAGCCCCATGATCCTCACAGGCCCCTGGAAGGCAGTTCCAGGTACATTTTGACTATGAAGAGATGGACTCTAAGTCACACAGATGGTCCATGATAGATCCAACACAGGAGGGCAGATCTGGCCTGACTCAGTCCATTGCTCCTCCCACTCCACCATGGAGACTCCTTACCACACATGGTTTCGAAGCTTCTCCCCCAATACTAGATCTACTTCCTTCACTCTCAACTCTAGTTCATCTAGGAGTCAGTGATATGAGACTGAAGTTCAGGAGATCATACCCGGATATATAGATTAAATTCAACTAAACAAAAACTCACTGAGCATCTACTACTAAAGCCAATGATTGGCAAAATTCTAGCACCTATCTGTAAAGGGAAGGTTTGTGAGTATTTAGAAAAGGAAACACTGAGAATTAATGTATGTTTATCAAAAATAACTCATTCTAGACTAAACTCATTTCCTTTTATATTTTGTAAAAAATAATTTGGACAGGGTTACTAGTTTGTTACAGTAGAGGAATGCCATAGACAAAATACGCCTAGATTTCTCAAGGTATATATATTCTTATTGAAAAGATGAGAGATTTGAAGCAGGAGGGAGATACAGAGTTTAAATAAACAAGACACAGTCTCTGACAAGGAGTTAGTAATCAGGGAGGAGGTTAAGACATCCACAGAACACAATAATGCACAATTTGACATGATGTGTATTTGGAGGGGAACAAAACAAAGGAGCTGAGGGAGGATTTCACAGAGAAAGCTAAATGGATTCAAACCTCGAAAGACCAAAAGACTGTAAGAAGTCAACACCCTGGGATAATGGGAAAAGTATATGGAATTGGGCAAGGAGAAAAGAGCAGATTAGAAAATTTACCATTACATGAAAGAGAGAGAGTAGTAGGTGATAAGGAGGAGAAGTAGCTAGGTTGTGCCAAGTCCTAAATGTCAGGCTAAGGAGCTCAAATGTCAATTGGAAAGCAAATGGGAGTCACTGAATAATGAGAGTAACATGAACAGATCTATACTTTAAAAAGATTCAACTGTTAGTGATATATACATTGGATTGAGGTAGAGAGAAGGAAACAGAGGTGGCTACAACTATTAGGAACTAAGAGTTATAACAGGGCAGAAGAAGGGTGGTAATGGAAGAAAAAGAAAGGAAAAGACAAATGCCAGCCATTACAATACCACTAGGACTTGGCAAACATGGCAGAGGAGCAAGGAAAAGTGGATTAGGAAAACAGGTAACTGGCTAGAAGTGGTACTGGTCATGGAACTCAGAGCAGAGGATGAGCAGGTTTCTAGGGGATAACCGATTAAACATGGTCCCAAAGAAGTGGGGGGTGGGGAATGGGATCAGGAAAGTCAAGATAGCCCCCCACAGAAACACTTTGAGATGCTGAGGAAGGGCATCAAAGGCACCCCTAAGGCCTTCTCTCTGTCGATGAAGGTTATCAGGAAGACAGGAACATATTCTGTTGGGGGGATGGAGGGGGGACACGAGTAACTGAGATTGAGAAATCGGAGAGAAAAAAGATCTGGAACAGGTACCATAGATATTCACTACATTTCCATTTCAAGTTTTCTAAAACATTTTACAAAACTATGATAATGAATAGTAAAAACCTTCGAAGTCTAATACAGGTCTGCACAACATACAACCTGCAGGCTACCTGTGGCCCACCAAAGGATTTTGGGTGGTCCGAAAAAAATGTAGAGAATGTAAAAGAAAGTAAATATTTAACGAGTACTTTGTCTGTGCCCTGCTTAACCCACCTTCTACTAGTCACTATTGTGCCCATCATGTAACTTGGCGGGTGGGTTGCCACTGCATATTCTCTATTTGTCACCTTCCCATGGCCACCAATCACCGTCAGTCTGTCTCTAGTCTGAGAGGAGCGAGAGTTGTATCTTTTCACTGTGTTTTTGGTTGTTACTAAATGTAAACAGTAGGAAAAACTGAAAAATGTATTAAAACTTGTACTGCTTAGCAAAATAATTTTTTAAACATTAATGTGATTTCATATAAATAAAAATCAAGTAATATGTGTAATTAATTGATATTAATTGAAATTTCCCCTTTTAAAATATGCTTTTTTTTGTAAAATAGTTTAATCGTTAATTATACCTTTACTTGGAAAGTGCGCCACTAAAAACCAATCTGTGGCCCGAAGAAGGTAGCCTTTTTAAGTTTTGGCCCCTACCTGCCATGCTGTGGAGATCTGGTCTAATATAATGACCAACACTGTTTACAGGAGACTGAGCATACATCCTTTCTGTTAAGAAACAGAACGTTACATTTTACATTTTTAAGTTATCATGCTGACTAATTTTGTTATAATTTAACTATTTTGGGTTCATGTGTGTATTTTAAGGGCAGTATTATGTGTATTCTGTGGGAAAAGGGAATATTCACACAAAATATATCAGTTCCTGAAAGTGCTTTTAAAGATACCAAAGTTTACCCAAAACAAATCAAAAACCTGAAAGTCACCTTCTGAGCTATGTTGTCCATACCAGATGCTATCAAGAGACATGACTTAGTCCTTACCAAAATGTGTAATGAAAGTATTTCTAAATTTATTTTTCAGATGCAGGCAGCATGAACTTAACTACTCTTTATAAACAGCACATTTGCCTACAAAACTGTGCTAGATTGGAGCACCATTTCCCACCTGTGGAGATTCCCCTACCTCTCCAATAATGCTGTGGCTAAGCTGGCTGGCTGGCTAATGCAGACTCTACGCTAACCACATATGAAGAGTTCTTGCCTGAGAAACATGGACAGTGGGGAGAGGGCCCTGGATTGGAATCCAGCAGCTACACTGGAGTCACCATGAAACAAGGGGGTTGGTGTTGGTGGCCTCAAAGGCCCCTGTCAGGTCTAGACCTTATGATCATACTGATCCCTTCCTTTGGAGGTCTCTGGGCCTCCACTTCCTCCCTGTAACATGAAGAAGTTGGACCTGAAGGACTCTGATGTCTCTTCTAGCTCTAACAGTCTAAGTGGCTGAAAACAGAAAGAAAAAAAAGGCTTGAAAGCAAGAGCTGTCTTTGTGCAAGCTTGCCAGTGGGATGCTCCCAACAATGCTGCTTCCCAGGGACAACAGTCTCTTAGGGTTCCGAATTTAAATGCCAGTTAGAAAATACTCTCAAAATCTGTATTCTGGGGATAATGATGTAGATGAAAGTAGTGACTGAAATAATTTAGGTATGATTGTATTCAGAAAGTATCCATGAAATATATTACAAACTTGATCAAAAGAATCATTTCTGCCTTGAAGAACTAACTTCAAGCCTAATGGGATGCATAGATATGAAATACAGATTTGGAGACAAAGGGAACAGAAACCCAGAAATAAGCTTCTCTTAGGACAAGGGCACTGACCAGAGGGCCTCCTAGAGCTAAGAGAGAGGAATTTAGGATTGGAGAATGGACCTAAAAGAGAGACAGATTAGGAAGAACTAAAGGGGCTTGAAACCTGAAGATTTGTTAACAAAAGAGGCAACAATTAACCCAAGTACTACATCACTCTCTTTATAAAAGCTGTCTCCCTTTCTATTTACTACATGGTGTTGGGGGCAGCTAGGTGGTATGATGGATAGAGTGCAGGGCCTGGAGGCAGGAAGATTCACCTGCCTGAGTTCAAATCAGATACTGGGAGGTCCCAGACTAAACTCTGCCGTTATACTGCAATCTACCAAGATCAGTGCCTGCCTCTTATAGCCACCCACCTTGTGGGACCTCTCCATAGGCCCTTGAGCAAGAGACAGGAAAACATTCATTTGTGGGTTTAGGCTTGAGAGAAAGTGTGCAAACCTAGAATGAGATGAATGCCACAGGAGGGAGCTAGTTCTCTAACAGTCAACTGGTTGGCACAGTGGCTAGAGCTCTAGGCCTGGAGGCAGGAAGACCTGAGTTCAAATTTACTAACACTAACAGTGTAAACCTTTTCTGTCCATGGTAACTTAAATGTCATCGGTCTCCTCCTTTAGAATGAAGACTCCTGGAAGGCAGGAACCATTTGTGCCTTTCTCTGATGCCCACAACACCTAAGCCCTTAATAAATGCTTACAAACTGCACTGTATATTGGGGAAACTTCACATGACTTTTGAAACATCTTAAGCTGCTTCCCCCAGAAACCTCAACCTGCCCAGACTGCCTCAGTGGTACCATATGGCTTCAGATCACGGAAGACCAGAACTACAAATTCAGTGACCCCAAGGACTCAGCAGAGATGTAAGGGAGGCTGTGTGAAGCTGAGGCCTAGCCCTGATAACTACCACCTGTGTGCTCTTGGCCTATTCACCACCTATGTCACATGGCCTCAGATTCCTCAGCTTTCCAATAAGGAGCCTGGATTAAGGGACCTCATGGTCCCTTCCAGCTTCAGGTCTACGGTTCAAAGACCCGTAAGTAGGCTGCAGCAGATTAATGACCAAGGATGCTTTGGACACAAATATAAGTACATAGGAAATGTATTATCTGAAAGGAAGGTGAGCCAATCAGTAATAAGAACAAGGAATTAATGCCTTTATTCCACAAGCAAGGTATTAAGCACCTGCAACACGGAGCTAGGCACTAAACTAAGCAAAGACAATGCAAAACCAAAAATCAATACCCTCAGGGAGCAGAGCTGTGTAGATCCTCCTTGGGAGGATTTCTGGGAGAATGAGGCAAGCATGCCAGAAGACACGGAGGGCACATCAGTGAGATCATGCAGTTAGCAGAGAGAAGCAAGGGGCAGGGAAACCACTGAGCAGAAGCCCATGGATGGGCCAGGGCAAGAGGCTAGAGCTGAGGATTCTGGGCTGGAATTGCTTCAGAATGTCAGAAAAGTCTCTTGGGTTGTCCTTTGGGTTAGGTTTTGTAGTATTTTTTTCTGCAGACCTTTAAGTTAGGAAGAATGTAATTAGAACAGAATTTTATCACGAAATCAGAGTGAACTCAACTCCCAAATGAGAACTAAAACCACAACAAGTCTGCCCTAGTGCACGTGGGTATGGTGATCTGGGCACAGCAATAGGCTGCATTCTTCTGAATCATCCTAGTAAAACTTTCTGGAGCACCATTTCCAGGTTTCAGGTAGGACTCCCATTGAAGTTCGGAACACATCCTCCTTAGTGAAATCAGACATAGACCATAGCCTGGGGGATAGAATTGTAGACAAAACTATATAATTAGTAGTGTAAACAGTCCCTCAGAAGAAGCAGTTAGCCCATAACACTTAGTCCAGGAATTAAGATTTGTTTTACTAGGAGAGCCTGCTGGCCTGAACCAGGAAGACCAGGGTTCAAGTGCCTGACACCGACCAGCTAGCAGACTATGGGAAAGTCTGCTAACCTTTCTCAGGGCTCCGGGCGAAATCCTTACAACAAGAAGCTAGAGAGGAGGAGCCAGCCAGTCTTGGCCTGGGAAGAGAGAGTTTCCTCTATGGAGATCACAGTCCCTATTCCTAAAACCTATTAAGAAAAGAACAATCAATGAAAATCAGCACAAGTACAAATCCATACAAAGCCCTGCCCCACAGACCAGGGAACTAGGACAGGGGCCTGAGCTCCCATGCACGGAAAAGGGGGGAACCGGGGAACCAAACTCACCTGGCAACTAGCCTGGCTGAGAAAATCACCCCATCCATTCATCCAAGTGCTCTTCCCAGCTAACACTTAGCCAAAGAACCGCATTGTGTTAAACCAAAGAATGAACAAGATGGATCTTGGAAAAACCTCCTAGCCCCAACCTCAGTGAGGAGGGTCAGACAACTTTGAAGCCAATTTCTGCTCCCCTTTCTGGAAAGCTGTATTCGTTCTTACAATCTTGTCTATGTTCTATATACCATATGATTAAAGCTCTAGATTTTAATGAAGTAATTATATGGTAATACACTCAGCTCGCTTGATTTTTGGGGGTAGATCTTAGAGACGAGTAGTCAGAGAATGATCACAGAAGACAAATGCTAGGTAAAAGAATATGAAAGCAGTAGTTCCAAATCACAGCTGGCCTCTTCGCATTTTACATGAAACAAATAAAAAAGGATTTGCATAAAGCACAAAAGCAGCACCCCTCTGCCTTTTCCCCCAAATCTCCAATCCTACATGTGCTGTAATTCAGCGACATCAATGACAAATGTCCAAAAAGTCACAAAAAGAGCTCTTCTATTTCAAGAGCTGAGCCTTTCCTAGGGCAGCTCCTCTGTGCAGGCCAATGCGATTCTACAGTGTGGGTATCATCAGAATAGAGGCCTCAACTGGGCCTCACCTTTAAGGTCAGTCCAGCACTGATCCACAAACACAACGGCGCTTAATCCCTGCCTTAGTGGAACAACAGGTTAATATAATCCTGGGAAAATGAGTTACTACAGTGGCCCAGACAGGTAAACTGCATGTGGGAAACGTGGCTATAATGAGCACGAAGAACTTGAGACAGCAGCTGGTACTTGGGGCCTAGAGCCCTCTATGGGATCTTAAGACCTCAAAGATGATGGAGGGGGTCGGGGTTATGATCACTGTATCAAGTAAAAGTGTAAGGAGGGAGGGGAAGAGGGGGATCTGGAGGAAGAAATTGGAATAACTTGAGTATTTCCTATATTTGCTTCAGTTCTAATGGGGCTCGATTTTCCCTCTGTCACCCTTGCTTAGAAATTCATTAATTCTATCACTCCATCATGGATGCAAGACCCTACCTAGGAGTATCCGACAGGATATGAACAAAATTGGGATTGATCCTGAATGTCATTTGGGAAGCTATGCATGGTTAAAAAATCCAATCAGCTGTGAAGAGATCCAAATTTCTACTCACAAGAAAAAGAGCCAATTCCACGGAATGAATTTTCTGTCGTAGCAGACTGTGCTTCTTTCTTAAAGAGTATCAGAGAAGAAATTTTCAGAAAGCAGGATAAAACGAACCTCCCAGTAGATGACAAAAGACCTCTCTTGAAAGATTTTCTACAAATTTTGAAAACTATTCAGAGAATCCATTTGAACAAAAACGTATAGTAGTAACTTCAGGCCTCTAAAAATAATCTTGACTGTTCTTCCATAAAAATATTAGCTTGTTCTGCTGTAGAATTTCTTACAATTTTAACAAAGGAAAACCTCACCTGTTCTAGAAAATATGCCCCCTGGGCCCCCTTCCTCATTTTTTCTAAAGCCAAACTATTCCACTAAGATAGAAAGGATGCCAAGAATTGCATTAAATGCTATATAAGAGAAATGGTGCTATTTCTAATACCAATTCCTTTTGGTAAATGTTTTGTTATTGAAACAAAGATTAGCCTTGCCACATGACTAAATGGAACAGAATTTCAGGAGGTGCTCTTCCAACACCTCCTCGGGTGGTTGGTTTCACACAGGCATGTCTAAGTGAAAACGGCATACTGTTTTCTATTTCTACCAGTAATCCAAACCAAAGTTCACTGGCTCAGGTTAGAACACCCTGATCCATGAAACCCTCGCTAAAACACAATACCAATTCTGGTTAGTCAACTGTGGAAAAAACTTAGCTTTCTCACTTCTTCAGGTTAGTAGGCCCATAAATACAAATACACTTACTACTTGCCATCACTGAGCACCCACTAGCACAAATACCCCACACATAGAGCCCCGCCAAACATGCTTTTAATAGATTTAACAATAGCATTTCAAAAATGTGTCACAAGACTCTTTTACAAAATAAACCATGACTCACTGTTGGCTTTCTTCCCCAGGAGGCGGAGTCTTGCCATGCCCTTCCATTACCAAATCTTCATGTCCCACCTGCCAAGGCAAGCATTACAGGTCATGTATTATCACCTCCAAAGTGGGCCAATGCTTCATGTTACAATTAAATTTGGTCATTTCGAAATGACTATATACTTCCTAGAACTGTAGAAATTGGAATTAGAAGGAGCCCTAGAGCTAATCTAATCCAACCTTTTGCTCATTTTACAGATGAAAAAACTGAGGCATGGAGAGGTTCAGTGGCTTGTCCAAGGAGAAACATTGGGTTAATGACAGAGCTGGACCCTGAACCCAGATGCTCCACTGTTCTTTCCACTACAATGTTCTGTCTGACTCTGCTATTCCAGATGCCAGTGGTTCTTGTTCCCTTAAGACAAGCTTTCCTGGGTGATCACAGTTCCATGAACACTCAGGTGCTTTAGAAGACATCTTTGGTCACCAGTCAATAATGCTTTACAGAAACAAACATGATTATTTTCCCTGAAATAGTTCATGAGGTAATAATGAAGAGCCTCAGGGTCAAGCACTAACCTCAATGTGGAAAAAAGGAGAGCGTGGAGAGAGTGGAGTGGTGGGAGGGCAGTCCTTGCGGCCACGACGGTCTGGGCTTGGGATCTGAGACCTGCTTCTGCTGCAGCATGAGCACGTCCCCTCGGTGTCGACGGTTAGAACCACGGGTCTCAGCGCCTCCATCAGATCATGCTTGGGGTTGTGCCACGCAGCTCATGCACAGCCTACTGGCTTCCCCTCTGCGTCTTTTCGCTGTCCTTTGGTCAGCAGCAGCAATGATAGTCAGAAATCGTGGGGTCACAGCATGACAGGGAGAACAACAGATGGCTCTGTGTCAGGAGGTAGCCTGGAACTTTTATGAGAACAGCATGCTTTTCCAGATGCAGCCCTCCTTGCCCTCCTCCTTCTATGTGATTCTAGGACCTTCCTATGGCTTCCTCCTGGTTTTTGCTGCGCAGGGTGGAAACGCTGATTGTTTCTGTAGACCTATTTTGCATCATGCTTTTTTACCGAAACTATATTCTCCCCTTGTCCGTCTGCACCGCTTATTCCAAGTACATGCATCCACTGAATTCATTGTCCTGCACGTCACAGTTTGGACTCTGGAGTGGGAGGCCCTGGTTTCACATGTGACCTGAGAGGGCTGGATTCACCGGCCGCTGAGGTCGCTTCCACTTCCAGATTTGTGACCCTGCCGAGGCTGGCCATCGAGGCTCTCAGGTCCTGGGGCAGGCAGCCTGAGGAGGGCCTGGCAGGCTTGCCAGCCAGTAACCACCTGGTTACTGGGCTCCTTTAGTCTCCTCAGTGTGAAAACTACCTCATCATCATGTTCTATACAAACTCCAACCAAAACCATCTTGGCCTCTTGGCCGTTTCTCAGCCCTGGCAATTCTTTTTGACTGGGTCAGGTTGAAGCTATTGCAGTTGTTCAGTGTCTTCTCGCTCATTTGTTCTCCCTTTAATTAATCTGAGGCTGATTTCCATTGGCCAGTGGTTTGGCTGCACACAGACAGCTGATTCTTTGATAATTTCTGCATCAATAACCATCATGTTCTTGCCTATGACAGTCAATCTCCTTTCTTTCTGTGCTCGACACATCCTACCCCTCAGTCTCACTGTCTAGTGGAAGAAAAGCACTCCTGAGATGGAGACAAAGCTTCTCCTCCACAAGCCCTCAACTCTCTTTTCTCTCCCCCATCCCCCACCCCCACATGTGTATCCAAGCAGCCACTGCCTAGGTCAGAAGACCATCGGCTTCTGATTGACACCATAATAACAAGAGATATTTTCAAGGTTTACAGATACAAGCTCACGTGAGCCTCACAACAACCCTGTGAGGGTGGAGTGGATACCACAGTGGAGACCAACTTACTCTATGGTTGAGGAGGCCAACTCAGAGAAATTCAGACCTGCCCGGGGTCACCCAGATGAGAAGGGGCAGAACAAGGTGCTTCTCCCCACCTAATTTATGGGCTTTGCAATCACCAGGCTACTGTTTTCAGGTGTTTCTGTCTCTTGCTGATCTTTTTTATTTTTACTGGTACCGGAGTTTGGTGACCACTGCTAGATAAGACAGTTTTAGGCCTGGCAATCCTATGCCCCTTTGTTCATGCTTTTTCCACTATTCTCCTTGAGATTCTTGACTTTCAGTCTACCAAATGAAGTCTGTAGTCACTGTGTCTAGTTTGAAAAAGAATCCCTCAAGGAATGTGATTGGTATAATGCTAAATTTGTCAGTTAATTTAGGTGATTTTGACATTTTCATTATGTTGGCATGACCTAACCATAATCAGTAAATCTAGAATTCTTTAATGCTTTTATTCCTATAAAGAGGGCTTTACAGTTTACACACACACCCACACACCCCTTTTAAGTGCCTTTGTAGGTTGTCTCTCAAATACTTTATAAATTTTGTAGCAATTTTGAGTAAGACTCAGAAAAATCAGTAAACTACACATACTTCTTGACCCAGCAATACCATTACTAGGTCTACTCCCTAAAGAAATCAAACAAAAAGAAAAAGGAGCTATGTGTACATAAATATTTATAGCAGTTCTTTCTTGTGGTCGAAAGAACTGGAAACTAAGGCGGTGCCCATCAATCAAGAAATGGATGAATGAATTGCTTGTATCTGAATGTACTGAAATACGGTTGTGCCCTAAGAAATGATGAAAGGGAAGGTTTCAAAGACACCTGGAAAGATTTGTCCGAACTGATACAGAGGATAGGGAGCAGTCCACATTTGGATATTTATCCTTATGTTGCCATGGCTGGCTAGCACTTCTAAAACAAATGCTAGAGAAAAGTGGCCCCTCCCATTTGCATTTGCATCCATTAGGTTCCACCACCTTCTAACTGAGTCAGGCCCACTCACCACCACAGCGGATCCAAACCTTCTCTGCCTCATCTTCCTGCTGCACCCTCTGTGCACATTCCCAGGTGTGGGAAGGACCTCATCTCCTATGTTACTGAGGAAATCCAGGCCTTTCATCACAAGCTCCCTCTTCTCCTCCAACGTGTACTCTGTCCACCCCCCCTCCAGGACTTCAATTTCAAAGAAGATGACCTTTCTCCAGGTCAAGGCCAGCCCTTCTATACTATGCCCTTGATCCCCTCCTCTCCCCCCTTCTCCAGCCCCTCTGGGTCCATCTAATGCTCAGTCTTTCCCTATATCCTGGTTCCCTCCCTGATGCCCACAACATACACAAGCCCCTCTGATAATTAAAAACCCTCCCCTCCCCACTAGATACTTTTCTCTGTCTTTCCTTTCCCCGCAAAACTCCTCCATGTCCTTCCTCTCACTGTTGTCTGAGCCCCCTGTGATGTGGCAATTCTCCAGAGTTGCACAGAGATCTCTGCATGGCCCAATCCAACAGCCTTTCTTCAGTGTGTGCTCCGCCTGACCACTCCTACAATCACTGATGTGCTCTCTTTGATCTGTGTACCATCCTCAGTCTCTTTTGCTGGGGCATCAGGCATTCCCTGCCCATTAAGTGCACCCAAAGGCTCTGTCTGGGATGCTCTTCTCCTCGTGGGCTCCACAGCCATCTCCCCAACATCTGGAGTCTGCATGCCTGCATGCTCCCTCATCCACTCTCCATTTCCCATCTCCAAACCTTTGCATGGTTGGCCCTCATGCTTGGAATGCCCCTGCCCCGCTCATCCTGGCCTCCTGCTAGCTCAGAATTCCTCCAAGACTCAGTTCCAGCACCAGCTTCTCCAGGAACAAAGCTCTCCTGATTCCGCTCTCACATGTGCACATGTTGCCTTTCCCACCTGTTAGAACAGAAACTGTCTGAGGAAAAGGTCTGTCGGGCTTCTGCCTCGATTGCCAGAGCTGAACACAATGCCTGGCATACAGCAGGTGTTAATATGTACTTAGGGACTGAATCAATACATGCTTTTGTATTGTACAGTATTAAAGATGTAGTCTCAAATCTGTGTTTAGGGTAGCGTTTTTTAAATACATGAAGGAGTGCTATGTTCAACTATGTCATCTTAGATGATATGATGCTAAGGGGGTGGAAAATTACACAGTCTGACATGTTTCCTCAATGGAAATGTATTCCAAATGTTCTGATAAAAGACAAGTGTGGTCCCAGGGCTTCTGAATCTAAGACAAAAAATTTCTCAAAGAGGGATGAGACACTCTTAAGAATTAATTTCTGACAACAAAACTGCGAGGGACTCAACAAAATAATGAACAAGAATAAGAAGGAAAGTGGTTGAGTAGGAAAAAAAATCTTTATATCAAATATCTTTGATAAGGAAAGGTGTGATATCCCAAATACACACAGCTACACGCATGGCTAGGAAACAAGTGGTTAAAAGAGAGAAACAATTCTCAAAAGAAAAATGACAAGCTATTAAAAATCATGTTAAAATACAACTCACTAATATTAAGAGAACTACAAATCAAAACAATTCTAGGGCTTCACCTTGCTGCCAGCAAATTGGCCAAGAGCACAAAAGATGTGAAGAACTGATGGTGGAGGGTTTGCAGAAAGGCAGACATACTCAAGTTACTACTGGTAGAGATATAAATTAGCCTAACCATTCTGCAAAATAATTTGGTATTATTCTAAGAAAGTAACTAAAATGCGCTGTAAGGCTTCAATTCCAAAGAATTCAATGATAGAAAGAAAGTTCTTATATACATAAAAATATTTATAGCAGCAGTTTTTATAGGAGCCAAGAACTGGAAACAAGGTGAGTGTCCATAGACAGATAAACAGATTGTGGTACATGAATATCAGAATTTTTTTTGTTTTTATTTAATTTCTTTTCAACTAATAATTCTCTCTTCCAGCTCCCTTCTCCCATTTAAAAAGAAAAAGAAAAACCAAATCCTTGTACAGCAATGCAGAGTCAAGCAAAACAAATTCCCACATTGATCATATGCCCCAAATCTATGTTTCATCCCACATCTTGAGTCCATGACCTGTCCATCAGGAAGTAAAGGGCCTGCTTCATCATTCCCTGGAATCATGCTAAGTAACTGCAGTGATCAGAGTTCCTAAACCAAAATGGTCTGTCTTTACAACTCAGTATGCATTTATTATCTGCTTGCTATTTGCCAGGCACTGGGCTAAGCTCGAGGGATACAAAAGCCAAAAACAAGGTTTCTGCCATCCAAGAACTCACATTCTAAAGGAAGAGGCAAAATGTCAACCACCAGGCACATGTGAGCTACGTATCAGGTAAATAAGGTAATCTCAGAGGGAGAGGACAATGGTGAGAAGGAAAGGGTGGATGCAGGGGAACAGGAGATGAGTCAGTTGGAGAAGAGGAGGTAGAGTGTTTTAGGCATGAGGGCCAGCCAGTGCAAGTCAGGGGAGCCTATGTTGGTCGCTATGTTGCTTGGATCACAGAGTGTGTGGAGAGGAACTAAGTGTATTAAGCCTTAGAAGGTAGGAGGGAGTCAGGTTGGGGAGGGCTTTAAACACCAAACGGAGGGATTTATATTTGGTCCTGGAGTTTATTAAGCAAGACCTACACTTTAGCAAAATCTTTTCGGCTGCTAAGTAGAAGATGGATTGGAGTGGGAAGCCTCATTAGAAAATTACTGGCAAGAGCAGTTAAGATGGGGGAACAGCAGAAAGTCCTGCAGGGATTCCCCCTCCCACCAATGCTGACCCCACACCAGAACTCTTTCAAATAGATCCAAAAAACACACCAAACTGAATCTGGATAGGGAAATCCAAGAAAAAGTCACAGTGAATCATTTGTCCAGTCCAAGCCGGCACAGAAAGACAGACAGAGCAGTCTGAGGACACAGGCTGAGCAGAGCACGCCAATGCCCAAGGGAAGAGGAAGTCCCAGACCCACACCAGGGCCCCCCTAAGAGGGAATTTAATTAGACAAGGCCTGGCAGTGCTTCTGTTACATCCTGATGATCTTAAGAATAGAAAGAGAAGGGAAGAAGAATAGCTAAGGGAAAGAAAGGAAAGAAGGTTAGGAAAAGTTATCTCACCTAATCAGAGTGTGCCAGTAGATATCAATACAAATGAGGAGGAGAGGGGAAAGCAGCTGATGCTCTAGCCTCCCTCTCATCTGGTTAAAGAAGGGAAGAACACACACACACACACACACGCACACACGCACAGATGGGTACAGAAATACATTTTACTCAACAAGGAAATAGAAGTGTAAAGGGAGAAGGGAAAAGGAGGAATTCGTGGGAGGGTAGATGAAGGAAGGAATCAGTCCTAAGCAAAACAAATTCTAACTAAGAGTATTCTAAAATATTCTACCTTTTTTTGAAGTAGAAAAGAACAAGAATCTGGGTGGAATAGCTGAACAAGTAATACTACTGTGCTGGAAGAAATGATGAACGGGGATGGTTTCAGAGAAACCTGGGCAGATTTATATAAACTTATATGAATGAAGTGAGTAGAACCAGGAGAACGATTTCTACAGTGAACAATTTTTACAGTAATATCAAAAAGATAAACATAACGGAAAAACTTAAGGATTTTTATCAGTGAAATGACCAACCAAGGTTCCAGGGAACTCAATGAAATATGCTGCCTACTTTCTGATAGAAGGGACTCAAGAGTACAGACAGAAGCCTATTTTCTTCTCTTTCTCTTTTTTTAGACACGGCTAACATAAGAATCTATTTTGCACTACTATACGTATATTTAATGGTTTTTGTTTTCCTGCCTTCTCAGTGGGTGGGGAAGAGGGAAGTAGGGAGACAACTGGAAACTGGAAATAAAAGTGAGTGAAGGAAGGAAGGAGGGAAGGAGAGAAGGGAAGGGAGACAGAGAGCAAAGGGAGGTAGGACAGAAGAAAAGAAAGGAAGGGGAAGAACTCAGGAGAATGAGATAATATTGTTTTGGACCTTGTCAATACATAAATTTGTCTTGCTTGATGATACAGATTTGTAATGAGTTTATTTTTCTTTAGTTCTCTATTTGGGGGGAGGTTAATATGGGAGGGAGAGAAGGATGTTTCTGCTGATTGGAAAAATATATACAGATAATTAAGAAGAAAATTTGCACAAGTCCAGGTGAGAAGAGATGAAGGCCTATACCAAGATGTTGGCTGTATGAGTGGCAAGAAGGGGGTGGATACAAAAAAAAGTGTTGTGAAGGCACAAACAACAAAATTTGACAAAAGATTGGTTATGTGAAGCGAGTTTAACTGAGGAGTCACAGAAGACAGCCAGGTTGTGGGCCTACATGAGTGGAAGGCTGACGATGGTCTTGACGGTAAAAGTCAGGAAGAGGTGAAGATTTTCAGTGAGAGATCCTGAGTTCTGTTTCGGACATGTTGAGTTTGAGAAGCCCATAAAACATCCAAAGAGAAGGGGAAATGATGAATGACAACTACAAAGAAACCTAGGAAAACTCTTGGAACACAGAGTAAAGTAAGCACAACCAGAAGAAGAAAGGAGGACTACAGCAACGTAAATGGAAAGAATAGGAACCAAACTACTGAAAATGCCCACCGTGTCATTGGAGTGAGCTTGGCCCTCTGGGAGGAAGCAGTGTGAGGACACAGCCCCCTCCCTTCCCTTTGGAGGCACTGATGGCGGGCACGCAGGGCAGCACACCTTATACTGAATGGCTCAGTTTGGCTAAAATGTTTTTTCCCCTCTCTTTCAAAATTCCAGTTATGAGGTACTACTCTCAGGGAGGAGGAGAAGGGAAATACTAGGAGATGTAGGTAAGGTGAAAATAAAACATATTAATGAAAAAAATTTAAAAGACAAGAAAATTGTAAATAATCCTAATAGGCAAGAAAAGAGGGTGAAGTCTAAAGAGACAAATAGCTATGCTGTTACCAATGAGCTCATATAAAATGTACAATAATAACAACGTACAAAAATAAAATGTACAAAAGATGAAACAAAGGCAAGAAAAGAGGACAAACGGCAAAGAAGGGAACCGACTTCTAAGAACATCGTCATGAAAGCTACAAGCAGAATGCGTCGAGGCTTGTAAAAAAATGCCAAAGGTAATGAAAATACTACACTGCAAACAAGAACACCAAGCCAAGCAAAGAATGATTACTCAGGGCAATCAATGTACGTTGTTGAGGAGAAGAGAATCATCTGTAAATTGAAATGAATGGAACAAAAACTTCGAAGGGGTAATTGAAGCCCAAGAAAGGGAGGTGCCAGAGAACACCTCACTAAGCTGCCCGAATTTGGAGATTCCACTGCCAAGTTGCTGTCAATGATCTCTGGGGAATTAAGTAGAACAAAAGAGGTGCTGTAAGACAGGAAATGGAAAAATACTGTTTCGATGCTCAGGAAGGAAAAGAACGTGGTTTCCAAAGCACAATAACTAAAGAAAAATGACACCAAGAGATCAGCGTGTAGATGAACACAATGAGCAAACCTGATTCTCCAGGGCTTCTTCCACTCAGTAGAAAGGGAGGCTGCAATTGGGGAAGGTTTGTATGCTGTCAGAATGAACTCGAGCATTTACTGAGCACTCACACTACATGGCAAGGGCTGTCCTGAGAACACGAGGCAACACCCTTATCCTCAAGAAGCTTCCACTCCACTGGCAGAGATGAGAGTGGCCAGGGAGGCATCACTAGGACTGTAGGCCTGGCATGGCCAGAGGACGGCTGACTGTCAAGCTCTTTCCAGGAGCAAGAGCAGCAGGATTCATCTGATTTCTATTCCCAGAGCAAACCATGCACAGCAAAGGCAGGGCTGGCGGAAAGGCGGTGAGTGACACACACGACGGCAGTCTGTTCCGCCCATTTCTAGTTATCACAAGGGGGGGGGTTCAAGGCATTGGGGAAGTGATGTCAATAAATCAAAAAAATCTAATTTTTAAAAAGAAAAACAATTTTAAAGACTATAGGTGCTTCAGATGATAGACTAGATCATTCCCAAGAGAATTGAAGAAGACTGATCAACAGATGGTTTCCATGTATCTAGAAAGAACAAGAGGTAACCCTTGAGAACAGGCATGAGGTCGCTACGAATGGATCAGGCCATGGATGGGCTCTCACCAACGTTTTCTATCAAATAATAGAAGGCTAGGTTTTTCCAGCCTCCTTCCCTGCTGACCAGAAGGACCTTGTGGGTCCTGTCTTCTCTCTTCCCTCAGATCTCCTGCTCCCTCTTGGCCTCTTCTCCTTTCTGACTGTTGCCTTGATCTTTGCCATTGGCTCCAGGAGGGAGGTGTTCTCCAATGTCCTGCTCTTGGTCCTCTCTTGTCAACTTTGGGAATCTGGTGTCACACCCAAGTTTAGATGGTACCTTCCAAAGCCACTTCTTGCCAAGGCCCCAGGCCCATGTTCTATCCCCTCAAACATGGCGTCCTCATCTGTCCCTCTTGGCTCCTCTATTTCTTCTGTCAGTGGTGCCATCATTCGACCAGATTCCCAACTGAAACCTTGGCATAACCTCTGGCTCTCTGCTCTCCCTGACCTTTCAAGAGTCAATCTAATCACCAGATACTATCAACTTCACCTCTAATCTCTCTCATATCTCTCCCTCTTGGCGGTGCCACATCTAGTACAAGTTTAAAAAAAAAAGGCATCACTCAGAGTATCAGGGTCCCCATTAATACTTCATTTAAGCAGCAGCAAGATGCACTCTGGCCAAAAGAAAGAGAAGTCCCTGCCAGCCAGACGGGCTGGCAATAGGGATAGGTCCATGTGAACTTTTTATGAAGTCTGATTGGCCTCCTTCAGCTTTGCTTCTGGGAGGAAAGGGTGGGCTGTTGTAGATAACACTGACTTTTGTGACCCTGGTCTCCTGTTTTTGGTGGCCAGGGGCCAAGACACTGTGGGCCAGTATACTGGTAGAAGTGAGGAGGTATGAATTAACTCTGGCCTGGCCTCCCACAACACCAGCCAGGACTCTTTCAAGCAAGGACTCTGTGTGGCAGACTTGGGGCAGTTTGGACTTCACTCTGGCTCAAGTGGGGGCCGTCTGGGAAAAAAGAGGCTAAAAGCAGGTTTTAGGATGCTGGCTGAGCTGCTGCTTTTAAACTTCTTATTGGAGACTTTTAACCCTCCTGAACAGCTCTTCCCTGCAGGCATCACCCTGATAGCCTCTCTCTTTTATTCCCCCAGCCACTGCAGTGACCCCTGGGACACCCCTGCTCCTCTACTTTCATGTTTCAGGCCTTACTCCCTCACTTTGCCCCATGGTACCCGACAGGACTCCTTGGGCTCCTGGGATACACAGAAAGTAGCCGGCTTTCCCTGCGACCACCCCCAGCTGAAAGCAAATCACCCCCCACGCTCAGATCTTGGCCTCCTTTTATCTATGCCCTCCAGCGTTGAACTGTCTTTCTAATTGGTCCTCTTGCTTTCATCCTCTTCTCCACCCCTTCCAACCTATTCTGCAGACCACCCCCTGCCACTAGTCATACTAAAACACAGGTGTAAGCACGTTACTCTTCTGTTCAAAGACCTTCAACAATCTCCTATATCCTTAAAAAAAAAAAAAAGCAAAACTGAGCCTTCTCCACAGTCTGGTCCCCTTTCCAGCTCCTGGTCTGGAAAGACTGCTCTGGTGACACAAGCCTAGTCACTCTTCTGCATAAACATCTTCATCACAGCAATATAAAACAAACTACAATGCTTCAGTGATTTTTATAACTTATAAAATTTAAATTAATTTTTATAAAATTATTTTTGTTAAAAAATTTAAGAAATTAAAATTCAAAAATTAAATTAAAAAAATTAAAGCTTTTGGCCTAACACTGTGTGCCACCCCTATGGTCCGGCATTGCGGAAGTAGGAAAAGGAAACTCCCAAGCTAGACCTGGGGCTCAGGAAAGACAGGGGTATAAGTACTATTTGGGGGACAAGTCACAGAACTGCTCCGAACTGCTATTTCTTCATCTGTAAATTGGAATCTCTCCCCTTCCAGGCGTGCTGTGAGGACCAAATGAGAAAAAGACCTTTTTAAACACCAGAGGGCTACACAGATGTCAGCTCTCCTCCTCCTGATTCTCACTCTGACCCTGTAACACTGAGAGGTCTGATCCTAGTCTCCTGTCCTTCCAGGTCTCCCTGTGACTCTCCCTGCTAATGCCTCACCACAGTATCCATCCCTCAATCTCTCCTTATTTTCTTCATCCATCAACTATCTTCTGGCCTTATTTTCCTCCCTTCATAGACAGTCTTGATTCTATGGCTAACCAGTTCAGCAACAGCCTGCTTTCTATCCTGCTACACCCCTCTCATCCTTCCCTCTTGCCAACACATGGCAATGGACACCCTTGCTTTACCCGATACTACTAAAAAGGCATCTAGTGTTTCTCCATTACCAATAATACTCTTAGTTTTAGGTAAATACTATTTATCTTATTTTAAGGAAAGGTCCATTTATCTATGTGCTTTTTAAATGACTGCATTTTGCCAAAGGCTTTTTCTGCATCTATTAAGATATCAAGTGATTCTGATTGCTTTTATTATTATGTTGTACTTTGTGATATAGCAGCCAAAAAAAAAAAAAACTCAGCTGATGATAAATGACAGTAAGGGAAGCCGTGTCCACAAGGAAGGGAATGACAGTGTCATTGTGAGTGCCTGTGTTCACTACATGCATTTGGTAGTGCTCACATCCATGTACGACACAAGGGAGGAATGACCGATGTCGCAAAGGGCTGATGTCATCGGGGATGAACAGACAAGGGAAGAAAAGACTCAGGAGAGGGGGTCATAACGGCCCCCTATATAGGTTAGGATTGCTATTATGCAGAAGAGGGAGGACATTATTCTGAATGATGCCAGAGAGGCAAATAGTAGAAACAGGAGGAACTTACAAAGAGGCAAATTTAAGCTTGATGTAAGAACAAAGTGCCTCATAATCAGAGCTGTTCAAGAGTACAACGGGCTGCCTAGGAGATAATGGGTTTCCCAACAGGGATCTTCAAGCAAAGGCTACACGGCTGCTTCCTTTATGGAGACGCTGGAGAGGGGATTTTCAGTCAGGTATGGCTCAGACCAAATGAAGGCCTTGAAAGTTTCTTCTACCCCTGCAATTCTTTTTCCTAGTTTTCCTAACATCAAATCCATATGGCCTCGATAGAAACCTAAACTGGTTATAGGAAGTATCTTCCTTAAATATATCATTATAGCCTCTTTGCTACTTTTGCTTTTTTCCTATTTATTAATTGATAAATTAGGGTACAATAGTGATTTTATATATTTATTATAATAGTATGAATCACAATAAAATGTGACAAGTCCTCAAAGAGATTGGAGTACCAGATCATCTTATGTGTCTCATGAGGACCCTGCATGTGGGCCAAGAAGCAACAGTTAGAACTGAACATGGGATGACTAATCGGTTTAAGATTGGAAAAGGAGTTCACCAAGGCTGTACACTGTCACCTTATTTAACTTATATTGCAGAGTACATCCTGTGAAATGCCAGGCTAGATGAATCAAAAGCTGGAATCAAGGTTTCCAGGAGAAATATCAACAATCTCAGTTATGCATACAATACCACTCTGATGAATTAGGAAACCTCTTGATGAGGGTGTAAAAGTCGGCTTGAAGCTTAACATAAAAAAACTAAGATCTTGGCAACTGGTCTCATGATTTCCTGGCAAACAGATGGAGAAGAAATGGAAGTAGTGTCAGATTTTATACTCTTGGGCTTGAAGATCACTATAGACTGAGACTGCAGCCATGAAGTTAAAAGATGCTTGCTCCCTGGAAGGAAAGCTATGGCAAATCTGGATGGCAGACTAAAAAGCAGAGACATCACCTTTCTGACAAAGGTCTGTATAGGCGAAGCTATGGTTTTTCCAGTAGCAATATATGGCTACGAGAGTTGGACTACAGAACATATGACTATGAGAGTTTTTCCATATAAGAAAGAGCAGAGAGCTGCATTATTGACACTTTTGAATTGTGCTGCTGGTGAAGACTTTTGAGAGTCTCTTGGACAGCAAGGAGATAGAATCGGTCAATACTTAAAAATATTAATTCAGGCTATTCATTGCAAGGTCAAATACTGAAGTTGAAGCTTAAATACTTCACTCACATAATGAGAAAATAGGATTTGCTGAAAAAGACCCTGATGTTGGGAGAGACCGAAAGAAAAAGAAGAAAGGGATGACAGAGGATGAGATAGAGAGATGATGTCATAGAAACAACAAACATCAGCTTAGACAGACTCTTGAGAGAGAGTGGAGGACACAAGGGCCTGGAATGCTATATGGTTCATGGGGTCATGGAGAATCAGACACGACTGATGGACTTAACAACAGTGATTTTTAATCACATGTGAAATTTAAATCGATCTTTTTTCAAAATTATAAAAGTGGGTGGCCAGGAATGAGGGGTAGAATGAGGATGATTGAAAAAGGAGAGCCTAGAAGCAAAAAAACCAATTAGGAGACTAACAGTATTCTAGGTTAGAGAGAAATAAAGGTCTGAACCCATGTGGTGATTGTGTGAGTGGGCTTCAAGGGCCATCAGGTCCAAACCCTTCATTTTAAAAATGAGCAAAACGAAGCCCAGAAAGGTGAAGTGATTGCCCAGCACCACTGGTAGAAAGCAAGAGAGGCGGCGTGTGAACCCAGGTTCTCTGAGACCAAAGTCAATGCTCCTTCCCAAAGACCATTTTCGTCTAGTCCTGGCTACTCTCCCTAGGAGTCTCTTTAAGGAGAAAGACCCAGATGCTCTACATGGCTGCAAATAGACCTCTCCGCCCCCACCCAGCTCTGTACCGAAAAAACCCTCCAAAGTAAGTTCAGATGTTGTGTAGCCAAGATCGATCTAGAAGAAACAGCAAAGGTGGTGCCCCTGGGCAGCTGTCCTCAGTAGAGAAAATGAAGACATGAGGGTCAAAAGAGTATCTAACTATGAGGAAAAAGCCCGGGTTCCAAGAAGCCCAGGAAACACTCCAGAGCAAGGGAACAATTTATAAGCCTAGCAGGCATAACCCCAGAAGAGAGCATACACCAAGGGCAGACAAAAGGTCTGCTAGAAGAACTGGAGGATGTATGCTGGGGGGGAGGGTGCCCCAAACTGTTCATTCAATTAAGGTATTTTTAAAATCTAGATATCTGGCTTGGCAAAATGAGCACGCAGTATCAATGTTTCTGATGACAGGTGCTCTATAACGCAGCCTGATCAAAAAGTCTCCCAAGTAGCTACAGGAGCCTGTCAAGAAGTGGAAGGGATATCAGAGGACATCTAGGCCAACTGGTCCCATTTTAGAGAGGAGGAGAATGAGGCCCAAGGACGGGGCAGTGATTTCCCTTGGGCACACAGTGGGCTATGGGGTGATTAGTGTCAATGGTTAGAGATGGTTCATCTCGCAGTAATTTCTTAAGGTAACAGATCATTCTTCGATGAAAATTTATTTGAAATACATCTTAAACAGGTTTCAAAACAAACTATGATTTAAAATACCTCACGTTCCCCATCTATGCAAGCAAACTACAGGTGAGGTGATAAGGGAATATAACTCTTAAGACAAGCAGCACATGACAGGTGCTCCACCAATCTCAGCCAACAAGAAGAACGCTGTTTCTCATGCCTCCCCCTCCCTCAGAGACACCTTCTTGGTGTCCAGAGCGACACTTTAACCACTGAACCTTCACTGACCTCCGAGCAGCTTTCTTCCAATATTTCTCCCTCATCGGTTTGCATGGGAACAGAATCTGTGCAAAACTCTGCAGAAACACACAAATACGGCCTAAAAGAAACAGAAAGGAGAAAGGAAAAAATACAATGAAATCACCACACGAAAAGAGAATATGTTGTTTTCAAAGAGTCTGCTGAAATCACATGTGCCTGGGACCATGAATAACTCAAGTGTTGGCCTTTAATTAGTTGGCAGTTTATTTTGTGAGGTCCGGGGAATGGGGGCACTGAACAAAGCCAGATTTTTCGGTTTTATTTGGCTAAGTATTTCAATTGCTTGGGCCCCTTGAGCTGGTGTTTTCATGCTTAACGTTCTCAGTGTTTCATTAGATGGTGTTAAAATGTGTTGTAATTACTGTCCCTAAATTAAAAAAATTTTAAAATGATATTTAGATAACAAATTGTACCCTGGTTAACTAGAATGAGTTTGTTGCTTACAATACTACAGAAGTTATCATTTTTCCTCTAAAAAGGTTAAATGAATGAAGTTTATTATAATGAGCCTATTAATAAGTTGATTACAATTTTATTAAAAAGTGACAGACCTGAAAACTTCCGAAAGCACTGTTTTTAATTAATCAAAAAATGATCTCTGATGAATAATTATTCAAATATATAACACAAATGCCTTGTATAATCCAAGTATAAATATTTTTGAATCCCTAGTAATTTTTAAGTGCACCCCATCCAGAATACAACATGAAAGAGACAAGGGAATGTTTTCTCTGGGTAATCTATCCCTGTTTCCAAGGTCTTTGTTTATACACATGGTTTCAATTGGTATTACGGCCTACAGGTAGACAAATTCTCTGTCACCATAAGGTGCAGTGTATCAGTTTAGCAGTCAACAAGCATAAATGCCTACTATGTTCTAGGCAGGCACTGTACTGGGTGCTAGATTTGCAAAAGACAAAAAAATGAACCAAGGTTTGCCCTCAAGAAAGATGGTAGGAAGTCCTCACATCATTTCTGGCGCCATTACTACCACAGGTTCTATTTCACTTAGGAATGGCATAAATCTAAGAAGCTGAAGACATAACGGATGGTTCCAGAATGTGGGTCTCACTACAATCATATTATAAGTGGCCTTAGAAGACCTGCTTCCCTCCCACTCTGTGTATGGTCCCCTCAAGGAGAGGGAGAAGATGAAGGGGACTTTGTCTTTGTCTTTCCTTCTAACATTGTGCTTTCAGAGCTTTCGCTTTGTACTCTAAAGCATTAAGTGGGAAGGGAACAATGGTGGGCTCTTCATAAATGCTGGTGCTCAGGACAGTCATTCCCACAGCGACATATACACAGCTGCTATCTTTCTGCTAGCCATGCCTTCCCTCCCTTCTTCTTTCTATTGTTCCAAACCTTCCCACTAGGGTACGGCTCAAGTCCCACCTTCTCTAAGTACTCTAAATCAGGCCATTCTCCCTTCTTTCTGTTTCTATTGTAGCTCTACTCAGCAGCCCATTTTAACCCTTATTGGCCCATTTTAAGTGTGTGTGTGTGTGTGTGTGTGTGTGTGTGTGTGTGTGTGTGTGTGTTTGTGTGTGTGTCCTGAACTACACTGTAAGCTATTTAAAAGCAAGGACTGAATCTTTTATATGCTTTGTGCTCCCTCTACAGAGAAGGCATTCAACAAAACCTGTTGCCTAAATGAACTTCCGAATGGAGATTTCCTGCTCAGAATCTTCCCACCCTTCATTAAGCCCCATATCTCTGGCTCTACACAGGATGTGTCCTTTTGAATGCCCCAAGTGCACCTGAAACTTAACATGTCCAAAATGGAAGTCAATCTCTTGGGCCAGCCAGTCACCTTTTCTTACTAGCTCTAAGACCATCATTCACTCTCTCTTAAGCTTTTTACCGACTTTATTTCTTGCTGCTCTCCAGTGTATTCTGCTCCAACTCACCAGAACTGCCCACCCTGACCCCCACACAACTTTCTTGTCCCTGACACGTTGACTTTACAGATTCCTTATGCCCCATCCCATCTGAAATGTCCTCCCTTCCTCAACGATCCATGTCTCTGTCCTCCTTTAAAAACACAGATGATAACAAGTCTGAGGGGAAGCAACACCCGATTAACCTGACATGACTCAGCTCCTTTTCCCATGCACAGTGAATTCTGGTGCATTCACTGTGGCAATGCTTTGCTGATGTTCCTACTTTTCAGGTGGGCACACTCTATGTTTCTCAACTAGATAAGTCTCCTGAAGTCCATTTTACAGGCACTATGCTGGATAATGGTATCTAAGTTGGATTTTGGCAAACTGGCTCACAGTATTTCCCTGGTAGGAGAAGACAGTAAGGGGAGCATATTTGTGGGATCTGAGTATTCAGGGAGTGTCAGGTCAAGGCAGTAACTTAACTTAAGGAAGGAGAAAGGGCAAAGAAGGAAGGTCCTAGCAGAGCTGGGAGGAGGCACCAAATAATGCTAAAGTCATCACAGGATTAAGGACATATCTGTGTCCGAATTCTAACTCCACTGTATCATTTCATCACAGGTCAGTCAGTAGGTCAGAACATGTGGCAAATGCTGACCACATGGGCAGTCCTGAACTTATAAATGCTTGGCACACAGTACAGAAGTCAATGCATGTTGATGACTAACGAAAAGTGGTATCATGTGGTATCTGTCCTGGGTTTTCCATAAAATTTAGAAGAAAGGGATTTTTAAAAGCTCATCTCCATTTGAGAACAAATGAGATAATAAATTAATACTCAGAATTATACTCAAGTCAAATTCCATACCTAGTAATCAGAACTTTCTAAGTTTCACAGACTGAAGCTATGGTCACCAACTGTTACATCCTAAATTCCAGCACTTGATAACATTTGCATTTGGCCTGATGTATATGCACTCGAAATAGGTGTAGTGAGTTCTGTAGTTTAAATTTCCATCCATGTCTCTAAAGGTAACTGTTCATTCATTCAACAAACACATACTGGGAGCTTGGGATGTATGAAGCACTACACAGAAAAATGACTATGACCCTAAACCTCAAAGAGCTTACAATAAGCTACAGAGAAAAGCCACTGCGAAAGAATGAGAACCCAAGGCAGAATGCACCGAGTGCTAGGATGGGAATGTGAACAGATGGCTAGGAAAGTTCAGAAGAGAGGACGAGCAGTGGTGGTTGGGGAAAACCAGAGAAGGCTTCCTGAAAGAGGGGGCACTGGACATGGACTTTTCCGAAAACACTTCTGGACTGAATATACGAGCAGGAAAAGGAAAGCCAAATTAAGATAAGACAGTCCCTGCCTGCCTGGCCCTTGTGATCTAGTCAAAGAAAATGACCTATACGCAAGTAACTCAAACAGTTCATTTCTGCAGCACGTTAATGGAGGGTAAACAAAGTACTCCGTGAGGTCCAAGGGAAGAAAGGTCAATGTATGGAAAGAGGAAGGACAGTTGGAAGGCTTCTGGAAGGAAGCAGGAGCTACAGCTGGGATGGTGGGGGTGGGGGAAGGACAGTCCATCTGAACTGGGAATGACCTTGAATATCAGACCCACACTCATTTTCCTCTCCAAGGAGAGGCCTGTCTTTCCTCTAGCAGTTAAGTGTTGGGGCTATGCCATGCCCCGTCCTGCATACCTTCCCCACAGAGGGCAGGCTGGTCGAGGGCATGGATTGTTTGTGGCTCTGCCTAGAATGGCAGGCAGCCTGAGCTGATGCCCATTCGATGCCCGCTGGACAGAACTGGATAGAGTCATCACCAGTGGCCAACAAGGAGCCAGGGAATGTGGAGCTGAGCAGGATGGCCATCAGACTGGTGCACAAAAAAAGACTCCCTCAGCAGCACAGTGGGAAGGACAGGAGGAGAGTAGAAGGAGAGGACAGCTAAGACTGTGGAAGAAGAATTAACAGGAACCTAAGGGAGAAGGCAAAGCAAAACCCAGCATGGGGTGTGTGTGTAGAGGGCCACACTACCCCACACAGAAGGGGACTCTATAGCTCCTGGACCGGCTGAGGCACCATCAAAATGTCCACTAGCATTGGCTGCAGCCCCGCAGTCCCTGTCCCTTCAGCGATGCTTAAGTGCTATGACTTGTCTCCAGTAAGACGCAATGCTGGAAGGAGCTTTCTCCTTCCAAGGCCATGGGGACTGAAAAAGGGCCTCAGTCCTTGGTTTCCTTCTGAATTCCTTCTTTCCCCTTCTAGATGAAAGAGATGGGAGCCTCTGAAAGCTCAAAACGGCACCCTGGTATTGCTGCATGCCAGAGTCAGCATGGCACTGATGCCCAGAGGAGCAAGGAGTGACCTTTGGGAAGCTGAGACAAGGACCATCCAGCAGAGATGCCACCTAGAGATGTGAACTTGGGGGCCAATGTTGTGTCAGAACTGAATGAGATTGAGCCTCCCTCCCCAATAACTGAGGTGGAAGGGAGAGGGGAAAATGTGCCCCAAGGAACTGGGGGGATTGAGACCTTTGAAGTAAATGTCCCTCGGACAAAGCTAACCAATGCTAAGTGGCTAACTGGAACTGGGGAGCTTTGTCACTGGCCCCATGTGCCTGACACCCAGTGGGGGCTAGAGAGATAGTGCCCTGGAAGAGATACCCCTGAGCCCTCAGAGGCTCCTGGAATCCTGAGGGGCAGATGTAGCAGACTGGGAAGGAAGGCCTCACTGCAGTATCAACACAGGTGAGTCATGGGGCCAGTGAGAGGAACAGTTCTCACGATGAAGAACAGACACTGAGAGGAAAATAACCAGCTTAGTTTAAACTCACTCAGCCTCCTGTCTTGAGTTGACATCCACAGCAAGGCAGACATGTTGGTCACAGCCTGGGGAGACTAAGGCTGTGGAACAGAGATCTGGGAGGTGGGCAGGCGCTCCTGGATATCATCCTCTCTCATGCACCTTCAACCTCAGCCTCACCCCTAGCTCCTGATAATCTTCTTATAAACAGACTCAGGCCCTCTTCTGAAAGGCCTTAGCTCCGGCTGGGTGGCGCAGCTGACAGAGAGCTGGATTGGCAGTGAGGAAGGCCTGTGTTCAAATCCGGCCTCAGACATGTCCTGCCTCAGTTTCCTCATCTGCATAATGAGATAATAACTGCATGGGCCTCCCAGGGTTGCTGTGAGGATAAAATGAACTGATAATTGTAAAGCGCTATTTAAATGCTAGCTGCCATCATCATCATCATTATCATCATAATTTTTACTATCTCTTAAACATGTGATGCCTCTGCTTTGGCAGCGCCCTGCTCCCCCCTGCTCACAATCCAGTTTCCTTCTGCCCCTCTACATGACCATTTGCCACAGTCAGCAGTGAACTCTTCTGTGCCAGGTGACCTCGGGGCAATGCTTCAACTCTCTTTCTCCAGCCCTTCATGCTAGAGATTCTCTCCTCTTTAGCCATCTGGGGGTGGGGAGGAGTCTGATCTCCTTACTGGACTGAAAACTCCATGAGAGCAAGTACTACGTACTATTTAAGCATTCTGTCTCCCTCAGTGCCTGGCACAATGCTCTGCATACACCTAGTGTTTAATAAATGGTTGTGGTTGGCTAGCAGTGCCATCATAGAGGTGACTGAAGTTCTGAAAGTTAAATGAGAATGCCAAGAGACTGTGTAAAGAAGAGATGAGTGGATGGAGGGAAGAAACGGCAGGAATAGCTGCCTCAAGGGGTCAGGCAAGAGAAGCAACTGACAGGCTTAGTGAGTTTAAGGGATCAGATGCAACAGAGAGATCAGTGAGAATGAGGATGAGGAGTGGCAAGGGTGAGGCTGCTGGCTCTGGTGCCTGGGAGGACTGACGGTGCCCTTCAGCAGAGGCCTATGGACAGAAAGGCGTGGATGGGGGATGAGGTGCAGATGGGGGAGAAGGCAGGGGAAGCGTCGGGGCTGACATCAGCATCAGTGCGCTCACTCATATTCCAAACCTGACCCCTCAGAAGGAGCATTTCCATATACCCAGGAGAACCCGACGGTGCACTCTATGAGGCCACAGCGCACACACACAGAAAAAGCACAACGCACTGCCTTCAGAACTGCCCTTTGTCTGTGCCTCTGTCTGAATTCCTACCTGTTCTTTCTCTTGTGAATATTTAAAAATGGGACAGTGGCACTCTTTGGGGGAAATCATTAAAAAAAAACTGAACCAAAAAAAACTCAACCTGGAACAAATAAGCATAACCAAGCAGAAAAATCTAAGTGTGGCCATGTCCAAAATGCCTCTTTTCGCTCCTGGGTCCCCCGCCCTCCACTAGCAGGTGGGTGACGTCCTTCATCCTCTGTCGCTGGGACAAGGGGCCGGTCACCGCGGGGGGCAGAGTTCTAGGTCTTTCAAAGGGCATTTCATGACGTCGCTATCCTCACAAAAAACGGTTCAAACTACCCAGGACTCTCCAAAATTGTCTCTCTGAGTCATCTCTCACAGGGTAACAACATTCTACCATATTCACATCCGGCAGTTTGTTCTGACTCCCCTCTGTGTCCAAGAGGCAATCTAAGGCACCTATGTACAGTCCAGGCCTTTTCTTTTCTCCCCAGCCTGCAAGGATCAGGAAATCTGCTTTTCTGGTGATTATTCCCTCCTCAGTATTGGCCTCCCTTTTCACCTCTCCCCCTCTACACTGTTTCATACCCATGCAATGTAATTGTTCTTTCCTATGACTGTACAGCAGCCACGAGCCGCACCGCTTCCTGAGCACGGCCTTCAATCTCCCACCTAAATATTCTTGCTGTGTTCATTCTGCTGGGAATGCCCTTTCCTCCTTGTTGAAGTTCAACCCATGATTCATTCCTCCGAGCCATTTTTCAGTCTCATCTCCAATTCTCCACTTCTTTCTTCTCGTTTTAGAGGAAGCTATGTTCTCGATCCAATCTCTTCTGATGCCTCCTCTAAGAGCCTGCCCCATCAATCACCCCTTGATCTCACCTTCACTGTGGGAGAAAGAACTCTGTATCGGAAGTCAGAGGACCTGGGTTCAAAACCTAGCTCTGCTACTTAGCATCTGTAACTTGGGCAGGTCACTTCAAAGCTCTCTGGGCCTCAATCTCCTCACCTGTAAAATGGGGCAGGTGAACTGGATGACCTCTAAGGGTCCTTCCTATGATCCTACCTACACACATGCTTCAGTCAGTTCATTCTTGTGAGAAAAAAAATTCTTCTGTTGCCTTCTCTACTCCATTCAGCTATTTCCTCATCTGCTTTCTCCCCCATCACACTCAAGAACTTGGACTCTGTTCTATGTGCAATGAGGAGCCAGTGATGGGTCAGAATCCTGTGTTCTTATGTAAAGTTTCTGCCCCATTCGTTCTGTAAGAAACGGGAGGAGGAGTTTTGTTTCCACAGAACTAAAGGTGTACTTCCCCCCACCACCCCAACACCAGCTTTAGCAGAAACCAGGCCTCAAGGTCGGTCAGGTGAGAGGTCAGAGGCTTGTACTCATGCACATGCTTTCTGAGAAGGCAGTCAGGGGAATTAGAGAGGCCAAACTGCTTGAACCAGTTCAAGCTTATCTAGGGTCTGGTCTTGGTCAAGAATCCAGGCTTACTGATTTGCATAATTTGCATATGTTAAAGAGGGAAATTAGGAGAAGTAAAAGAATGTAGTTTAATCTCAAACTAAGACAAGGAAAATCTGATTAACTTCACTTTTGCTTCTGTATCCTTATTATCCTACCTATATAAACTGTATAACCTAGGAAAACTATGTAAAAAACAAAGACTGTAAACTAACCATAACTCTAGCAGGAGTGGAGGGAATGGTTACCCCTGCTCCTGCAGCTGTATCAGTGTGAGTAGTCTGGTAACCACTACACTCACTCTCTCGAGGAGAGCAATATAATGCCTTCTTCTACTCACTCTAGTCCTTAGTTCTTTGAGTGAGAATGGGCAAGTCACATGGATTTTCCTAAGGTTAAAAAAAGGAAAGCAATGAACAGCAGAAGCTTGTCTTAG
>CM053623.1:236530733-236567739 GCA_028646595.1 Phalanger gymnotis
CTTACTTCTTGATACTGCCTTGGGGACTCCTGTGATCCCTACTGCAGTGTTAAGAAGACAGCCACTTGGGATTTCCCTAGGGAACCCTGTGGTCTGCACAGCCTTCTTAAGGGGACATCACTTAGGACTTCCAGTCCTGTCTCGGGAGCCTTGTGATCTTATTGCTGTCCTAAGTGGCCATCCTTAGGGTCTGACTCTTAGGAGGCCCTGTGATCCCCACAGATTAAGGGGGGCTACCACTTGGTCTTCCTCTGGAAGTCCTGTGGTCTGTACAGCCTTCCCTAGAGATTATCACAGGGTTCTTCCTCAGGACTTCGGCTCTGCCTAGGAAGTCCAATGATCCCCAAAGCCGCGTTTTCTCATAATTTGGGGAAGTCCAGTGATCCCCAAAACCATGTTTCTCACAATTATAAGTACAGAATTGATACAAATGTATTAGGTTTACCTTTGACGGTATCCTAGGGCTCTTGAAGCCCGTGAGGATCAATCCAGGCTACATTCAGTGCAAAAACAAAATCCTGAAAAGAAAAGACAATCTCCATCAGTGGTGCTGATAGCACTAATTTATACAAAGCTAAAGGAATTTAACATGGTAACATCTCATCAAGATGAAAAGCCCAACAAAATAATAGTAACATTTCGTAAAAAACACCAGAGCATAAGTTTAGGTCTTGTGATTTTATTATTTGGTTTTATTTTTTTTTAAAAAAAAAGACTTTCCTCCCTTAATTCAAGTTGCCAAAAAAAAAACAAAACAAAACCAAAAACCCATACAGAACATGGTCAGAGTTGTGTTCGTTTCCCAGAATCGGAGGGACTTAAAAGGGACCTGAGAAGACAGCTGGTCCACAATTAATCAGAGGTCGAAATGGCCTGAATACACAAGTCTGAAGACAAGAACAGGACCAAGACTCTTTTCCATTCTGAGCCCCATGGAAATTCATTTTCAATCAGCATTTGTAACCACTGCCCCAAAAGTTTGTGACTATGTGGAATGCTGTGTTTTAGTCCAAAGCCCACATTTATGGTGTGCATTAAGGCTGCGAAGAGTTCTTTCTCCCTGCAGCAGCCTAGTGAAATAACTAGTATAAAATATTAATATTAACCTAGCTTCCTCAGCTTCAGAACATAATGGGATGGGCATGCTGACCCAACACCCCCTTTCGAGTCAGATGAAATCTATACTCCCATGATTCACAAACCTAATGGCAGCCGCCATTTACAACATAAACAGGTTTTAACTCTGAAGCTCCAAGTCCTGTGTTTTAGTATGGTATATTTGAAAACTTGTTTCCTTCCTCTTTGGCTACTTGCCTGACTTCAAGCCTGAAGACAGAGATGGGAGATGGCAGGAGGGGAAGCTAGGGGAAACAAAGCCAAAGCTCTCAGGTTTTGGGCTGAGAGACTGTGGCTCTCCCTCCTCCAGAGAAACAGTTGCCAAGAGCCAAAGATCTTCCCTCCAACATGAATGGCAGGGGAAGAGGCACCAATCAGGAGGAGAGAGGGTAGTCTGGGCAGGGCCACGTCTGCCTGGACCAGATGTGCAAAGAGGTATCTAGACTCACAATAATGTTAAATCCAAAGACGCATTACACAGCAGCCAAACAGCTTAGTCACAAATACAGGAATTTATTAAGAATTTAAGATATGGTCATAATGCTTTTGCAGGATGTCTGGCCAAAAATACTACCTCAAGTTGGAGAAGGCACTGGGGCAAGTTGTTGTTTGCTATTTTTAAATAACAAAGAACTCTAGGAAATGGACACATTTTACTTCAACTCTAAATTCCAAAACATTGTCTATAGTAAACTATTCTGTTCAGGCAGTTAGACAGAATATCAGCTTTTGGATTCTGCCTTGAATTTTATTTTTGAGCAAGTGTGCTAAAAATTTTCCTTTTTAAAAAATTATTTGTTAATTAAAACTTTATATAAAGATGAAATAGATGAAGCATGTGAAAAAAAATGTTTAAGGACCAGATGCCATTTTCCCAGTGGAATCCAGTTTAGTAAACTAAGCAATCCTCTCTCACTGAAGGATGAGCGACTATCATGCTGTATAAGGCGAGTCAGAGGCCTTACCATTTTGGAGAGGCCTTAGAACTTCGGACCATTCTGGCGATTAGAATTCAGCCAAGTATCAGACCAAGCAAACAGGAAACATGATTTCAAATGGATCTTCTACACTCCTTATTAATCTCCAAATAGCTGCTGCCCTTTCCCAGTCATCATCTTTCCACTGTCCAGACAATATTATCCCTTCCGTTTTTCTTCTAGCCCCGAAGTGCTGTTTCCCCTTCATCTTTTTCAGATAATCCTGAAGGCCCAGTCTTTTCTGTTGATACAGAGCAGAACTGATTCTGGAGCGTCACCACAGATCTTATTAACGCTGGGAATAACAACTTAATGGATACAGCCTCTTCTGTAGGTTGGGGGGCATAGCACATCTTTCTGACAGTGAACCACTTTTCTTCCTGAGCCTGGCTCCAGCTTCCTCTGTGGCAGGCACAGCTGCAGGTGCCATCTCCCTGGGCTGTCCCTCAGCTCTCATTTCAGCTCCTGGGGCCACCTCTGGTCAGCTTTAGTGTCTGCCATCTTCGCAGACGACTGTCAGATCCCCTGAAGTTTTTTCTTACATTCTATTTCAGTAGGATACTGAATCTTATATTCTGATTAAAGCTGAATCTCTAAACCTTCTCTAATACTCCCAAACTGTTTACATTTATATATGAACAAAGCTGTGGTGTAAGTGTTGTAAGAAATTCAAAATCCAAATCAGGATTCTGTTTTAAAAACACAAATCAATCAATAAGAATTTGTATTGTAAGAACAGCACTGGACTAGAGATCAAGAAGTCCAGTCCAACATTTAATGGGCACAAATCACCCTCCCCCTTCTGGGTCTTACACTTCCTGTATTTTGGGAGTAACACTAGTTGTAATATCTACTTCACATGGTTGCTAATGAAGAAATTACTTCATTTAAAAAAGTTATATAAATAGAAATTATTAATTATGTCCTGATGCCCAATATGTTAGTGAGGGAGACAAAATTAATATACAGGGAGCAATTCAAAAGCAAGCAAGTGCTTTCAAACTATTCGGTACTACCTAAAAATACACTAGGAATTCGGAGATCAACATAAGCTCAAAGTTTGAGAAGGCTTGGTGAAACAGGTTGGGCCTTGGGCTGGGGTGTGAAGGACAGGTAGGATCCAGATAGGCATCAATGGAAGAGGAAATATTGTGAACAACAAAAGCTCAGAGGCAGAGATGAACATGGCAGAAGCCACTGACTCTGAGGACCGTAATGGATCCTTACTACATCTATCAGAACCTTCCTTCTAGGGTACAAAAGCCACAGGCTCTGCAGGTATTTCTGGATTTTAACAGGTGCTGGGCACCTCCCTTGCCAAGGCCAAAAAGCGAAGAAGAGAAGGTTGGCTTCCTTGGGCAATCCCCAGCAGCATACGCTTCAGATCTTCTCATCTCCAGCATCCCTTGCTCTAAAGAGCTGCGAAGGGTCTCCCAAATCACTGCCCACCCCTGCTTCAATGCATCCCTTAGCAGCTGCAAAACGTTCTCATTGTCACAGATTTCACATCCACTTTATTCATGTTTTTCTTTGACAATAACCATGGGAGTTTGTTCTATTTACATACAGGGTAAAACCAGTTCCTTAATGCATCATATGCCATGAATCTAAATGCCATAAACCCAAACTATTTTCTGGAATTACTGAAAAGAATTATAGAAAGTTTGCCTATAGCTCATCTCTGGCCAAAAACACATACTACTGGCACAAGAAAAGGGTCATTTGCTGTTCAGAGTGGTTAAATTTTTTTCAGAAAGACAAGGCAAAGTGCTCATCAGCAGACTTTCCATTTGACTCCCTGCACTAAGATGATTCGACTCTAAACATGCTCACTGCTTGATAGAGCTTTTGCTGCCTGAAGGTATTTTATCACCATAAACAACAGGTGATGAATTCACAGATAGCAATTGAAAATGCTTCTTTGACTCTTGGGATAAAGAGGAATAACGAAAAATGCAGCCTGATGAAAAGCTATCTATGTTTTTCCTGTCTGCAGGTTAATCTAGATTAAGAACTCTTAACAGAATAAAAAAGATTTCTTTCAAGGGAAAGTGAAACTAAAACTAAAACCAAGAGGGAACTGGGCTGTTGACATGACTTCTAAAAATAAACAATGATTATGACACACACTTTTCTGACACTTCTGCATGTGTGTGAGCTGTCCCAAAGGCCAAAGGGATTTACTGACTGATTTCATGGACACTCAGAACACCAGAGATATCAATCAGAACCCTGAACTCATTGAATTGCTTCGATTATTCAACTTTTAAGACACAAAGGATTGGGAAAAATCATATCTGAGGTTTTACTTTTTTTTTAAACAGCAGCCTCTAGGCTCTGGAATCTTGCAAGCTCTTTTACAACAAGGTGCCTCCCATCCATCCTGTAAAATCATCCACAAGTCCTTGAAAGCCTCTTCAACAGCTCTCCGGTCAGATCAGGCAAGTCCTAGGACCAGAGAGTGGGGGAGGGAGTCCTCCTGAACACCCCACCCATACCTTTGTCTTGAGTCAGAGATGACAGTATTAACCCCACCATGGCCCGGGATGGGGGCCAGAGGAGCTCTACTGGACACTCTTCCAAATTCACAATGAGCCATTAATGACTCTTTGCATCTGATCATCCAACCAGTCTTAAATCTAACCTAACTACACATAATGTCATCTGATCCCCATCTCTCCATCTCACTCACAGGAAACAATGACAGGCTAGGCCAAATGCTTTATTAAATTTTAGAAATTTTATCCATAGCATTCTCCTGATGCAGTCACTCTGCCAAAAAGAAAAAAGAAGTAAAGTTAGCCTGGCACTGCCTATTCTTGACAAAGTCATGCTGGGTAAGACCCAATTTCAAATCTAGCCTCAGATGCTTATTAACAGTGTGACCTTGGACAAGTTGCTTAGCCCCCATTTGCCTCACTTTCCTTTTCTGACAGATGGAGATAATGACAGCACCTATCTCCCAGGACTGTTTATGAAATCTGTAAAGTGCTTAGCACAACGCCAGGCACATAGCAGGCACAATAAAAGTATTAGATTTTATTATTTTTAATGATGCCATCTAGAATTTCACCGGGAATCAAAGTCAATCACAATTCCTTTTAGTCTGTAGACTCTGCTCTCTTCTGCAGGACATCATTTGGCCTTCTACATCCTGAAGCCCACTCCCCAGTCTCCATGACCTTTCAACGACCACTGGAAGGGAGTCACACTTGCCAGTTCTTTGAATACCTTGGACTAGTTTACCTGGTCCTGGGTACCTGAACCCTCAAAGGCAACTAGGTGCTCTCATACTTTCATCCTACTTATCTCAGGGTTCAAATTCCCAATCGCCATTTTTGGTCCTGCTCTCAGTCCACAGACTATTCATCACAGCCAAGAAAGGAGAGGAAAAATAAGAGGTCAGGGTTCTGCCATTTACCCTGTGAACAGGTTTAAGAAGTTAGAAACAATCTCAGAGTTGGAAGCAAGAAGCGAGGTCCCCTAATTTAGCTCTGACCTGGGTTCCTTCCACAACATTCCTGACAAAGGATCAGCCAGCCTCCCCTTTAAGTCCCCTAGCAAAGAGCAGCCCATTCTCTGTGGGGACATCGTGGCCTCACTACAACATGCACGCATCGTTCTCAGTTTTACTGGGGCCAAGCAGAGTAAGGACCATCTTGTCTTCCTCATGACAGCCTCCAAATACCTGGAGACAACAATCATTTTCCACCTAAGTTGTTTGTTTAAGCTCTACATTCCCAGTTACTTCAATCTATCCTGATGCTAATAATATAGCCCTTTCCATTACTGGAATAACTCCAAAGCTTCAATGTTCTAGTATTATAATTAACTATAATTCAAAATAGAATATAAATTCACAGGAAGTAGAGTTAGGTTCCAAAGCCTCAATAATTAAGACTGAAGGGCTTCATGAAGCAGATGGCATTTGGTCTAGGTCTGGAACGCTGGGTAGGATTTCAACAAGCAGAGAGTGAAGGAGGGCTGTAGGGGAGGTGGTCCTCCTAGGGAATGGGCCTCCTTCAGCTGGAAAGAAACATACAATGTGTAACAGGAAACAGAGTGAGCCAAGGATGGAATGGTACGGTAATACTGGGCTACGAGGCGCTCACCTATGGGTAAGCAGAAGACTACTAAAGGTGTTTAAGAAATGACCCACCTGGGGTAACTAGGCGGCACACTGAGTAGAGCACTGGCCCTGGAGTCAGGAGGACCTGAGTTCAAATCTGGCCTCAGACACTTGATACATGTACTAGCTGTGTGACCTTGGGCAACTCACTTAACCCCAATAGCCCTGCCCAAAAAGTAAAAATAAAAATGAAATGACCCACCTGACCTCATAGTGATGCCTAGGATGGACTGGGTGGAGAGGCTGCAGGGCCTGGTGGCAGTGGGGACAGTCCAAGGGGAAGTACAGCAGAGATTGCACTGAGAACACCACCAAAAGCAACAGCAACCAGAGCCTACAGAATATGGCCAAGAAGGCATGGCTGGTGTATGACCCAGGACCGAGTTCCGTGATTTGTAGCTTGCTGGTGCACAGATGTCTGCATGTTAGCCTCCCTGCTAGACTTGGAGCTTCTGTGGGCACAGGCTCTATTATCTCCCTCTGTATCTGCAGGGCTCAGAACAGTGCCTGGCACACAGCAGGCACTTAATAAATGTTTACTGACTGGCCAACATAACTAAAAAGAGTTAGCATTTTAGAAGTGACCAAATACGGTCTCACCCCTTCTCCTGCCCCCCCCCGCCACGTATGCACACATATATACACACATACTACCAATGCACTGTTCCTGTGGATAAGGACAGGATTTGCTCATTTCTATCAGTTCAAGTTAGAGGCACTTTCTGCTGTGTATTAGACTCTGCTAAGTCTTAGTTGACATCAAACAGGTCAGAAGGACGATGACAAGGGAGCTAAGCCATTTTCCATGATGATCTCTTGGTTCTACAAAGCCTCAGAGCAGAATAACATTGGCACCCGGAAAGATGGTGAAGGAAGCATGAACTGTGGGGAAAAGGAAATCTCACTAAGTGGGAAGGAAGCCTAAGAGGGTGTCGCAAAGGCAGATATCAGTCTAAACAAAGATGATACTTTGAAAAAAGGGAGGCGCTCATAAGAAGGGAGAGAGATACATTTGGAAATGAAGATGAAGGAAAAAAGAACCTTTTAGAAGAAACAAAAGAACAGCAAGCGGAAGTTATTAAACAGGACATGCTGAGTGTCTCACATGCAGAACTAATTAACAGCTCTTATGGGTTTTTTTTGCAATCATGTAAAACATATTTCTACATTAGTCATGTTGTGAAAGAAGAAACAGAACAAAAGGAAAAAAAACCCACGGGGAAAACAAAAGAAAAAAAGTGAAAAGCCTGCTTCGATCTACATTCAGACTCTACAGCTCTTTCTCCGGATGTGGATGGCATTTTCCATCATGAGCCTATTGGATTTGTCTCAGATCACTGTATTTCTGAGAAGAGCTAAGTCTATCACAGTTGATCATCGCATGGTTGTGTTACTGTGTCCTCACGATTTAAAAATGGCTATTTGTATTTAGAAGATCCACGGCTTAACAAGTGTCCATCACCAAATTTTAAAAAGATGATGACATTTTCTTGTATCGAGCATGAAAACCATGAGTAACTAAGTATTCTTTTACTCCTTAACTATTTAAGGAACTGGACTGAGAATAAGTCACAGTATCTGCTTGTGGGTTTTTTCCCCTCAGCTGGCCTTGGGAGTTCACATATCCCGCCTGTGGAGCTATGATTGCCTCAATGAGATATAGCAAGCATCTGAAGAGTCAAGACGTGCAGGAGATTCAGATTTCCCTAGAAGGGTTGGATTCCCCTGGTGCCTCTCATACTGACCAATTAAAATGGAGGAGGGGGTGGGGAGCAGTCCCACCTCCAAGGAGTTGCTTTTTTGGAGATATTTGGGCAGAGGCCAGATGACCATTTATGTCAGGCAGGTTATAGTGGGGGTTGCTTTAGGCTTCCATCTTTTCAAATTCTGGGACAAACGACTAAGGGAACCCATTCATGTTCCCACTTACTAAAAATGAAACCCAAAGACATAAAAATTAGAGGGCAACATGGATTCAATTACCCTCTTTATGGTTGTCTATCAGATTCACATATCAAGTCCTAAACTCTCTCTTGACCTCTGCTCTCACATCACCAATGAAATGTCCTCCCATAGACTTCTCAAACTCAACCAGTCCAAATCAGAGTTTATTGTTTTCCTCCCCAAGTCTTTCTCTCTTCCAAACGTCCATATCACTGCTGAGGACACCACCATCCTCTCTCTCATCCAGGCTCACAAGCTTAGTGTCACCCTTAAAAGGGAAAAGATTTCAGAAGAATGAAAAGATTATGGATAGTTCAATTACCAAAAACAAAAGGTCCAAGAAGACAGAAGAAATGTAAGACCAGACATGCCTATTTTATAACCTACAAGTTTATGAGAAGGGTATGTAGCACTTAGCAGCATGCCTGGCATACAGTAGGCACTTAGTGTTTACTGTCTGACAGAGAAGGCGAAAAACTTGACAAAGAACAGGCTCTTTGGAGGGCATTTCCTACCACAGATTACATCTTTATAGTTGCACAACAGGGATAAAGAAAATGAAATCATTCCACTAGGCCTATTTTTTGTCTCCCCCCCCCCAAAGAATACAAATTGCAGCTTTAACAGCTCTCCTCAAAGTGTTTGCCACTTTGTAAAATCATACAAAATTCCTCAACACCTACGACTGTTACTATTTTGTTAACTCCACCAAAGGAAGTATCCAGTAGAAAAACAGATATTTACTATGCATGCAGGATGGTTTCATAACGTCCAAATGAAAAAAGGAATCCCTCTCAATAAAAAGACGAGGTAGGTGATGGACTAATTACCACAGTCCCACAATGATTATGGGCCTCCTTTGAAAAATCAATGGTCCTTCAGGAGAGACTAGCCTCATAAATGAATAAATGATGCATATAGTCCAGATTAGGGGAAGCTAGGTGGTGTGGTGGATTGAGCATCAGGCCTGGAGTCAGGAAGACCAGAATTCAAATCCAGTCATAGACACTTACTAGCTATGTGACCCTGGGCAAGTCACTTCACCCTGTTTGCCTCAGTTTCCTCATCTAAAAATGAGTTGGAGAAGAATATGACAAACCCCTCCAGTATCTTGGCCAAGAAAACTCCAAATGGGGTCATGAAGAGTCAGTCACAAAGAGTCTAATACAACTGAAAAACGACTTAACAAAAATTGTCCAGACTATGATATGCAACTGTTTGATTTTACATACACCCCCCCCCATACACACAATGGTCACTGCAGATGGACCGTGAGCTAGGTTCAGACCTTAAGCAGAAGAAGAGAGCAGGCTAGGTAGTACTTTCATTGATTCCACAAAAACTTACCTTTTTTAATAATGTTCCTAACCTGGTGATTTTAAAGGGCTACGAATTATAGGCCACCACTATCTCCAAAGAATCCAAACTGCAGTGAACCAAAGGGCACTGACACTCATCATGTGCTGCCATCTATCACTAAAGAGGAGTTGCGTACAAGAAGTGGCATAAAATGTCATCGTCCACAAAGATGTCTGACTGGAAAAGGAGGGTCAGGCAGAACTGTAACAGCAGGAGGCAATAGATGGACAGACCAAGGTCTGTACTGGCTCCCACAGAGGAAGGTTTCCAGCACCTTGGAGAGGGCATCTGTGGATTACTTGCAGGAGGGTGGACAAGAATCACACAAAGGTGAAGTGAGGAGTTTGCCAAGTACAGGATTTGAGGGAGTATCTAACCTGATGAGCTCAGAGGCTCACAAAGGCACTTCAGCCTTCTCTGTGAAGTCATGGAGCACTGTGCCTGTGGAATAATCATGACCACAGGCTACCCAAGGGCCCAGGGAAGCTGCCAAGGGTGGGACCAAGGAGGCTGCAGTGTTATCAACCATGCCTTGTAAGAACACATTCAGACACAGACACGGGTAGGCTAGGCCCAGAGCAAGACGGAGGCAGCCGTGCTGCTTCAAGTGGCTCCTCCAGGGGGAAGATTATCTCAGATGACAACGGCCCAGGACAACATGTGGAGGGGGTGCCATCTGTACCCATGCCCACTGAAACACCAATGTACCCAGTTAGGCATATTTCCACCATTAGACTGCAGGCACCTCTCTCTGCTCCTAGAATGGGGCTCTCTAAGTGCATGCCAAGTGAAGTGGGTTAAGGCCTTCATTAACCTGACCAGGGCAAGGTTCCTGGAAAACAGAGTGAAAACTGAGGTTTTTAGGAGCTTAAGAAAAAAAATGGGTTTAAGGGAAATAAATGAGTTCCAAGGCAAAGCCCCAGCACCCACCAGGCTTGGTGATGGCATTATCTCAATTTTTAGAATGTTAAAGGCAGATTTGTAATTATGGCCTAGTCATATTTTCATGAACTGTAACAGTTAATTTTTCTTTGCTCCAAACTCCTTCTTCACCTTTGTTATAAATAGCAAATGGCTTGTTGTCAAAACTCCAATTTTTAAAAAATCAAATGTTATGCTATTTGCAGTCTTTGTGTGGTTGAACCTTTTCTCAGATTTTCAGAAAGCCTGTGAGGGAAGCTGAAGGGGCTTCTGGAAAAATGGGGGTGCAGGCCTGGGGAGGCGACGTTTCAGGGCTAAGGGCATCCTCAGACACAGCCTACGGCTCAGGGAAGCCTTCCAGCTGGGCCGCAAGGGGAAAACAGAACAGCATCAAGGGGCCAGGCCTACAAAGAACTGCACAATCCTACAAATTCAACAGGTAAGAATTACTGTTGCCATTTTCTACTGCAGAACAGAGGGCTCCAAGGTGTCCAAAGAGTCTTCAGTGAAGTCACAGAGGAAGGGAGAGAGGAAAACACACAAGCTAAGCACCAAGGCTAACCAGGGAGAGAGAAGGGAGGAGGTCCCAGGCTGTCTGGATACCAAGATGATGACAAGATTTCCTGAACCAAAAAACAGGATGAAGAGTCTACCCAAGGAAATTCCTTCCCTTTGAGAAACCTCAATACTTTATTTTCTTGAAACTCAGACTATCCTAGAAGACATGGTGGTACACAGCACAGATGTCAATGAGGTGACAGGCAGGTGGTGGGTTAGGGGACCTGATTTAGTAATGGGCAAAAAGAAGCTGAGGCCAAATCCTCTTCTATTCATTGTGGGGGAGAAGAGAGAGAGGTGTGGGGAAAAGACAGGAAGGTAGGAAAGACTTCCATTAGAAAGGGTGCCCAGGGATAGAGTGTCAGCCAATCCTCCCTCTACATTGCTACCAAAATAATCCTCCTAAGGCACAGACCCAAGCACGTCCTTGCATTGGTAACTAAGGCAGGACTTTCTTACTGTTTTAGAATGATAAATTAAGTCTCTTTGATTGAGTCTAACTAGGTGCTAAACCCCAGGGCCCTAAGGGGAGTTGCTAAGACCAGAGCCAATAATACGTATCTAAGTTCTGGTCGCTCAGATGACATTTGATGACCCAAAGACCATATAAAAAGAGAGAACAGAGCTATATCGCTCTTGGAGGAGTGCTGATGTGGAGATTCTGGGCAGCTACAGTTAAGAGCCCTCCACCTTGTCAACCCAGATGTTGATGCCTTCTTGGTAACTATCAACTGTATTTGGTCTGTTTATAATGTATCATTGTAATTTGTTTGTATTTGCTTTGAAGTTCTGGCTTTTCCCCCTGAACTAAGTGAATGATATTTGTATGTTGGATTGAAATAAGATTGTTAACCCCTTAATGTTGCTTTCCTTAGTAAAACAGATCAAAAGATCCTGTGCTGGCAGCATTCTTGTTGTTGGGCTTGTGTTGGTCTTTCACCCCCCATAGCAGCTGCTAGTTGAATTGTTGCAACAGTCCCTGTTCTGCTCAAAACCTTCAACAGCTCCCATTGTCTAAAAGATAAAACATGAATGCCTTAGGTATCTCTTCAACCTCATTTTATACTACTCGCTGCCCTTACTGGACATTACATGCCTCCAACAACAGACTCTCTCTCCCAGGGCTCTATTAGCCCACCTTGCTGCCAGGAGAGGACAGGGGGCTGACTTAGGGGCCTGGTTCATTTGCAGAATGGACTGAAGAGACACCAGTTAGGAGCCAAGGATGGACCAGAACACTGAGAGAAGGAACAGAGAAGGGGTAGACATTGTTAACGAAGTTGACCAATCTTGTCCATTCAAACTGATCCCCAGAGCACTGAGGGTAGGAAGGGGGACCACTAGTCTCATGAGGATACTAACTCTCTTTGAACCCTTCCCTGGAAAGCCAGCCTATCCTTTCTCTGACACAGGCTGTCCCAGACATGGTTTTTAAGTAGAAAGCAAAGTAACATAAATCGATCAGACAGGCAGGACAACCCATTTCCCATGATTGGTCTTTCTCTTCTTCCTGGAAGAAGGTAGAGGTGAGTGTCTATTTTAAAAGTGTATCAATAAAAACAAATTAGATGCTCAATTTTAAAAATGAATGCAGATTTTTGGTATTAAATTTTTATAGTAACTTAGTAGTAACCTTAACTGATTAATGAGATTCTGTAGTACACAGAGGCATAAAAATCAACTGGTACATCTCCCTCATTTTACAGCAAAGGAAACTGAGGCCTAACCAAGCTTCCTCCCCCATCAGAGTTATGCAAACTTTCTCCAAAGTGAAGACACGCTTTTTGAGATTCCTTTGCTTCCCTCTCATGGACTCAACCAGCAGGTTAAGAAATTATTTTCAGACATAACCTTCTGTGTTTTTTTTTCTTTATTGCTTTTTCAGTTGGCAAACCCCAAATTGCCTCCAAATCAAGTTGGTGATATTCTATTTACTGACTGAATAACACCCCCTAGATTAGCGGGGGAGGTAGGGGTTGGACTCTACAAAAGAACTGTTTCTTGAACTCTCCATGCCACTTAAAACTTTCTAGTTGGAGTGCTTGTCTCAGACTTTATGGTTTGGCCACCCTACACTATTTCATTCCCTCCTATTGAACCACAAACAAAGCCTTTATTTCCCCTAAAAAGCTGCATCAACGAGGCCCAGACACTAACTCAGAACATCCATGTTCCTTCATCAAATATTTCACTAACAAGGCTGGAGGTCGTGCAGGAGTTACTGTGGCATGCACCAAGGACTAATCTGCAGCTTTGGGGCTGTGTGGAGGGGACCCATTCTTTGTGCCAATACCCACGGTAAAAGGATCTTTACTACTTTGTGTCCAAATGATCCTCTTCTTGTTCATACTGGGAACTGTTTAGAAGTTTTCAAGTTTAAAGTACCAATTACTCAAAGAGCTTAAAGTAAGGGAAATGAAGGGACCCTCCCTTAGAAATGCCAGAGTGATGAGTCATTGAAGAAAACTGGGGGAAGTGGGTAATGTAGTAACCCGAACTAATCTCATCACGGCCTTTGGTGCATCAGCCTGTCTGCTCAGCAAAAAAGCAAAGAAACTTTGCCCATGATCCATACAAGTACAAGCTTTGAAACTGGGAGACTGGGATTCTACTTTTTGGCTGATAAATAATTGGTGGTGGTGTTCAGTCATGTCCAACTCTTGATGACCCCATCTTGATTTTGGTTTGGTTTTTTGGGCAAAGATACAGGAGTAGTTTGCCACTTCTTTTTCCAGCTCATTTGACAGATGAGGAAACTGAGGCAAACTGGGCAAAGTGACAGGGTCACATAGCAAGTAAGAATCAGGGGCTGGATATGTACTCAGGCCTTCCTGACTCCAGCTGGTCCTGATGCTCTATCTAACTGAGTACCTAGATGAGACATGTTACACTCTGAAAAACTCTAGGGAAAAATGGTAGACATCACTGAGAGCACGCTGCTACTAACAAGCCAGGTCCAGACACTAAAAGGTAGAACTGAGTTTTGAGAACTGGCTTGTGAACATGATTTACAGAAAAAGAACGGGCCACAGATAAACGGACTGGGGGTGGGGGGAATCACATTTCCGAGAGAAGAGAGCACAGAATAGAGGAAAAAATATTGTACCAGTCCAGAAATTAGGACCCTTGGGTTCTAGCCCCTGCTCAGCCCCTCTGGCACCTTAGGCTTCATCTCTGGAAAATGGCAGGGGCCGGCCTTTTCGGCTTCCAAGATCTCTTCCTGCTCAGGATCAAAACGTCCACTGGGCAGAAAGTTTCAGTTCACAACATTTATTAACTGTAATACTGTACAGAAAGGGCCCATGTTAGGTTTCTGAAGAAGATATAAACTTCAGCTAAGACCTCCCTCCCTGCCCTCTTAGACCTTCCAGTCTATTAAGGGGAGTCCCTGACTTGGGGATCACAGGTCCTTTGTACCGTCAGCATATTTTTTTAAACCGCAGTTCATTTTAGAATCCCGGCTTAGATCTGAGGGAGAAGAATAACTAGCTGGCATTTCTATAAGGCTTTAAGGTTTACAAAACAAAAATCAGCTCATCTTATCCTCATAACACTCCCGGATGGTAGGTGCTAGTATTATCTCCATTGCAGAGCTAAGGGAATGGAGGCACACCGAGGTGAAGTGACTTGGCCAGGGTCCAACAGTTATTAAGTATCTGAGCTGGATTTGAACTTGGGTTTCCTGACTCCAGGCCCAGCACTCTATGTGCTGCCCTCATGGAGTGAAAACAACCAAGTACTGGGTACCAGAGCAGACGGAGAGCCTTGGCTTTCAGGCTGATTAAAGAGGTTCCAATCTGTGCTGGACCAGATGGAGAGCCCCACCCCCAATGACAGCAGAGTCACACCCACACACTGTGACACAGGGCTTGGGGGGGGGAGAGCCCCCCCCCAATGACAACAGACGCCCCCCCCAGGACTTGGAGGGGGCAGGGCCGGGGATGGAGAGCCCTGCCCCCTACAATGACATCAGAGTCACACCCCCGCAGCCCCCTGCACCACAGGACTTAGGGGGCAGGGCCCGGGATGGAGGGACCTCCCCCCCCCCGCCCCGGCCAATGACATCAGAGTCACAACCACAGCCCCCAACACCACAGGACTTAGGGGGCGGGGGTGGAGACAGAGAGCCCCGCCCCTTCCAATGACATCAGAGTCACCCCCACAGGCCCCAGCACCACAGGATTTAGAGGGGGCGGGGCCCCGGATACAGAGGCTGCTTCTCCATGTTTACAAAGCGACAGGTGGCACCTTCATTAGAACATGGAGTTGATATATTTAAAATCCTCAAATATATAAAGATTTCATAATCCCAAGAAAAAGTCATGCCCAACCTGTCTTTCCCTTTCTAACTGACTTGAACGTGAATGGGCCCCAATCAAGGAGCTCTGTGTTCCAATCTGACCCTGTACAAGCCGCTTCCTCGCCGCATGTTTCCTCAGTTTCCCCAACTGTAATTCCCCAAGTCCAATGGAGATAATGACGGCCCCTCCCTTCCAGTGTCGTGGTCAGGATCAAAGGCAGTAACTGTATAGCTGAGCACAATGCCTGGCATGTAGTAGGCCTATAGAAGTGTTGGCTATTATCATTATCATCATTATCGACCTCATCCTCCTTTAACCCTTTCATATACACTTTCGATGGCAGTTCAGATGCCCATGTCTGGGACCACTGTTTCCCAGCCGTGCCGGCGCAAGCTGGACCTCGACACTAACACTAGACAAGGGCATCTCCATGGCTCAGCACACCAGACAGACACAGGCTTGGTCCAGGGGAGATGAAGATGCTCTAATCACATAAACAACATCTCCAAAATCTCACTCCTTCTCCAGTAAATTCATTTTCCCACCATCTGAATCACAGATTATGAAGGTAAAATGTCTTTTCTCTCAGATCTGACAACCAAGGCTCACGTCAGCTTCAATGGGCGCAGAAGGCTGGGGAAGAAAGCCTGAGTCCCTGAATCTTGAGCCAGGTAACAGTGAGAAACATCTAATGGAGGTGTCACCTGACAGTGACAGCGGCCTAAAGTATCCCACTTTGTAAAGGGTGTCCTCATTTTCAATGAATTGGTCTGTGGAGAAGAGAATTAATCTCATATCCTGTAAAAGAAAAGGTCTCATGTTCTGAAGGGCAACAAACAGCAGTTCAGACAAAAGAAACTAAATTTTATAGATGCCAAAATTTAGGTCTCTTGGAATATTCAATTCTCCCAATTTCTTTTCTTAGAGGCTGCTATGATACAGGTCTCTAATTTACTTGTTTTGCTTAACAGAGCCCTAGCCTTCAGTCCCAAAGGCTGCAAGGGTGAATTCTGCCTCCCACACTTCCTAGCAATCCAACTCCAGGCAAGACTTTAAACCAGGGGTGGGGAACCTGGGGCCTCAAGGCCCCATGTGGCTCCCCACCCCTGCCTTAAACCTTCACCAGCTTTGGACTTCCTTCATCTTTAAATGTGAATAGTAATAGCACCTGTCACATAGGGTTATTATGAGGATTAAATGAGATAATACAGGTTTTATACCTGTGCTCAGCAAACCTTACAGCACTAGAGAAGTAGAAACGATGATTACTACTGCTAATAATACTTTAAAATATATTCTAATCCCCCAGTATTTTCTTCATAAAATTCTCAAGCTCTGCGCTAAAGGGATGGGTCTCTAAAAACACCTAAAATGTTGAAGAAAAGCCGCCCAAGTAAGATCGGCTTCCTACGTGACTGACCTTTGCAGAATATTCTGGAACTCCCCAATGAGGTTAGTCCAGAAGCACTGACCAAGAGCCAGACTCTCCTGGGGATACGAAGAAAGGCAAAAACATGGTCCCTCCCATCAAGCAGCTCACAATCCAAGGAGGGAGACAACATGTAAATGAAGAGGCCAGATAAGACACAGAAAGGGGAGAGAGTCAGAAGTGGAGGGAGCCTCAGTGGGGAGGGGGACATGAGGGGCTGGAGCAGAAAAGCTGGGGAGTCAGAGCCTTCCCTGCAGAGGATGGCAATGCACCCTGTCCACCCAGTGGAAAGGCACAGAAACAGGAGCTGGCAGAAGGGAGTGCAGCCAGATCCACCAACAGAGGGAAGAAAAGGTAAGGAACCGACCACTCAGGAAGGAGGAAGGGGCCAGGCTGCTCAGAGCTTCAGGTGCTAAACAAAGGGAAGAGAGAGGGGCCACTGGAGTTTGGAGGGAGGGGATGACACGATGGGTCCTGCATGTCAGGCCTCCCTCTCCTTGGCCTTTCTGCAGCCTCAGGCATGTGGCTCACTCTGTCTTGGGAGCCTCTCCTCTGGAGGTTTTTGGGATGCAGCTCTTTCTCCTGGTCTTCCTCCTCCATCTCTGACTGCTCCTTCTGTCTCCTTTGCTGGATTCTCCTCCAGATCATACCCTCTAACCCCAGGTGTCCCTCAGGGCTCAGGCCTGGGCTCTCTGTTCTTCTCCCTCTGCACTCCTTTCTTTGGTGATTTCATCAGCTCCCACGCAAGCATTTGCCATTTCTACACTGATGATTCTCAAATCTCCCTTTGCTGCCTCAATTTCTCTGCTGATCAACAATCTCATCTCCAACAGCCTTTTGGACACTTCAAACTGGATGTCCAAGAGACATCTTCAATTTAACACGTCCAAAATGGAACTTATTATCTTTCCTCCTAAGCCCTCCCTGCCTCCTCTCTTCCCTATTACTGTAGTGGGGAATACCATCCTTCCCATCCCTTGGGCTTCCACTCTTGGAGTCCTATTCTCTCACCACCACCGCCCCCTCCCCCCATATCCAATAAGATGCCAAGGTCTGCTGACTTCACCTCTGCAGCATTTCTTGAATACAGTCCTTTCTCTCCTTTGATATACTGTCCTCACCCTGATGCAGGCCCTGGTCACTTCATGTCACCATTGCAATAGTTGCTGGGAGGTCTGCTTGCCTTCAGGCTCTCTTCTCCGCAGTCCATCCTCCCTTCATCCACTAAGATGATTTTCACCAAGTGCAGTGCTGATCGTGTCCCCCACTCAAACTCCAGTAGGTCCCTATGGCCTCCAAAACCCTTTATAACCAAATCTCCTCCTACCTTTCCAGTCTTCTTCTACCTTACAACACCTACTCTTCAATCCAGGGACCCTGGCCTCCTGGAAGTTTCATGAACAAGACCTTCCATCTTTCAGCTCTGGGCATTTTCTCTGGCTATTTCCATGAGGAGAATGCTGGCTCTTATCCCCACCTCCTGAGTTCTCTGGCTCTCTTCAAGTGACAGCTAAAATCCCTTCTACAGGAAGTCCAACCCAATCACTCTTAATCCTAGTGCCTTCCCTCTTGATTATTTTGGATTTAGGCTGTATATAGTTTATTTGTGCATAGCTATCTGTATGCTGCTCCTCCCATCAGACAGTCTCCCATTGAGACTGTCTTTCTACCTTCCTCTGTATTCTCAGTGCTTGGCACCAGGCACTTAAAAATGTTTACTGACTAATTATGAAGTCTTAGGCAAGAAACTGAAAACCACAAAAGATCAATTTGTGTTTTCCTCACCTTTATCCATTGAAAACAAAGGATGCAGGAGATAAAAGCTAATTTGGGAACTGAACAACTAACATCGTGGTGTCTAATAATGGGTTCTGGATTTCTTGACATAGAGAATATAGGATGGGCAGATTTCCTGACCATAAATGGAGTCAATCTAAGAAAGGCTGGGAAGATTGTAGCTGCCAGGCATGCTGCAAATCAAATCAAAATGTCTTTAAACTAAAAAGTCCAGAAGAGGAAGAAGACTGCCTGTGTTTCTCCCCCAGGTCAGATACCACAAAGGGTAACCACAAAAAGGAGGAAAAGCAGCTCAAAAACCCACAAATGCCCAGGAGACAAAAATCCAGAAAGGAGGCATTAGTAAAACCCAATGGCCTTGAGTGTTGATACAGAAATGCCCCAAGTTTAGGCAACAAACAGGAGGAACTAGATGTCATAAAACAGAGAGTTGGTGGGATGAAACCCAGGACTGGACTATGGCTCCAGATGTATCTACTTTATTCAAGAAACAGGACAGCTAAAAGGGGGGCTGTTGGGGAGGGGGGAGGCAAAGAGGAATACTGTATATTAAGAAGGTATGCTCAGAGAAGGAAATCCAAGAACCAAAACAGTTTAGTAGAACAAAAAATATTTGGATGAAGGTCAAAGAAGGAAGAAACACATGTGATTTATCTTTAGGACATACTACAGACCACCTGCACAGAAAGAGGAAACAGATGATGAGATTGGGAAACACATAAGCCTGGCACATATATAGTAGTGATAGGTGGCTTCAATTATCTGGGCATCTACTCTGAAACTCTGTTAGAAGCAGAGCAGCTAACAAACTGATTTGCCTTAATTGCCTGATAATTTCATTCTTAAAAAGGTTAAGGGAAACAAGGAGGAATTCTATTTTGGATCTAATTCTCTCTGTCAGGGGAGAAGCTGGTGGCTAGAAGGAAAATGATGGGAACCTTGGAGGGAAGTGGTCACTCCATTCTGGAGTTTCTGATAGAGAAGAGGAAATATGGATATAGTCTGACACACTGTAGATTTGGGGAAAAACAGGTAGGATCCCATAGATCACTAGCAAATGCTACAGGGGCAGGCAGCCCAGGAGAGACAGGAGGTGCTCCAGAATGGAATCCTGAAGACAATTCCAATGAAAAGGAAAACCAGGACGTCTGAAGAGATTTGTTATTCGTCCTTCATTTTCAGAGGACCAGTGACATCAAGGGGGATGTCTTAACTTGCACATAAATTGGATTTACGTGAAGCTAAGCTGCACAAAGTTATCAGCCTCACTCTCTGAGTCATCAAATTTCACTGGAAAGACAAAAGTCAGGATGACTGCCTGATACAATGGATGACCTTGGCATCTTCAAGATGGTGCTCTAAAGTGCCTGCTTCCATGACCTTCATTGCTTTCATCTGCTCATTCCACCAGAGGAAGTCTTCACATCCCCTTAACTCAGCAATACGAAAGGGAACTCACTAAACAACAAATCTGAATATGAAATATACAAACAATAGGAGAATTTCAGGACATGGCATAGTCCTGTGGAAATAGCGTCAGGGATGCTCAGAATGAGTTGAGGCTGCTCTGAGAGAAGAAGCAAAGGATGACAAAAATGACTGGGTTGGTTTTCTGGGGAGAGGGGGTATCTTTGTGCTTATACTGGGAAGAAGGGATGGGACCTTTGCTTAGGGTTGATGAGCTGAGAACAGACAGAAGGTTAAGCTGTTTGTTTTCTTGGCACAGGTAGATGACTTTTAGGATGGAAATGATGGATGGCAGAGCGGCTAGTCCATAGAAACAAGCAGATAGTAAGACAGCACCTGCTGCCCCGCAAGACTTCCCATGAGTGGCCTGGACGGATGCCATCCTCAGGTCCTCAAAGAGCTGGCAGGTGGGAGCTACGGTCAGTAATACGGGAGAGATTGGCGACAAGGAGACAGGTACCACAAGCCTACAGAAGAGCACAAATGTGCTGATCTTCAGAGAGAGAGAGAAAAGGGAACCGACTGAGCCCCTGAGCTACTGGCCAATGAGCTTCAATGCTTGGAAAACTTCTAGAATGGATCATAAAAGAAATGGGAGGAAAATATCTGATGGAGAAAAGCCAGTATGACCAGCAAGAATAGCACATGCCAAACCCAATCTCAGTGACTGTTTTTAACAATATTATTAAACTAGCAGAGGGCAATACTGTGAATGTTGTTTATCTGCATTTTAGCAAAGCATCTGATAGTTTCCTAAACCATCATTGCAGAGAAGATGGAGAGAGATGCATTTGACAAAAAGACAATCCAATGGATTCAGAAGGGGCTGGAACAGCCAGACTCAAAGAGCAGTTGGGACATTTTTATCAATCCCTTGGATAGAGGCAGAGAAGGAATCCTCATAAAATTTGAAAATGACATAAAAACGGGATGAGAGTCAGCATCCAAGAAGATCTGAACAGGCTGGGCCACTGGGTCAAAACAAGATGAAATTCAATAGGGATAAATGTGTGCGTGTACACACACACACATACGCACATACGCACCCAATTCCTCATGACAGGAAAGGCACATAGAGGAAGCAATTATCCAGAACAACTCAACATGAGCAAATGGTATCTTGGGCTGCTTTGAGAGAGGCTGAGCTTCCACAAATAAGAGAGGCGAGAGTCCCATTGTGCTCTGCCCTCTCAGACCTCCTCTGGAGTCTCGTGTTCAGTTCTGGGGCCCAAGGTTTAAGGAGGACATTGACAAGCCAGAGTGTCCAAAGAAGGGCAAACAGGACAGTGAAGGGTTTTGAGTTTGTGTTACATGCGGACTGGTTAAAGAAATATATTTAGACTAGAGAAAGAAGACTCTGGAGGACATGAAGATAGCTGTCTTCGAGGACCTAAATGGCCATCAATCTGACAAATGATTAGATCTGTTCTGACTGGGCCCCAACTTGCAGCAATGAGTGGGAGTTACAAAAGGGTAAACCTCCTAACAATGAGGGCGGTCTCAAAGTGGAATGAGGCTGCCTGGAGAGGTAGCAGCTCCCCATGGTCGGCGTGAGGGCTTGTTGGGTGTGTTCTAGTGGGTGCCCCTTGACCCCTGGGCTGGCCTAGATGATCAATGAGGTGGACCCCAGCACTAGGGTTCCCTACATACACTCTCCAATCCAAGTGGTCAGATACCCCATGTCAAGAACACATGCTTTTTGCACCTCTGTCTCCCAGAATCCTTTGCTTGTTGCTAATTGTGCAGGGACTGTCCCCCATCTCAAACGGAGGTTAGTTTCTCTGAGCCTTCTTGAAATGATTGTCTATATTCTGAATCACCCTTACTCACAGAGGCCTTCAACATAAGCTCCCTGAAGGTAAGGAATCCTGGAATTGTTTCATTTTTGTCTCTGGGGTATCCTGGACTTGGTAGGCACTTAATGTTTGCTAAAATGAATGCACGCATGCACATGCACACATACACACACATACCTTTCTCCCTGAAGATACTTTTTGTGGATGTTTATGCAGAAAGAAATTCAAAAAATAAAATCAAGAACAACATTAGTGGCAAATTTACTGTTGCAGCACACTAGAAATAAAGTGTAGTGTCACTAATATAGAGGATTTAATAACTGGGTTTTATTAACCACAGGAAAAAAACATAAAAAAACGAGAAACGATTTTTACATAACACAATGGAAATTTAAAGCACAGGAAAATAGTATCTACAACTTCAGCTCTCTTGAAATATATAAAGAAAAGGTGCTCAGAGCCAAGAGAGACCCCAGGTAAGGGCATACAACCTCCTCATTTAGAACTGAGTATGTGGCTATTGTTTAAAGCAAATTCTCAGTACTCAAATCGTACATGTTTAAATTTAAATTTTAAAACCATCTACCAAAAAAGAAAACCCAACAACTCCAAATTATAAAGTTTATCAACTTAATTTGGAGAAGCAGTATAATTCAATTCAATTCTAATTCAACAGATTACATTTATAAAAGTCTATCATTTAACCACAGAAAAAAAGAAAGCTCAATTAGAAAGCGCTAATTGTCCCTCAAAAATACTTCTTCCATAAGTTTCTGCTTATATCAAACTGAATAAGCAAAAAAGGTGAATTGATATTTTAATTTAATATTTTAATATTTCAAAAATAATAAAGCAGCCAAGCTTTCTGGGTGATGAAGGACAAATACTAACATTTAAACATGCTATAAGAAGTTAACAACACACTATTAGGCTGTGGGGAAAAAAATTAAACCATGACTAAGGGTGTAGGAACCATAGTAGACGATAATCCACTCTACTCTAAGAAGGTTCTTAGGATAATTATAGTAACTCATTCAGGTTGAAGGGCAACTCTTTGAACCAGGTCATTCAATAATTACTAGTGTTCATGACAAATTCCTGTTGGCACTGTGCTGTCTACTGCAGCCCATATCCTGGGGTCTCTCCCACGTAATACTCTTTTTAAACTCTTCAGAGAATGGAGTGTGCCATGTCTTACAATAAACAGAATATATTGATATTAAAAAGATGAACCTTAAAGATGTCAAAATATGTAACTTAATGCTGGGGGAAGAGGGAGAAGGCGTGGAGAACTCAGAATTCGTACAGCCAATCTGGAAAGCAATTTGGAACTATGCAAAGAAAGTAGACATGCCCATATGCTTTTATCCAGAGATTCCACTGCTGGGCCAGTGAATAAAAAAGAGAAAAGCTCCATGTACACCCAAAGCTACAGCAGAACCATCTGTGGTAGCAAATACCTGGAAACAACAGTGATTCTCATCAATTCCAGGATGGCTGAACAGCCATGGTACATGAATGAAATGAAATAGAACTGCCATAAGCAACTATGAACCTAATGAAGACAAAGAAATGTGGTAAGACTTATAGGAACAGATAAAAAGTGAAATAGAACCAGGAAAATAATATACACAGTGACAATAACACTGTAAATGTAAAAAAAAAACAAACAGCAGCAGCAAAACCATTTAGATGGAATATTGGGAAATTATGGTCAAAGACAAGACATGAGAAGCACCGTTTCCTTCTTCGCAGTTTCTTTGTGGGGTGAGGGAGCTGCAAATATCTGTGATATGTTGGTTAGTTTTGCTGAAATTTTTTTTATTCATATTGTAAAAAAGGCTTCATTATAAGGGTTGGCTGTCTAATAGAAGGTTGAGGGAGGGTTACGGTGGGAAATTAAGGTGAAATGAAAATAAAAGTTATCAATAAAAATATACTTTTCAAAAAATATAGCCTTTTTTCAGGAAGAAGTTTGGGGGCCATTAAAATCACTTTTCAATTTCCCAAAAGCTCCCAGTCTGCACTCCCGGCTCAACAATGGGGTCAACTCACTGTCCATTTGCTATTTGTCCAAAATGGACCATAATAAACTGACAGGCTCTAAGGGTTGGCTATTGAACTGAACACCATATGATGGACAAAAGGAATTCTTCATCCATTTGACTTTTTCTCTAAGAATGCTTAGGCTATACATGTACACAAATATTTATAGCAGCTTTTTGCGGTGGTCAAGAACTGGAAACTGAGGGGATGCCCAGCAACTGAAGAACAGCTGAACAAGTTGTTGGTATATGAATGTAATGGAATACTACTGTGCCATGAGAAATGATGAGCAGGCAGACTTCAGAAAAACCTGGAAGGGTTTTTGAGGGAAGTGAGGAGAACATTGTATTCAGTTAACAGCAACACTGTACGATGATCAGGTAGGAATAATGTAGTTCTTCTCAGCAATACAATGATCCAAAACAAGTCCAAAGGATGCATGATGGAAAATGCTATCTACATCCAGAGCAAGAACTGATATAGTCTGAATGCAGATAAAAGCATACTATTCTCACTTTACTTTTTTTTTGTGGTTTTTCCTTTTGGTCTCTCTTCTCACAACATGACTACTACAAAACTGTGTTTTACATGATTGTACACATATAAGCTATATCAAATTGCTCACCATTTTAGGGAAAGGGAGGGGACGGAAGGAGGGAAAAAATTTGGAGCTTGAAATTTTTAAAAAATGAATGTTAAAAATTATCTTTACATATAATTAGAAAAAATAAAATACTATTTTGCAAAAGAATGCTTAGGTTAAACTATTTTGAACTGATATGTGTCTGAGGCAGGATTTAAACTCAGGTCTTCTTAACTCCCACACTTTCTGGACTGGCTGCTCTCATCTCACTGGATTATAATCCAGTTCAAGAGAAGTACAGATCCTTAGCAAAGGCTGTGTGCTTCCAGTTCTGCTTTTCAGCCTTGTGAGGCATTACTCTTCTTCATAAACTCTTCATTCCAGTTCAACTGGCCCTCTCTCCCAATCCCTGGAATGCATGCCCTCCTCATTTTGGCCTCAAAGTCCTTCCTTTGCACCAAAGCTGAGCTCAGGCACCTACATCTCCTACAGAAACTCTGTTCTGATCACCCAATTAATTACTTTGTATCCATTTTGAATATATATTCATGTTTCTACTCAAGTATTCTTTCCTCAATCAACTAACAAGTACTTAAGTGCCTACTATGTGCTAGGCATAAAAGGTACAAATAGGTACAAAGAATAAAACTATCCCTACCCACAATAAGCTTGCATTCTAATGGAGAGGCCAGTACCTATGAGGTGTGTGGGTGTGTGTGGTGAAACAAATCTATCCAAGGTAGTGTGGGAAGGAGGGTACTAGCACTGGGAAGGGGCGTCCAAAGCAATTCATATATAATACATCCCCTGCTCCCTCCCAGGGGCTCTTCCATCAAGGAAAGCTTTCCCCCAAGTTTGCAAACACAAGCTCTCAGAGGATGACCATGGCTTTGTTCCCATCTTTTCAAGTCTGTGTCTAGCCTGATGCTGGGAACACCGTAGGTGCTGAAGGGAGGCCTGCTGAAGCAAAATAAAGCATGGCCTAGTAGAAAGCATGTTCTGGACTTCAGTGTCACCTCAGCTCCTTACCAGGTGTATAAGCCAGGGTAAGTCACCTCAGCTTCCAAACCTCTGTTTCTTCATCTATGATATGGGGACAATATCGATAGCACCTGATAGTCCTGATGACTGAGTTTGCCAGAGCCCATATGTCTGTGTTATGCAAACCAGAGCATCATGGGAGTGTCAATTATGATCAGAAAGACAACATCAAAGAACAAGGCCTGTTTTCCCTTTCTGGCCATGTCTCCCACTACTGATCAAGTATGAACATGTGCCCAACATGTAAAGGAAAAGCTATCATCTGGTTTGATGGCTGAATACAAGCTTCTGGGAAGTCCTGAAATCCGGACCACAGATCAGTGAGAAGAGGACAAGGCCTTCTGAAGGGGCAGGTGCCCAAGCAAATAAAAATGAGGGCAGACAACTCAAACAGGTGAACATGGAGGACTGCTAGAGGGCCCTGGCAGGCAGGCACGGATGGGAATTCTGAGGTGATACACTCAGGGAACAGGTTCTCGGTGGAGGAGGAGATAGAGTGCCGGGTTGGAGTCATGAAGACCTGAGTTCAATCCAGCCTCAGATACTTCCTAGTTGTATGATCCTTGGCAGGTCATTTTGCCTCAGTTTCCTCATCTATAAAATGAGCTGGATAAGGACATGGCAAACCACTCCAGTATCTCTGCCAAGAAAACCCCAAATGGGGTCACAAAGATATGACTGAAACAACTGAACAACAGCTCAGGAACACTACAAGTTCCCAGGGGAATGATGGAGTATTATTTCATAAACAACGTTAACAACGAACTTCAGGGAGAAGAAACTATAGGCTCTGAAACCTTGAGGGGCCCCAGAGGGGCCGATTTCTGAAGCCCTGGAAATACTTTATAAAGGGCAGAGGAGGAGAAAGCACACAGACTTGGAGAAAAAACTGGCAGGCCCAGCACGGAATGGGAAGTGAGGAGAGAGGAAGAAGAAGGATGTGTAAAGCTCCCAGTCCTGGAGCATCTGAGCTGAGGAGGAGGATGCTCTAATGTCAGCAGGCCATTTCCAGCCGAAATGTTGCTTGTTGGGGAGCTTCACAGATGGGACAGATGAAGACGTCCCCTACAGAAAAGGACGCTGACTAGACTGAGCACCCCACCTGCCAGGGCAAGCTCAGAAGCCAGCCAATCCGCTGCCTACACATTCATTACACCTGGGGGGGCCCTCAAGGTTCTGAAGCCTGGCACCACTAGGAGCATTCGCTCAGCTGGCACCTGTACGATTATGGCCGATGGGAACAAAGGAAGTTCATAGAGAACAAAAGTTTCAAATCCGAACACTCGATTTATCAAGCAACTACCTTACTACCTAGAAAGCACTCTGCTAGGTATAGAGGACAGAAAGATGAAAAATAATACTGTTCTTGCCCTCAGGAGGCTTATAATCTAAAAGGAAGGTTACAGACCTTTATCAGATAACAACACCACTTGGCAGATGCCTCTACATGGGAGATGGGGGAGCATCAGGCTATTAGACACTATCCACTAAGATCAGCTAAATTCCCTTTATCCCAACTCTATTCACCAAGCAAAGAGATGATGCTCAAATAGATGGGTAATGCAGGCTAAGAAGTTCTATTTTCCATTGTCAAAGAACAAACATGAGAAAGCAGATATAGTCAATATACCTCCCCCAGCACCTGATCATTCCTGGCCAACCGAAGATACAAAGCTGAAGAATCTGGATCTGGGGATCCGATCTTTACACAAGTAAAGAAACTTACGAGGGGTCCTGTCCAAAACAGATGGCTGGCTGCCTCCCCATTATAACAAAAACCAAAGAAAAACATCCAAAGACAGGATAAACAGCCAAAGAAAGGTGGTTAGGGGCTGCTGGAACTCAAAGGAAGAAAAGCAAAGCAGGCAGAAAGCCAAAAACCTTTTTACTTCACCAGCCTTTCTTCAGTCTCAGGCAGTGGCCCAGTTATGCTGACAGCAGTCCCTCCTGTAAGACTCAGTAACCTCTTCAGTAGCTTGGAAAAGCCTTCAGTAGCCTGAGAGAACAGGCCTCTGTCCGGGACACCTGAGCCCTGCTGGCTGAGGACTCTGCCCGGCTGTCCCTTTCACTGGCACTGAAGGAAGCTGGCCAATGCCAAATGCCGTAAGTAGATGGGGGGGGGGGGGAGAAGATTCAAAAGGCTACTTCCTTCACTCTGGCTCTCCAAGATAAGCTCCAGTGAGTCACCACCTTCTAATCTAGACTAACAATCACTCTCTTAGATTCAGCTTTATATCAGGACCTTAAGCTAGAAAACGAACCCTAGTGCCAGTAAAGGCCTAGTGAAGTCTACTGCTGCTCAGACGAGTCAGAATTCTCTCCTTGTACCTTCTCTGAGTTACAAGAACCTCTTTAGGGCAGTTCGTTAAAACAAGTAGTTGGATAAACAAGTGTCAATGATCAGAGACCCTCTCCAGCTCTATAATCCAAGTCCTGTAAAATAAAGTGAGAGAGAGCAAGAGAGTATGAGAATGATCTTGATCGCATAGTTAAGCTAGAGTATTAACTTTTTAATAGGGATCGCACTGTTTAGCATTCTTTTACAGCTGATTCCATATGCTCAATATGGGGTGCACTGCACACCATGAATTTCTTATATTCCTATCATAATAAAATCTATCTTTTGTTTTTTATCAAAAGAAGAGTTACTAGCTTATATTTAATGTTCAAATACTTCTTCCTTAAAAGGATAATACAGCTCTTTATGAATAAAACAAGATTTCAATCACATCCAAAATTCAAATGGGATTCTTTTTGTCATCTTAAATTTTGCTTTTGTTCAGTGATTTTAGTCATGTCTGACTCTTTGTGATCCTGCTTGGGTGTTTTTGTCTTCTTGGCAAAGATGCTGGAGTGGTTTGCCATTTCCTTCTCTACCTCATTTTATAAGGAAGAAACTGAGGCAAATTGGGTTAAATGACTTGCCTGGAGTCACACAGCTACTAAGCGTCTGAGGCCAGATTTGGATTCAGGACTTCCTGACTCCAGGCCCAGCACTCTATCTACTGCCCAAATTCTACCTAAGAATTATAATTAAGAAAATAAATCTTGTTAAGCACGTCTTTATAAGGAAAATATTCCCTCCGCATCAAAGGAATTTTTGAAATAAATAACTATTAGATTATCCCATGAGAAAGCTGTTACTTCATGTGTCTTTCTGTGTCGCCCCTATAAGACAATCTGCAAATTTCAGTTTAGTGCAGGTCAGTCACTCACAAGAGGGCATTTCTCATACTCAGCTGAGGGTGTCCTACCAAAGGGCCCCATTTAGAGGCTGCTGATCTCAACAATACTGCCAAGACTTAGCACAGGTTCCCCACTCCTGACTTAGAATTTTTTGGGAATTCCTTCTCCAAACTGTCTTCAAAGTCTCTCTCAAGCCACAAAAGGAAGCTGCTGTTACTATTTTACAGACCACTTCTTTGAACGATCCCCAACTCTGGCGGTGACACTCAGCTTTGACAACCACTCTATTCACTAGGCCTCCAAATGCCATTGCTTTCCAAATGATGACGCTCTCCTGCCGCCAAGAACACTGAGAAGAAGGCAGTTTGGATTTAAAGTCCTATCTCCTCATCGAAGGGCCTCTAAATCCCATTAGGGACATAAGACACATACTTGGGAATTTAAAGACAAACAAAAATTATTTCAAGGTAGCAAACTGTGCCAAATGAGTGGTGAAGGCAGTTTAAAGAAGGCCTCAGGGAGAAAGGAATAGGGTATTTAGGGAAAGGAATAGACAGACCAAGCAACTGTCTGACTGGGGGCAGCTGGAGTCAGGAAGGCCTGAGTTTAAATCTAGTCTCAGACACTTGTAGCTGTGTGACTCTAGGCAACCACTTTTTGCCTCAATTTCTTCACCCCGCAAGGCTGTCGTCAGGATCAAATGAGATAATTCTAAATCACGGAGCGTGGTGCCTGGCACACACTAAGCACTATGTAAGTGCTATTTATTATGGTTATTAATTATCAAATGGCTCAAGTGCATAACTGAGCAAAGGCCCCAGAGCCAACCTGGAGATACCACACTCCATGGAGCAGACAGTAAAGGCCACAGTGAAGGCCATGGGCCTACTAGGAGAGCGTGTGAAGGGGTAAGGTGAGGCCCAGAGTGGGGACAATCCCTAATGAGCTACTGAAAAGTCGGAGGGCTTTCTTTAGGGGGAAAGGGGTCTGTGAGGAGCTTCTGCCTCCCTATCTGCCCCTTCCACATGAGTTTGATGCAGCCCCTGGAGTGTCACAGAGGTGGTTCAGGCTCTCCAAGGCTAGACCAGGATCTGGCAGGCCCTCCCAGGATGGGACAGACTTCCAACTGAGGCCAGGTGAGAGTGGCTACAGGGAGATGAGTGTTTCAGGCCACAGAGACCATCTACTCAGGAGGAGAGAGGATGAAGTCTGTTTCAATGGAAGGAGTGTCCACAAGGGCAAACTTACAGATTCCTGCAGTATTATCTTCCATTAAGGGAAGAAGGGCCACTTGGCAGACTACTGGAAGACACATAAAGCAGATAATCTGAGCTGTGACAGCAAAGGGGATGGAAAGGAAGGGGCAGCTTCAGCAAGCATCCTTAGAGGAGAAGAAGAATGAACAGAATCTGGTTTCTGACCAGATGTGCAAGAGAAGAACTGAGTCAGGAAACGACACGAAGATTTCAGTCCTGGGACAAGATGGCACACATGTGGAAACCCAGAGTGCTTGTATCTTTTTTTTATGGAATGGAAGAGAGGGGAGATGGTGGTACAGGACCCCAGTTTGGGTGCACCCTGGGGAGTCCAAGCTGAGCTAAGCACAAGACCCTGCACATGACAGGCTAACCTAGAGTGAGTCAAGAGGTTGAGGTTTGGAAATCTTAGAATCACTGAATTTTCTAAACTTGAAGAGATTTTAGAAATTACCCATCTAACTCCTTCATGTTACTGATGAAGAACTAAGGCCCAAGGAGGTCAAATGACTTAAAAAGTTATTGAGACAGTTAAAGACATAGCCTGGGCAGACCCCCAACTTCCTGATTTCTGTTCAAGGGCTTTTCCCATTGCATCTGGATCAAAGTGAGCATTGACATCATAAGAATGGATGTGCTCCCCTGGACAGAGGCAAGGCAAAGCAGAGCAGAGAAGCAGACACTAATTCCCAGAGTTGCTCTCTCAGGAGCACGCATCTCCAATTGCTCTCAGGCAGGCTGAACTGCCATTGAGACATACCAAAGGCTTGGCCCGGCCAACCTGTCCTTTCCCCTGAAAGTTCAGAACTTCCCTTTTAGAGTGGGGGGAGCTACCACTGTCCTTGTCTTCTAGATTTGCGGCCTCAGCGTCACCCTCAATTCCTCACTTGCGCTTACTGCCCCTTTCCATATCTCTATCTTCACAACACCTGTCCCATTCGTCCCCTTCTCTCCCCTGGTCTGGGCCCTCATCACTGTCTTGATTATGGCAACAAGTCTCGAGTTCCATCCAATCCATCCACCATTGAGCTGTGATGGGGATGTTCAAAGTCCCAGGTCTGCTCATGTCTCTCCCCAGTCCCCACCCTGCCTCAATGAGCTCTATGGCCTCCAGATTCAATGGCAAGGCTTCTGTTTGGCATTTAAAACTGTTCAGGCTCTTGTTGCTTTCCAGTTTTCTCACACTCGACCTCCTTCCGTGCACGCCACCATCCAGCTACCTCGACCTATGAGCCTTTGCTTTCACAGGGGGAAGGAGAAAATTGAGAGTACAAAGGGTCAGGGAGAAGTGAATGAGAACGAGCAGTGAGTTGGAGACGTCAAGGAATGCTCAAGATGATAAAGAAAGGGACAGACGTTCCTTAAGGCCTTTATGTGTAAGAAAATCTGAAAGAAGTGTTTAGGGAACTGTCAAGGCCAATTTTTCTAGTCTCCTTCAATAGCTTTTCTATGCAAATATATTCCCTGAACAAGTATCACACACATGATCCACTGTTCTCCTACTAAACCAAGAGCCTGGGATCCAACTAGCAAAGCCCAAGGGTCTCTCTAGAGTAAACTGCTTTACCCTATTATCAAATTAAACTGTGTATTTATTTAGTGAGCCTCTTAAAATCAAACCAAAAAACAAAGACCTGAAAAGCTTAATTTTTATTGCAAAACATTTGAAACAAATATCCAGGTTCAAGAAGAAAGTCTAACTCGGGATCCAATTCTTAGGCCAGCAGCAGACTGTCAGTCTGCGATAACCGAGTTCAAACTTATTTGCAGGACAGTCTAGACCCACAAATCTGGTGGCAGGCACTGGGAAGCACCACGGTGTAGTGCTGGGCCTGGCGCCAGAAAGATCCACCTGTTTGCCTCAGTTTCCTTAACTGCAAAATGGGGTAATAGCACTCCCTCCCAGTGCTGTTGTGAGGATCACATGAGGTAATATTTGGCACACAGGAAGCTCCGTATAAACGCTGGATTCTTTTCCGCCACTCCTGATCTGGTGTTGTTCTCCACCATGCTATCTCTGTTCAAATATGCTGTGCACAGATCCTCAGTCACACCTTTCATTAAACTGCTCTCTCTGCCTCACGGTCACTTCTCCTTTTTGCCTGATGAATCTCTACCCAACATAGCATTACCAAATCTTCATCTATGTTATCAAGCAGCAGACATCAAAATCACAAATTACTGGGGAAAGGATTCCCTACACGACATGAACTATGGGGAAAAGTAAAGAGCAGTTTGGCAGAAAAATCAGGGTTAAACTATAACATATACCACAATGATCTCTCAATGGGTATACAAGCTGAATATAATAGCTGTCACAGTATAAAAAATTAGGCAGTGCACTGAAGGAAGTGTCTTTCACAATTACCTCTGGAGGAAAATTGTCTTAACCAAATGAGGGAGAGAAATTATAAAAACAATTTTAACTACATAAAATTAAGAAGCTTTTACATAAACAAAATAAACAACAGACAAGAAACTTTTTGTTGTTCAGTCGTTTCAGTTATGTCTGACTCTTCATGACCCCATCTGGAGTTTTCTTGGCAAAGATACTTGCTATTATTTCCTTCTCCAGATCATTTTATAGATGAGGAAACTGAAGCCCACAGAGTTAAGTGACTTGCCCAGGGTCACACAGCTGCTAAGTGTCTGAGGTCACATTTGTACTGAGGAAGAATGCCTCTATCCACTGTGGCTCCCTGCTGCCCCAGAAGAGAAACTGTCAAGAGGGGAAAAAATGTACTTTTTTTTTTTTACCGAGAAAGGTGTCCTAATATACAGAAAGAGGTGAAACACATACCTAACACTGAGAGCCATTCCCAAATGATAAGCAGTTAAAGGAGGTGAACAGTTTTCAGGATTGCAAACTGTCAATGACCATCTGAAAACACACTTGAAATCACTCATTCTACAGAGAAATGGGGATGAACACAACTCAGACTCCACCTCAAACCATGTAAGACAGCAGACAGAACCAAAGCCATTTATTGTCCATGTTGGCGGGGCTGTGAAAAGTCAGGCAAACCTAGCACACGGCTTGACACATATCAGCTGAAGAACAGCTGTGAATTAGCTCCACTCTTCTGGATGCCAACTTGGTACTATGGCTAGTGAAGCAACTCAACTTTGTGTATCTTTGGACTGAGCAGTCCCACTCCTGGGCTTATAGCCCAAGGAAGTCAAAGACAGAAAACAAGGTCATTCCTCTCTGCCTCCCCCGCCCCCAATTCAGAGCAGCACTCTATTGGAGAGGCCACATAGTACAGTGAAAAGACTCCTGGACCTGGAGTCAAAGGGATGGGTTCAAATCCCATCTCTACTATTTACTGCTTATGTGACAACCTCTAAGTGCCTCAGTTTCCTTCTCCAGAAAAGGAAAATGTTGGCCTACATGATATCCAAGGCCTCTCCCAGGTCTAGAGCTGTACTTCTAATGGTAATGAGGTGACTCCAAGGGCAGAATGTACTCACTGCACCTGGGGGCTTTGCCAAATTATTTTTCTTTATCTTAAGGACAAGGTCAATGTGAGGAAGAGGAAGGACAGGCATCCCAAAATGACCATGATAGAAACACAAAAGACAACAATTAAAAAAAATGGAGTCCAACTCAATTTGGTCCAAAGTCAATTCCTCCACGAAACCTCGCCTCTCAGAAGTCACAAAGCACCTTCTTTCAGACCTAACTCATTCACTGACTTTAATACGGTGTAGAACCACACACTGGAGAGGAATTTAGTCAGGGACCCACTTTATCCAAACCCTTGGTCTCCACCAATAATTAAGCGGAGGGAGCTGCACCTGGAGGCTTAATAAACTTCTGCCTTCTCTTCTTCCTAAGGCCCTTCCACTCTCTCCCACTTTCCCCTCTTCCTTTCTTCTCCCCCTCCCTTGTATGCAATGCTATTCAGGTGGATACTCATCCCAGATAATACTTTTGCCTCGGGTAAAGCCTATATAAACAAAAATCATAAAGCTGTGCTCCAGCCCTACCCCCATCAATGAAACTAAAGTATTCTGAATTAAGTATTTGTATTAAAAACACTCAATTTTGGATTCTAAACAAACGTAGAAGTATCTGATACAGCCTCTCTGCCCGATGGGGTTGGGGGGCATGCCAGCTGTGGCCCCCAATTGGGCCACTCCCTAGCCTGCACTGGAGGGGAGGGCTGCTTAGGTAACTGACAAGGCAGCATGGAAAGCGGAATGGGGCCTGGGAAAGGTGGTGGCCTGCTCAGGAGCACCAGACCCCTTCCAAAGACCTTCAGTAATGGCTTAGGGAGCCCACTTGTGACCTCTCATGATTCACAAGTGCTTCTGTGCAACTGGGGTTGGTGGTCAGCTGTCTCTGCCAAGAATCTTGGAGCAGAACCACCAAGAGAGGACTGTAATCCCCTACCTCCAGAGCCTGGTCACTAAATCTCTGACACTTGTGATGGCCACTGTATTGCAGGAACTTCTGTGTGAATCAGGGCTTCCAAACAAATGTTTTCTTCTCATCTCATTTGGAGAAGAGTGAGGAAAACATCCTAACACATTTCATCACAACAAAAAAGGATGAGCTGTTTTCACAGGTCCACCAAGTGCTGGCCTGCCCAGCAGCCTCCTGGCATTTTCAGGTGGCTACAAAGCTGCTGCCATTTCCAGTCTGCTCACTGAGCACCATTATCCTTCTCAATGTCTTCCATTCCTTGACTAGACCTACCCAAATGTCACCCTGACTCTACGACAGAGTCCCATTTTGAGCTTCCCCCTTCTAACACTGCTGCTTACAAGCTCAGATGAGGGGCAGACGAGGGAGACGTGGGGCTTAAAAATCATACAGGGACATAGGTGAAGACCTGAACGGGGCCCAACGCTCAATCATTGAGATCCATTATATATGGCCCAGAGTTTGAGGGACTTGACCAGGGCAGGACAGGTAGGAGAAAGTGAAGATTTCAGCCCCGATGCTGCATCATACCAGCAGCCCAGGGATTCTGCAAATGACTCCAAGTATGACCCTGGGCAGTCAATCAGCAAGTTTTTATTAAGCACTCTCTGTGCCAGGCACTGTGCTAGAGGATATGATGACAAAAAGAGAGAGGGTCTGTGCCTACCCTCCAAGAGCTAATGGGGGTAAGACACACAACATTCACAGGCAAGTGACCAGATACAGTGATCCAATGGGGGAGGCAGGATAGGTGTCCTGGAGGGGAAGCCCAGGCCTCTCCAGGAGGTGGTAGAATGGGGTATACAAGATGCAACAAGTGAGTCTGTTGGTCTGTAGCCTCATGAGCCCGAGAGGGGGTTTTCAGGGTTTTAAATGCCAAACAAGAGGCTGCTCTTTGTCCTTAAGGCAAGAGGGAGCCGATGAAGTTTCTGGAACAGTCAAGTCACCGTCAGACCTGCCAAAGCCAGATCACTTTCACAGCTGTGAGGAAGAGGGACTGGAAGGGTGAAGAGCCTCTGCAAGGAGGTGGAAGGTGAGTGATTAGGGCTGTGGCATGAGGACAGAGAAGGGACCTCTGGGGTCACTGAGTCTAGCCCTTTCGTTTTACAGATGAAGAAACTGAGGCCCAGAGAGGGTAAACGATTTGACCAGGATCAAGTGCAGGATTTAAAGCTAAGGCCACCTGACTCCAAGCCAAGGATGCTACACATTATGCCGTATTATCTCAAAGGCATGGCACTTGACCAGACACCAGGGGGTGAGGGTCAGTGATGAACCAAGCATGACTTCAAAGGACCCAGGTGACTTGGGGCTGGGGGTACAGGGCACAAAATTGAGTTCCACTTGGAGGTGGATTTGAGATGCCTATCTAACAGCCAAGCAGAGATGCCCAGCCTGCAGCTGGACAAGGGAGCCGAGAAATCAAGACTGAGATGGGACCGGATGTGGATCTGGGAGTCAGTCATCTGCACAGACTCTAACCTGGCAACCCCTTTAAGCTTTTCACCTACAAGTAGAGGAGTGGACCAGGGGCCCCAAAGCCAGAGAAAGGTCTAAGATTCCCAATCCAATCCTTTTTGCCAGGAAACCCTCCCAAAGTTAATTAGCCCCCAAAGGGCCCTGGCCAGGAGGCCAGTTGTTTTCTTACATCTCCCCATCAGAAGATAAGCTCTTTGAGGCCAAGGAGCCGGTTTTGCCTATCTCTGCCTGCCCAACACCTGGCCCACAGCAGACACCTGTGGACTGAATGGCTGCTGTATAACATCTTCCCGTTGGGACTTTGGCTCTCCCTCTGGTCAGAACTAGTCGTTTGCAGAAAGCTGTAAGGCAGCCCAGTATAGAAATTGCCTCCACAGAGCCTTAGGAGTTGACAGAGACTGAGAGTTAACAGAAGGCTCAGGAACAAGTTACAATGCCAGGGTGGGGACCTCCCAGGCCTCTGAGGCCAGCTCCTCCACTTCAGAGATGAGGAAGCTGCGCCCGGGTTCGGGTGAGGAGTCTGGAAGGGGCCAAATGAGGGGCACAGAAGGAGAAAGAAGAAAGGGGAAAGGAAGAGGCAGAAAAGAAATAAGAGGGGAAGGGAAGGGAGGAGGGGAGGGCGCTTCTCTTCCTCAGGCTCCCGTCTCCACCTTCCCTTCCTCGAGGTCATTTCCGAGCTGCTACAGACCAGGCCCCCGGGGCCCCTTTCTCGGGGGAGGGGGTCAGGAGTTCACCGCTCCCCCCCACCCCACTAGCACACACACCTGCCAGCGCGTGACTCCCACGGGAGCCGCGCACCGCGGCCCTCCCTCTTCCCTCTTCCTCCCGCGCGTGCCCAACACGAATCCTCTCTGCGAGGCTCCCGCTGCGCTCGCGCATCACCCCATCCCCTTCCCCTCCACCGCGGGCGCGAGCTGCTTCCCACCACCTGCCGAGCGCGAGCCCGCTCCTGCGCGCGCACTCCACCTTCGGCCCCCGCCCCCCCCCGAAGCGCGCACGCGCACAGCGCAGCGCGCCTAACCTTTCCCTTCTCTCCCCTCCCCCTTCCTCCGTCGTCGCCACCGCGTCCTGCCCGCTACCCTCCCCGGCCCCCCTCCCCCTCCCCACCACACACCCCTCCCCAAACTGCCCCCTCCCCGGCCGGCAGGAGGCGCGAGCATGGGCCTCCCGGCACGGGCCTCCCTGACTAACT
>CM053623.1:236567839-236625689 GCA_028646595.1 Phalanger gymnotis
GGCAGCCGCGGCAGGGCCGGGGGCGGCCCTCCCTCACTCACCGCTGAGCCGGCGGCGGCGCGCTGGGCTGAGTCCCCGCCGGCCGAGGAGACGGCGTGGGAGACGCGGCCCGAGGGGGCGGGGGCGACTCCCTCCCGCTTCACCTCCGCGAGCGCCGCGGACCCAGAAACTCAAAACAAAATAAACAAACTTTCCCCCTCCGCCTCCCTCCCCCCGCCCCGGCCACAACACAAACAGTCAGGAGCCCGCCTCCTCGGGCAAGCCATTGGTCACGCGCCGCCACTGCCCTCCTCCCACTGGCCCGGCGCGACTGCCAGTCAAGCCCTCGACCCTCCCCTTCGCTCCTCGCCGCCGTCACAGCCTCTCATTGGCTCGAACCATCCCGTTGAGCGAGGTGAGGTTGGCCGGCACGCCTGCGCCAATCACGGGGCCACGCCCCCGACCCCACAGAGGCTGCATCTTCGGTCGCGTACTGAGGTGAAGGGGAAACTAGAGCATGATGGCGGCCGGACCCGTTCTGTCGCAGCCTCTACAGGGAAGAGTGGGGGAGGGTTGTGGCAGCTTGAATCCTCCTTCTCGCGCTACACCCTCACCAGCACCCTTCCCGTCGTTCGGCAGAGTCTAATTAACGGAATCCACCTATGCCCGTTTCCTTATTTACCTCCGAAGAGATCAGAGGTGAGGGGGACCCCCCCCCCCCCGGAGAGGCTGGCCGTCATTGGTCGGGGCAGACGTCACTCTCTGTGTACCCCTCAAAACCATTGGTGGGAAATGAAGAAGTTCCACCTGTCAACAAAAGCGAGCGCTATTGGTCGTGAATTTTGGGGTGGTCTTTCCCAATATTCTATTGGGCAGAAAGGTGTGTCAATCACACGACTTAGTGCTGGGTAGGCTGGTGACCCAGGGGTCTCCTCGCTTTGCCCACGCTTAGGTCAGTCTGCCGAGAGAAGGTCCTCACTTTCCCTGCTCCCGCCTTGGTTTCCCCACTTGTCAAATGACCTGGTTTGTTGAGATGACCTCTAAGGCTCTTCCTAGTTTAGGAAACTCAGTACGTTGGCTTGGAGTTAAGAGGACCTGGGTTCAAATGCTGCAACTGCGCAGTTTGCTCTACGTCTCTTCTGTTTCCTAATCTGTAAAATGGGCACAACTCAGTTCCAGACCCAGTCCCCCCCCCCCATACACGTTGGTCCAGGGCACAGTAACTTTAGCCTGGCTCACGTGAGACGATGCTGTCATGTGCTCTGTAAGTGTCAGTTAGTGTTCTGAGTCTAACTGTGCAGAAGCTCCTTGGACCCAGGGATTTGTTAGCCTGGGCTCAGACCAGCCCCCCCACCAGTATCGTCACGGGGGAGAGGCGCAGGACTGTGATTGGTCTGCAGACTGTGGGAGGGGGTCGTGGGGTCAGGAGGATCTGGCTTGTGGCCTGCGCAGAAGGGCAGTGATAACATGGGGTCTACCCCAGGATCCTCCTATGGAGCTGAATGGACCCTGAGGCCATCTAGGGCCTGAACCCTGCTTCCTAGATCAGGAAAATTGGGGACCACAAAAGTGGACCAAGGTGGGGTCTGTGGAGTCAGGAGGACACCACCCTGGGTGAGCGGCTGCATCTCAGCCTCGGTTTCCATATCTGTAAAATGAGAATAAAAGCACTTTCCATACAGGGTAGTTGTGAGAACCAAATGAGATTTAAACAAAAAGACCTGCCATTCAGAGAGTCCAGACGTGAGGCTTGAGGGGGCAGCACTTTGAGTCCTCTTAGGGAGGCCAGTGGGCACAACCAGAGTTTCCAGAGGAAGACGCAATCTGAGGTTCAAAGGCCCACCTCCTTGTATGCCATGCTGTGAGCCACTCCCTACAATACAGAGACGCCCCAATCAGAGGCTCGGTTGGAAGGGCCCTAGGTGGCAGCTGGAGTCTAACCTGGCCCACCCAGTCACGCTTAAAGCTCTCCATTGATGAGAGACTCACTACCTTCCCAGGTAGCCTCTTAGCTCTAATCAAAACTGAACTAGCAATGAATGACCAGGGCTCTGCCAACACCCAGGGGGCGTGTCCTTCCCCTGGAGGACCAGGGAAGACCAGACCCCAGGCTTCTGGCCACAAAGCCCCTCTCCCTATCAACTTCCCATCAGGGAGGAATGGGCACCAAAGCCCTAACCTCCCTTGTCCCCAATGCTATCCCCTCTTTGTGGACCCCAAGGACTGTGATGTATCTATAAGACCTCTGCATGTTGGAGTCAGAGAACATTAACTGAACTCTTAGCTCTGCCTCTTGCTAATTATGGGACTTTAGGCAAGTTTTTTCCTGTCTCCAGGCCTCAGTTTCTTTATCTGTAAAGTGAGAGTCTTCTGAGGCCCCTTCTAGATCTGAAACTGAGCCTATGATCCTGTCCCTCCTCTCAGTCACTCTGTTCTCATTTCACCAAGACCCAGCTTTCATCTCCTGGCTGCCTCTCCAAGGCACATTCTCTGACTCTCACGGCCAGGAGGAGGGCTGGGCGTCCTTCTCGGCCCCTCTTCCTCCTCCAGACCTTCCCCTGCCCTGCAACCTCTCTTCCTTTAAAGTTCACTCCGTTCTCGTTACCCATGAGCCTCAAGATCACTCTCCCTGCTCCCTAATAAGTGCAATACCCAGCTCCCCAACTTCAGTCCATCTCCTGCCCACCTTCAAACAGTGCCCTCTTGGGTCAAGCAGAACAAGCTTTATCACCACATGATGGCCTTCACATAGATGAAGACAGCTATAAACCTCTATAGGGCAGCTAGGTAGTGGCTCAGTGGATGGAGTGCCAGCCCTGGAATCCAGAAGACCTGAGTTCAAATCCAGCCTCACACAATTACTGTCTTTCCTTGCTTGCCTCAGTTTCCTCATCTGTAAAATGAGCGGGAGAAGGGAATGGCAAACCACTCCAGTATCTTTGCCAAGAAAACCACAAATGGGGTCATGAAGAGTCAGACATGACTGAAAAACAACAGAACACAGACTCCCTTGACATAAACCCCTGAAAGAAGAACAATATGAAATGAGTTCCTACGGGATACTTGATTGGTCACACTGGTGTCTTACCATACACTGCCCCTAATCCCCTTCTTGACATGCAGAGAGTGAGTACACTGAGGGGTCTGCCTCCCCAGGATTGGGAAAAATATCTTTGTGCTAAAATGCCATTTGAATTTGTCGATGATACAAAGATGCTAGCCAGGGAGTGGAGAGCAAAGGAAATAGAAGGGACCTTCGAAACCATCTGGTCCAACCCTCCCATTTGACAGATGAGGAAACAGAGACCCTGGGAGGGGAGTTGTAGGAGCTCGAATTAGTGCAGCACTTAAATGTTTATGAAGACTTTCCTTACATCCAAGTGTGGGGTAATAGAAGGTAAGCTCTTTGAGGGCAGAGGCTGGGGTTTATTTTGGAGGGTGGTCATATCCCTAGCTCCTGACTTGGGCGAGTGGCATGCAGCAAGCACTTAACAAATGCTCTTTGAATGAATGAAGCAGAGAGAATAGGCATTATCACTCTGTTTTACAGAGGAGAAAATTGATCTGCCCAACTGTACACAGACAACAAACACGGCAGAGCCAGGATTCAATCCTCAAATTCTGATTCCGAGTCCAGAGCTCCTTCCACTTCATCTCAAGTCCAGCTGTGTCAGTCAACGAGGTGGTTTTCCTAGGCTTTTAAAACAGAACAGTCCTTTCCCCTCTCCCTTTCCCAAAGTCTTTCTTTTTCTCTCCTAGCTACATCATATTCTTGAGAGAGTCAGAGCACAGAGTCAGCAGGAATAGAGAAGAAAGAAGTAACAAGCAGATAGTTTGGCAGGTGAATTATTTATAGAATGCAAACGAAGCATCACCAGGCCCTAGACAACTGTCTGGGCAGCTCCTAGTGCTACACAAGTGTGTCCTGATGGCCAGTTGCCAAGAATCTGCTGTTCTATGGATGTGTTTGGCTTAACGGAGCTGCGTAGTGCTCAGGAGTGAGCCCCCAGTGAAGAAGTCAGCCAGATCATGGTCCCTGGGATGGAAGGTCAGCACAGGATTGCAGCCTATATTATTACACTTTGGATAATTAACATTTCACCAACCAAAAGCCCCCACCCGGCCATAGCTTCACTAAGATCCCCGCCCTGTTCCAAGCTGTTGGGTAATCAACGCCTCCGGTGCTCTCTTAAGAATAAAATGACAGCAGTCACCAGTTAATGATGCTCAGGGCCTTTCAACAGAGGAAGACCCAGCATTTTACAAATAGCAATTAAGAGTTAGGTGGCAAGCATCTCCAGACACCAGCTGACAACTGGCTGGCAAACTCGAGATCATAGGACCTCAAAGCTAGAAGGAACCTCCTTCGGGACAACCTTTGTCTGACCAGGAAATCTTCCCCCTCCCCCACCCCACCCAGTACAGCACTGGCTCTGGGTGGCATCTAGCTGAGGCCTGGCCCGTCTTCCCTCCTCAACTCTGCCTTCTAGAGCCATAGGAACCTAGCCTTAGAGCCGGAAGGGACCCTAGAGATCGGCTGGCACATTATTGGCACTTTGCAGAGGAGGAAATGCTGAAGCCCACCCAGGGTAAGTGACTAGCCCAGGGTCACACAGTCAACATGAGTCAGAGGTAGGACTAGTGACCAGGGCTTCCCGACTCTGAGGTTGATCCTCTATCCACTACGATGTGCTGTCTGTGTCTCTTGATATATATGTATATGTATACACACACACACAGAGCTAAATCTCTATATATCATCTATACACAGATAGAGGTGGCATTTTCATAATATTTACTTATCCATTGTGCCCCCCTGGTAAGATGTAAGTGCCTTACACATAGGGACCACTTTCATTTTTGTCCCTGCATTCCTAGGACCTAGCAAAGCATCTTGTCCATAGCTGGTGCTTCCTAATGACTTACTGAATCCAAGTGATTTAGGTCATTACCTCTAGAATCGGCTCAAACTAAGAAAGTTTTTCTTTACCTTCAGCAGAAATAGGCCCCCGTCACATCCTTTCATTGCTCCTCATTCCTTTATTTAAGACAACAAACAATGTGAGAAGGGCCCCAGAGGTGCCTTCATTCTACAGGTGAAATGTGGAAGCCCAAAGGGCAGTGTCTCTCACAAGGTCACATGGGGTAAGATTCACACCCAGACTCTGACTCGCAGAGCCAGCGTCTTCCCCCCCAACCCCATTGCCAGCTAAGCCTCAGCTTCTTCCTCTTTAAAATCAGGGGCTAAAATGTTGAGTGATGTGGCCTGGATCCTCCGGAAAGTTTGGTCTCATGAAGCCTGGGACCCCTGCTCAGAATTCTGTTTTGAAAAGCATAAAATAAAACACACAGGAGTAGGAAGGAAACTAATTATAAGAAAATACAGCCATTGTGAGGTTTGGGTTTTTTTAAATTTCAGGAGTCCCAGGTTAAGAAGCCCGGGGCTAGATGAGCTCTAAAGACCCTTGCCGCTTTCCATCTGTGATCCTGTTTGAGACAGACACCCCCACAGTGCAGAGCACTCAACTTCCCTCAGGGGCCATCCCGGATTGGTCCAAGTGGTCTATGGGACCACCCCTAATCTTTGCACTTTTAAGAGCCCATTATCCCTAAGAGCCTTATCCCAGAGGCTGGTCTCCAGAGAATTTTCCCACCTTGTTTTATGGAGGCTACTTGTCCTAGAAGATTCACCCACTTGAAACAGTGAGACTCCTGCCCCCTGAAGGCCAGGGAAAGCATGGTTCTCATTTGAAAAGGTTTGAAGGAGTTTTTAATGTTTCTAGCAGTGTGGCATAGTATATCATTAAGTCAGAATTCATGACTTCAAAGATAACCATGAATATGCCTGAATGGTGCAGAATTGCAGGATATAAGGAATTCTCTAAGGAGAAGGCAGAGGAGTTAAAGCATTTATTGAAATTCAAAAGTAGCAGACCCACGGACCAGTGTCCCCAATTCGACATCCTGGCAAGAATCTTCCAAAACCAGTATGCCTATCTCATAATAGTGACCAGGAGGCCACAAAAAAACATTATGGCAGCAAGCCAAGCCATACTGGTGCTTCCTCCTCCAGTGCCAGGGCCCTCCAGCAAGAAGACCACCCACTGGCCTCAAGCCCTTGCTCGGCACTCTCTGGTCTCCTCGAGGGTCAGTCCTGCTTTTTTTTTTTAGTGCTTGCTGCTGTCACCGCCGCTTCCGCCACAATCTCCAAGCTGTGTTCCAGCTAGTTGACTGCTTCCTCTCTCCTACAGTCTCTCCAACTGCCCCTTAGCTCTGCTTCAACCATTCAGCAAGCTCCTCCCACCACAGTCTTCCATTGGCTCCAGTCCTAGCCACTCCCCCCAGGACCCTAGGAGCCCCGCCCCCAAAGCCCTCTCAAATGGGTGGGAAAGATTTTCCTATTCACTGATTGCCTTTACATATAGTGAAAGGAGTAATGCATTTGGAGTTGGACTATAAATTCTACCTCTGCCTCTCTCTAGCTGGGAGACTTCTACTACATCTCTTACTCTCCCAAGGCCTTGACAACCCCATTAATGAAATGAAGGGGTTGAACCTCTAGTGTCCCTCGGACTCTACATCAGTGAAGCTCAGGGTGGAGAGACAGGGGCCAAGAAGTGGGGGAAGAAGAGATGGCCTTAGGGCACCCTCTCTCCCTCCCCATGGGTAGTAGGTCTTGCAACAGGGACCTTCTCAGAAGTCTGTGGGGCCACAGCTTGACTTGGAAACTGGTTATTTACCTAGAAGAGGGTAGACACGTGGTGATTTCAAAAGGGGAGATGAGATTGTGGGTCCAGGAGGGATAAAATGCCATGAATGGCTTCCCTAGCAAAGCATGCATGAAACAGCAATCAGTGATAAGATACTTCAATCTCAGGACAAATGGGTGATCTCACCATGGGAAGACATCTTCTGGCACGTCAGTTTGGAGCTTCTTGGTGCCATTTCAACCTGTCACATTCTTGTCCAGGTCCTTCCATAAATCAACGATGGAGGCTCTGTCCAAGGTTCTGGAGGAAGTCTTCTCCTTTCTACATTTTCCAGTGTCAATCAATAAGCATTTATTAAGCACCTCCTGTATTCCAGCTCTGTGCTGAGTGATGGAGATACAAAGACAAAGCTGAAACAGACCCTTCCGGGGAGGAGAGAATATGGACCTGAATAAGCACAAGGCACATTTGGGAGTTTGAGGGCAGGATGGCCACTAAGAGCTTGAGGAAAGCTTTGTGTGGCAGGTGCCCCTGCTAGTGCAGCATTTAGGCCATCCCTAGAGTTTGAAGACCTTGGCCACCATGGACTAGGGTGTACTGGGACAGGAATCTTCTTTGCAACCTACCTGACAAGGGCTCCTCATCCAGCTTTGGCCCAAAGACCTCCACAGGTGGGAAAGCCCATCATTGAATCTTCCAAAGATGCCCATCCCTCTTTGGAATGCTGTGATCAGGAGCAAGTGGTTCTTGACATCAAGCTTAAATTTTCTTCTACAGTGAATACCCGTTGTCTCTAATTCTGCCCTCATGGGTCAGACAGAATAAATCTTTCCTCTTCTACATACATCAGTTCTTCAGACACTTGAAGACTGCTCCCCCTTGAATTTTTTCTTCTCTAGGTTAAACACTCCACACTCCCTTCGATTGATCTTTATAGGGTCCTCTACCATCTTGGTTACCCTCCTCTGAATCCTCTCCAATGTGTCAGTATCCTTCCAGAAGGACACAACACCCTACATATCATCTGACCAAGGCATCCCTCCATTCCTCCATCCATCCATCTATCCATCCATCGGTAAGCATTTACTAGGCACCTACTACCTGCCAGACACTGGGGATACGAATACGGAAATGAAATCTGCTCCCTAGGCTAGTCCACTATGTCACTCTTAACGAAGCACAAGGCATCATCTTTCACTGCTGTCACATATCTCCCTCCTGATATATCTCTTATGATGTTACTTCCTCCTTATCATACTTCTGGAAATTGACTTTTTTAGCCTATTTGTAAGACTTTACATTTATCAAAACTAAATCTAAACTTATGAGATCCTTCCTAATCTTGCATACCAAGGTTTTTTTGAATCCTGATCCAGTTACCCTCTGTAGGCTAATCATCCCTCCCTCCTCTGTGTCCTCTTCAAATTAGATGAATGTCATTTTGTTGATAGTAAACAGCACAGATGCCAGGGACTCTTTGCTAGAGTCCTTCAGAGGTGAAATCACTAACCATTACAGTTTGGATAGAGTTGTGATCCATCAAAGTATATGAATTCTGCTCCTATCTTTTTCTTAAATCAGGGCCTTTGCTCTTTTGTGGTCCTTCAGCACCTTTCCCAGTCTCATTACCTTTCAAAAGTCACTTACAGGGGCTTAGCAAACGTGCCCCTTAGTGCTTTCAGGACCCAAGGATATATAATTCATCTGAGCCTAGGGGCTTGAACTCCCTAAGTCTCCCTCTATATACTGGGTGCCAGCACCCTGTTATTAATTTTTTGTTGTGTCATTTCTAGCCCAAAGGTCATAGAATGGCAGATTTTGAGCTGAACGGAACTTTGTCATTTTGTTCAGCCCCGCATTTTACAGATGAAGAAACCAAGACTCAAAGAGGTGAGTGGCCCAAGGTCACCAAGGTAGTAAATGGCAGGGCCAGGGTTTGAACCTAGGTCCTTAGAGTTTGAATCCAGCCATCTTTCCACTATACCATGCAGCCTCTGCCATTCTCCTTAGCAGAGAACACAGAAGCAGAATTAAGCTCCAGTTTCCCTCCCCAACCTTTTTTGGAGTCATTTCCCCAGAAGGGCTAAAACCAACCTTGCCCCCAGAACCCTTTGTTATTCTTATCTTTCCTTAGCAGCCTCAGCTTCTTCTCAACATCAGCACTCCCCACACTGTTTTTGCCTTGCCACGTGACCCCACCCTTGTATCCCTTCCCTTAAGCCTGCCTTGGCTCCCATCTTCCATGTTTTAAAAATCTCAGTTGGTCAGTGAGGCCCCTGTATATCCACTCCAGGCTCTTTAAGCAACTCTCCATTTCCTTCCCCATCACACTCTGTGTCCTTAGGATTTCGTTATTAAGATCTTCTCATCTGTTCTGGAAAACTGGATCTCCTATAGAATTTTAGTCCATGGGATATTACCTGTCCCTTCCCTGAAACCTCAAATCTTCCTTCTTTTCTCTATCACACATTCTAAGTTGCAGTGGTCATTTCCCCCAGGGTTCCCTTCCTGTCCACCCCACCCCAACAGGCTCCTCCCTGACAGTGAGAACCAGATCCAGAATAGAATTTCTTCTTGCCCATTCCCCCACCTTTTGAAGGGATGACATTATCCTTAGAGCAAACCAAGAAATTATTTGTTGCTAGGCTTTTGGCAGAGAGAGAACTCTCCTGAATGTTTAGTTAATTAAAACCCCCTTCCTCATGCCTCTGGACCAGCCTTGTGCACTGTTTGCCCATCTCATCTATTTCCTCCTCTAGCTTGGGTAGTCTGTAGTAAAGCCATACAACAACATTGCTTGTTTCTACCTGTTCTCAACCTTATTCCCCCAGATTTCCTTTTATGAATATATATATGTATTTTTAATATACAATTCTCCTCTATTCCTTCGCCTCTTTATCATGTTTCTTTTGAATAAAGAACATCCTTCCTGTGCCATACTCTAGTCACAGATTTCATCCCATCAGCTCCCAATGATACCTGTGAGGCAGGGATGCGCTGCCAAATGTTTAACAACTGGCTCTGAGGGGGAAAAAATGTTCTTGGGACACACCTTTATGTTTAATCTGTAGTATTAATATTTTCTCGATCTTAATTCTCGACAGTCAACAGAACAGTAAACCAAGCTCTGATTTGTCTCATTTGCAGATCTGAGATGTGAATGCTCACACTGAATACTTAACACTTGGTTCTACTTATTTGTTAGGTGCTCAGATCCTTCTTGCTCCTTGTTGTGCATTTGTGTTCAGACGCAAAGAGAAAAAAACGTGGCATAGTGGCTAGAGTGCTTTACTTGGAATCAAGGAAGGCCTGAATTTGAATCCTGCTTCAGACAATTGCCCTGGGCAAGTCACTTGACCTCTCTCTTATTCTATAAAATGGAAATAATCATAATGTCTTCTGACATTATGCCACCCATTGTAGCTACTCTCTTTGTGCTATATGGTTCATATAAAGGCAATTTTCTCCCTTGCCCTTCCTTTTCAGTCGGGAGACTTCAGATAAATGTGTTTTTACCAGACCTTGTTAGGTGTGCTCCATCCCTGGCTGGGAGCCTGTCATGCTTACATTCTAAACCATGCCTGTTATTCCTCACTTTTGACCAGTTGTAGAATTACAGTGATCGATGAACAAAGATCTTTTCTCCTTTTCTCACTTTAATTTTCTTTGTATGCTTCTTGAGGGGAATAGTTTAAACTCCTTTTGTTCCAATTCTGTGCAACTTTTAGGGAAAAAATACTCTAGATTCTTTTAATCTAGTAAACTGTCATTCTGATCTTGGAGATCTAGACTTTCATTTGGTTTCTAGATATGCTATTCTAAATGGTTTGCGTTAATCCCTCGGTCTGAACCAATAATGACTGCTTTGTGTTACCCAAAGGGCTGGGAGCCATACCAAATAAGGGGTTTCCTTTCCTCCCCTTAAAATGATTCTGTGATCTCAGCCATTGGCCTGGTCAGGCTCAGGGCAAGGGGAAATTCCTGGGAGTGATTCTGTGGTTTCCCTGGAAGCTGCGACTGAATGACTGGTTGGACTTTCTCCAGCCCAGATTTCAGTACTACAGAGAAGTCACGTGTCCTTGGCTATGAGTTCTCTCCTGGAACCTTCTCTCTCTCGGAACTTGTGAAGGTGGAGACTTCCTTGCAGTGGGACATGGTTCAAAGAATCAGACATCTCACACTCCTGGCTGGGGCCATGGCAGTAACCTGAGTGAAAAGAAGGAAGGGGCCAATCTGAAAACCAAGGAGGAATTGAATGATATGCCAGGATTTCTTATTAGCCCTCAAAAGAAAACATTTGAAATGAGGTCTGCCTTCAGGTGGGAGCAGAGTCCACTTCATTTCGGTTGTGCTTAGGATTAGTCCAGTTGGGGAGACCCCTTTCCCCTAACACGCCACATTGCACAGAGGACAGTCTTACCTTTGGTATGGCTAGCAACACTGCAGGATACAGAAAAGGCCTAAAGAGAGGACCCAGGGGGTTGATAGTTAGGCCTTACTTTGGGCTGTGGGAGGTAAGTGTTGCCAGAGGAAAAAAGGGTCTCCTAGTCACCCCCCACCCCTTAACACTAGGTCCATCCTGTTTACTTCATGCTAGTTATGACTCTGATGGAAGAAATCCATGCTCAGAATGGAAGGAGCAAGGGCCTTGAGGACTCCAGTCGGGCCCAGGTATCAGGGATGTGAAGGTGCAGCCCTACCCAGAGCTGCCATATTAGGGCTGACTTTCTGCTCTTCCAAATACAGCTGATTATCTAGGATACCCTTATAAGCATTTAATAGGCGGTTTATTAGCATCTACTGCCCATGAAACTACCTATGACACACATCACTTCTTCGCAGTCACCCTTTCTGTTCTGTGAGTCAGCAGGTCCTGAAAAGCTGGTTAATCTAACACCTCCAATGACATACCATGGCCATTTATTTATTAAGTGCAAAACAAGACTGGGGCTGAAGGAAATGCAGGGCCCCATGAGATGGGGTTCCTCCTTTCAAGGACCATGCCATCCAGTGCAGGGTTGGGGCACAGAGAACTTGAAGGTGGCAGGTATCCAAACAGGCAGTACTATACTATTGAATCTTCCCCTGACCATTGCTAGTCACAGGCAGAAATCTGGCATCAGTTAGCTAGTCAACCAACCAGCAAGCATTCATTAAATACCTACTATTGTCTATGCCAGTCAGTGGGGATTCAGAGACAAAAGGGAACTAGTTTCTGCCCTTAAGGAGTTTATATTCTCTCTGGGCAGACAACCTGTACATGTGTATTTTAAAAACATACAAAATAAATACAGGATAGTTTTGGGAAGGAGGGCCCAGAAAAGGCTTCATGTTGAAGGTGGGGCTTGAACAAAGAACTGAAAACTAGAAAAGAACCCACCTCTGGGGGAAGAGCTGAACAAAGTATGGTATTGGAATGCAACGGAATATTATCACATTGTAGGAAATGATGAAATGGGTAGTTTCAGAGAAACTTGGGAAGATCTATTTGAATGGATGCAGAGTGAAGACAGTAGAACCAGGAGGATGGTTTATGCAAAAACATTGTAAATAAAAGTATTTTGAAAGACTTGAGAACTCTGATGAATGCATTCATCAACTATGATTCCAGAGGACTGATGATGATGCATGTTACCAACCCCTTGACAGAAAGGTGATAGACTCAAGATGGAGAATGTTAGCCGGATCAAACTGCCCTCTGACCTGTGGATGGCTGGAGCCAAACACAGCAGGCTGGAGAAAGGAGAGTCAGGAATCAACCAAGTTTAATTTCAAAGTGAGGGAAATGGCTTGTAAGCAAGGAGGGCCCTAGACCCAAGTGCTAAGGCCCCGCCTGGGGGGAGGGGGAGGGGACACCCAAGGCAGCATGGGGAGATCTCAATGCTTATACCAATGGTTGTGCAGTGAGCTACTGTAGCCCTGACGATAAGGAGGAACAGCAACAGTGTGACAAGTTTGATTCGTAGAAGGTCTTCATGGCAGATCTTATCTGAGCATGTCTGGTGCTCATACAACCTCAGAGAACACCTGGTGCTGGTCAAAGCAATATGGTAGTTATGTGAGATCATGGTGATGGGGGTGGGGGGAGTGTAAAGGCTTATGGTTATACCAAGCTCGGGGCACAGCCTCCTGGCTGGGCCTCAGCTCTGGAAAACAGTGCATCTCCGAACATCTGGACAAGAACAAGGCAAACATTTTTGGACACAGCTGATGTGGGGATTCATTTTGCTTGATTATGCATCTCTGTTATGAGGGTTTAGTTTCTTTTTCAAATGGGATAGGAGAGTAGGAGGGAAAAAGAAGGGATAGGGATGGGGGAAAGAGAGAAAGAGAAGAGGGAGGGGGAGGAAGGAAGAAAGGGAGGAAGAGAAAAGGAAGAAAAGATTAAGTTCATTGAGGGCCTTCTAAAAAATGCACGTAATAGGAGAAACGCCAGAAGGAAGTACCAGCAAGCACAACAGCTTTGAAAGCTACAGGTTGAACTTCTTCTATATTTAAAAAGGAAACCCAGCTGCCCATAGGAGAGAGTTATAATTTTATGTACGTTCTATTTCTCTCCTATATGGAAATGCCCATTTTCTTTGGTGTTATATTAAGTTTGGACTAAAAAGTACATGGCACTTGACCTGAGTCTTCAAGGAAATTAGAATTCCCAGGTGGGCTTTGCCATTCTGTATGCCCTCTTTTTACCTCTCCACGTATCCAAAGCCTACATTTCCCTCAAGGTTCATCTCACGTCCTCCTCCCCCGACCAACCCCACTAAACAACAGTCTTTCCCTTATTCTAAATTCCGTCAGCATTTATTTAAAGTGATCATCCTTGAAGCAAGTCACTTTCACGCCCTTGTTTCTAGTGTCTTATCTACATTTACGGTATTTTTTAAAAAATGCTTTGTATCTCCTTTGTACTTACCATGGTACTTTGTATTCAGTAGGTGTTTAATGGATGTTGTCATTGCATTGTCTATTACCTTAGAATTCTTTTCTATTTGTTTATAAGCTTGTACTGCAAATTCACAAGTTATACAAGTCACACACAAAAGTAGTTTATCTTGAGATGGCATTTTCATCTCCCTAATTAAACTGTAATCCCTTCAGTAACAATTTGCTTACATTTACATGGTACTTCATGGTTTAGAAGCACTTTCATTGGCTCAGAGATTTAAAGGAAGAAGGGACCTCCAAAGCCATCTAGTCCAAACCCTTCATTTATAGGTGAGGAAACTGAGGCCTGCAGAGGCAAAGTGGTTTACTCAGGTGGTAAGTTCCAGAGCTAGGATTGGAACCAGACCCTCTGATTCAAATCACACCCACTTTCCAGTGTCCCAGCCTCTCTCTTCACAATAAACCAGGGAGTTTAAGTAAGAAGTTCCATGAGGTGAAGAATGATGTGAGCCAGGGCAGACAGAGGCTTCTGGTTTGTGTCCCAGGGAAAGAAATCCCCGCTGTCTTCTGTCTGGGTCAGCCCACATCTGAATTACTGCCACATCTTGGAAAGGACAGGCTGGAGGGTTCCCAAATTGTGAGGGGACCAATGGATAGGTGGAGAGAGACTTCAGGGGACCGGACGCCCCCTTCTATGGAGGGTAGATCAGACTTATTTGGATTTTGACCCAAGAGCGATGGATAGATATTGCAAGGAGAAGATTCAGCTCTATGTAAGAGCCTCGCAGAGCTTTCCAAAAGCTTTCCTAAAGTGGCAGGTGTCTGATCCATCAGACAGTAGGCATATAATAAATATGTGCTGGTTGATTGATTTATTGATCCTGGAGGAGTTCAGGTAGAGGTTTGAAGGCCACATGTGGTTTAGGCTACGAGGCCTCTAAGGTCCTTCTGTGACCAAGTTTGTGATTCTCCTTAGGTAGAGCAAGTGAAGGGAAAAAAAAAAAAGAAATGTGCATTTATAGTTGACCACAGGGCGTCGCTCTTATCCCACGATGTTTTTAACTGTGGGCAAAGGATGCAAGAGAAAGTGTTGGTTGGAACAGAAAGAGTAACGTTCTAGACTGGGAGCTGCAAAGAGATCTTAGAGGCCGTAGAGTCTCCGATTTGGGACTGGAAGGAGCTTCGAAGACAATCTGGTCCAACCCACCACTGTACAGACGAGAAAAAAGAGATTCAAGAGGGTCAAGGATCACACAGGTAAGGCGTGGCCCAGTAGAACACAGGCCACTGACCCTAGGTACCGCCAGCTTTTCCATTGTTCCACACAGCCTTTGTCATCTCATTTGGCACCCCCATTTTACAGATAAGGAAACTAGGAGAAGTCTCTTTTTAAGCACAAGCAGGGGAGGGCTATGCCTTGAAAAGTAACACGACCCAGGGCAGAGCTCTGTGATGCCTCTGAAAAGAAAACCCTGCCATGCCACCCACTCCATCATTCCCTAAGCGCCTCCTGCATGAGTCAGAAGTTTGAGGCGACTGTGCGAGCTCCCTCTTCCTTATCCCACACCTCAAAACCCCATTGCTTGCCCTCCCCTCAACTCCACTGGTTTCAGAGGAAGAAATAGCCCTTCCTGCCAAGCCCCCAATGCCGTGTTTGTGTCCTTGATCCCATGTCTTGTCTTCTTCAGGACCTTGCCCCTTTAATCACCCCCCTCCTCCTGTTTTCAGTCTTGCCTGTCTGTCAGCTCCTTGTTTGTTTCTTACAACATGCTCTCGTTGCCTGTATCCTTTTCAAATAAAACAAAACAAACAAACAAAAAAACCAACCTACTCAGTCCTTTTGTCCCCTCCTGTATCTCTCTTCCCCTCCCTTTTCAACCTCTTGTGATCTGGCTTCTGATCCAATTGAAATTTCTCTACGCAAAGCTAGTAGTTGATCAGTACACATTTATTAAGGACCTACTATGTGCCAGGCAGGGGCAGCTAGGTGGCTCAGTGGATAGAATGTTGACCTGGTATCAGGAAGACCTGAGTTCAAATCTGGCCTTAGACACATACTACGTGACCTTGGGAAAGTCACTTAACCTCTGTTTGCCCAGGAGGTAGCTAGGTGGTTCAGTGGATAGAGCACTGGCCTTGGTCAGGAAAACCTGAGTTCAAATGTGACTTTAGACACTTACTGGCTGTGTGACCTTGGGTAAGTCCCTTAACCTCTGTTTACCTTAATCTGCTGGCAAAGGAAATGGCAAACCATTCCAGTATCTTTGCCAAGAAGACACCATGGACGGTATGATCCATGATGAGTCAGACACAACCGAACAACAAATGTACCAGGCCCTGTGCAAAGGGCTGGGGAAATGACAGTTCCTGCTTCTAATCTAATAGGGGATACAATATGTAAATAATGATGTACAGATAAGCTATATAAAGGATAAATAGGAAATAATTAACAGAGGGAAGGCACTAGAGTTAAGAGGGATTGGACAAGGCATTTGTAGAAGGTGGGATTTTAGCTGGAACTTGAAGGAAGCCAGGAAAGCCAGGAGGGGGAAAGAGGGAAGGAGAGCCTTCCAGGCCTGAAAAGCAGCCAGGGAAAAAGTGCCCAGAGTTCGGAGATGGAGGGTCTTGTTCAAAGAACAGCCAGGAGGCCGGGGGCACTGGATCCAAGAGTTGTAAAGACTGGAAGGGTTGGGGAGGGAGATCATGGAGGACTTTGAAGCCAAACTGAGGATTTTCTGTTTGATCTTGGAGATGACCGATGATTTCACACTTCCCTTTGAGGGGAGCTTTTCCCAGTCTTCACTTGGTCTCTCTGCGGTTTCTGTTACCTTTATGGGACCTTCTCCCCTCCCTTGACGTCTCTGACATTCCCATCTCCTGGTTTTCCTCCTCCTTGTCTGACTGTCCTCCTCAGTCTCCTTGACTTGGTCATCACTTGCCTCTCGCTCTCCAAGCAAGGCTTTGTCCCAGGCCCTCCCCTCTCTCTTGAATCTGATCCATTGTGTTCAATGACCACCTCCGCTCAGATGACTCTTAAATCTATTGATCTAGCCTTAGTATTTCTGCCAGTCTCAGTCTTGCATTGCCAACTGCCTGCTCAATACATTCCCCCGATAGCCCACTGGCATCTCAACTCTCGTGCCCCAAACAGAGCTTGCTATCTTCTCCTCCCCCCCCCCCGCCCCCGCCATGCCCTTCATCCAAACCTCTCCATTTTGATTGAGGGTCCTGCCCTCCTTTCAGTCACCCAGGTTACAGGAATCCCTGACTGTTCTTTCATCTTAATCTCCCAAGTCCTGTCAATTGCACCTCCACATCCACCTTTCTCCATTCACAACACAGGCTCTCATCACCTTTTGTCTTGGACTGCTGCAGTAGCTTTCCAATTGGACATCCTGCTTCTGGTCTCCTCCCTCTCTAGCCCACTCTCCAAACAACTGTCAACCTCCTAAGACGCAGGTGTGACTTGGTTACTCTTGTGTTCTGAAACCCTGGCAAAAGTTCTTTTTTTTTTTTTGGTTTTGTTTAAATCTCTCTCTATCTCTCCCTTCCTCTCTCTGTCTCTGTCTCTCTCTGTCTCTCCTTTTCTCTCTCTCTTTCTTTCTCTCCTCTCTCCGTCTCTCTCCTTCTCTCTCAATCCTTGACTTCCTTCAAAGCTCAGTTTAGATGTCACCTTCACCATTGCTTCTGGTCTCCTCCCTCTCTAGCCCACTCTCCAAACAACTGTCATTATAATCCTCCTAAGACGCAGGTGTGACTTGGTTACTCTTGTGTTCTGAAACCCTCATTTTCTGCCTCAAGAAAAGTCTAGCATAAAAAACACAAAATCCTTAGCCTGGCATCTGAGGCTCACCATGGTCTGGCTACTGCCTGCATTTCCAACCTTTTATCATGTCACTCTATGTCCTATGACCTTCTGGTTATCTCTGAATTGGATATCTCATCTCCTAACTCTGTGCGTTTGTATAAGCCATCTACCATACCTGGCAAAAGTTCCTTTTTTTTGTTTTGTTTAAATCTCTCTCTCTCTGTCTCTCTGTCTCTCTGTCTCTCTCTCTTTCCCCTTCTCTCTCTCTCTTTCTTTCTCTCTTTCTCTCTTCCTCTCTTCCTCTCTCTCAATCCTTGACTTCCTTCAAAGCTCAGTTTAGATGTCACCTTCATCATTCTAATATCATCAGTTGCCCCTGAGAGTTGAATTGAATTTGTGGAAAATAATGCTAGTCACAATCCTTCCCATACACGGGGCTACCTCTCCACAGCCTTCTCCAAATATGCAGGCTTATGATCCTGGACATTTTTCTTTCACCCAGAGCATCATCTCAAAAGGCCCTCAATGGCCAAAACCAGTAGCTATGCTTTGAGCTGGGTCTAGGGCCATTATATGTTATCATTATCGTTCTACCAGATGATGCCTCAGAATCCAATTGTGAGTTGGGGATAAGGAGGGGAAAGGGAAATCAATGTGTTACAATGGCTCACACCTCTTTGGCGATGAGATTTGAATTCAGAGCTAAGAGAGATCACTGAGCACATCTGGTCCACCCACCTCATGTAACAGTTGAGTTTACTGAGGCCCAGAGGCTTTCAGAGACTTGTCCAAGGTCATACGGGTGATAAACATCAAAGACTGGATTCACACCCAGGTTCTCTGGCTCCAAATCTTCCCATACTATCATGCTCCAGCTCTGCTACTAGAGTGCACTGTCTCAGATTCCTGTTTCTTTACTAGATCCTTCTAACTCCCCCTCCTCCACCCCTTTTACAAAGCAAGACCAGAACAATTTTCCTGAAGGTGAATGAAGTAGCTTAGTACAATCTGGGCTGAAAATGATAGCTCTACCAGGAAGAAGAAAATGATGGAATTTTCAAAGAATATCTCAGCAGACAAATTCAGGCTCAGTTGAACAGGATAATCAGCCTGGCAAGGCAAATTACTGCTTTGGGGGTCGGCATGGCTAGGACTAGATGACCTGCAAAAAGCCTTTCCCATTCCAAGAGTCTGTGACTCTGTCACAGATCAGAGGTCCCACATAACAGCCACAAACCACGGTATCTTCAGAACTTCAAAACGCTGAAATAGGACATAGTTTTGCCTTGGACAGCCATCACTCAGCTGCAATAAAGTGAACTGTTAAAACCCACTAAGGGATCCCAGCTTTGACCTTACCCAGACTAGGTTCAGTCCTAGGAAAAAGTAACCTCTGAAAAGAAGGGTGAATATATGTGCAAAAATACTTACAGCAGCAGTTTTCTGGTGGCAAAGAATTGGAAATCGAGGGGATGCCCATCAAATGGGGAGTGGGTGAACACGTGACATAGTGATAGAACAAGTTGTGACATGTGATAGAATACTACTGTGCTATAAGAAATGGTGAACAGGATGCTCTCGGAAAAACCTGAAAAGACTTCCATGAACTGATGCAAAGTGAAAAGAGCAGAACCAGAACATTGTAACAGTAACACCAATATTATACGATGATCAACTGTGAATGACTTAACTATTCTCAGCAATACAATGACCCAAGACAACAGTGAAGGACTTAGGATGAAAAATGCTCTCCATCCCCAGAGAAAGAACTGATGGTGTCTGAATATAGACTGAAGCATAGATTTTAAACTTTATTTTTATTGGGTTTTTATTTTGGTCTCTGTTTTCTTTCACAACATGACTAATATGGAAATATGTTTGGCATGTATAATCTATATCAAATTGCTTGTCTTCTCAGTGTGGGGGTGGGGAAGGAAGGAGAGAATTTGGAAATCAATCTTAAAAACAAATGTTGAAAATTGTTTTTATATGTAATTGGGGAAAAATGAAATACTAAATAAAAAGAAAATGGACCAGCAAAAAATAAAAAGGGTCAGTCTTTTTCCCCCTCATGATCTTTGGCTCTTCTTGGCGCCCCCCCCCCAGCCCCCTCCCCCGGAGCCCTGGGGAAAATAGTTTGCAGCTTAGGTATGACTTATGCCTAGAGTCTTCCCAAAAGGGATTACAAAGGCTTCTAGAAAGGTACACAGTGTACCAGGTTGATCAGACATGGGACACCTATTTATTTTCTCCATACATAATTCATCTTAGGGGAGGTGGGTGAGTGGGAACTTACTGAAACTCTGGTTACACATGCATGCACTTTATTAAGTTTCTGAAGCCCTTACTCCATCACCCATAGAAGCATACTCTAATGGGACCACCTTCCTACACTCAGATAATAGGAATTAGCATCATGAGACAGGTTAATATTCATTTTGACATTATTCATAATAACATAATATCTCTAGGATATTATGGACAAAGTGCCTGACTCTTCCCTTTCTCTTCCAAGTTTTCTTTCCCTTTCCTGACTTTTAGCTCTTCTGCTTTCAACAGGGCTCTGTTCTTCCCTCTTCATTGATGAATTATCAGAAGACGTGGCTTGTAGTCCTGGTTATGCTGCCGACTGACCCAACCCTTGATGAGATTCTTTATCAAGCTGGCCTCTTGCCCTGAGGTAAGTCATAGTCAGTTCTTGGGGATTTGGAGCCTTCCATAAAGGGGAGATAATAATTGGCCAAGATAGCATGGTAGAGTGTGGAGAAAGCTGGATTCGGAGTCAGAGGACCTGGGTTCAGATCCCAGCTCTGCCACTACTGCCTGTGTGGCCTTGAGCATTCTGTGATCTGGGCTTCTGAGGGGGCTGGATTAGATGGCCTTCTGAGTCTGTGAATCTGTGATCTGGGCTTGGCAAGGACAGGGAGCTCTTTCTCACCAATTTCAGTAATTGAGAGAACCAGGAAAAAACCTCTTCTGGGAGCAGCACATGGGCAGTGCTGAAGGAAGTCAGGGGTTCCAAGAGCTGGAAGTGATGTGGGAAAGCATTCCAGGCACAGGGGCCAACTGATGCAAAGCCATGGAGGTGGGAGATGAATGTTGGGAAGAGAAAACACTGTGGAACCCGGTTTAGTGGGAATGGAATATGTGCATGTGAGAGGAAATCACCCAGAAAGGCCCCTTTGAGAAGGCGTCTGTAATGACTTTTGGTCTCACAATGTCCCTGCCCATGAGGAAGGAAGATTACTGCAGGACCAGAGATTTAGAGTTGGCCAGTACATGCTGTGAATTGTCTCTGGTGCCATGACAGTTCACAAAGCATTTCTTCATAAGTTGTCACTTTTAATTTTCATTTGGAGTTAGCCATTTATTGGAAGGCAGGGTAGTATAGTGGGGGGATGGGAATTGCTCCTGGAGTCATCAGATCTGTATGCTCACCTGGGCCCTGCTACTCATTAGCTGGCTGACCTTGAGATAATGCAGGTAAAGTGCTTTGTCAACTTTAAGGTGTTTTATATGTGTGTTGTAGTAGTACTAGTACTAGTACTAGTACTAGTAGTGCTAGTAGACATAGGGCGTCCATTTTAAACAGCTGAATCCCAAACTATTAAACAAGTAGTCAGCAATGAACAAAGGGAAATGAACATCAGAAGGGATACTGACAGGGACTGCCATCATTGTATACAGAAGCTTAATGCCATAGAGCTAGTGCCATAGCAGGGAAGCTGGCAGAACCCAGAAAGCTCTGTGGTCATACTGCAGGCCTGCCCCTGCTTGGTTCTGTTGCCCTTCTGTTTGGTCTCTACATTGTGAAAACTCTCTATGCTGCTTGTGGCTGTTGTTGCAATGCCTGTGTTCTTCTTGTCTCCTGTTAGACCAGGAGCCTCTCAAGGGCGGGGACTGGCTTTTGCCTTGTTTTGTACCCCTAGAGCCTGGCATGTAGTAGGTGCTTAATGCACATTTACTGACTTATTGATTGATGTTTGAAAACGAATGAATGAATATATGATGTTTATTCGGTGCCTTCCCATTTGAAAAACGCTTTATAAACACTTTATTTTATCCTCTTCACAATCCTAGGAGGCAGGTGCTGTTGTTTACCCCACAGATGAGGAAACTGAGGCAGGCAGAAGTAGAATGACTTGCCCAGGGTCCTATAGCAAGTGTCTTAGGCCAGATTTGAACTCAGGTCTTCCTGACTCCAGGCCCAGCACATGATGTGCACTGTGCCACACTTATCATGTTCTCGTATTATTTTTGTTATTATTGATATGAAGCTGTGATTTCACTGCCGTAGGGAGTGCCTTGAGAGGAACCTCCCTCAGCCAGCTGCTCTGCAGCTTAGATAACCTTAGAGTGTTGCCTGGGGCCCAGAGAGGTTGAGTGGTTTCTCTAGAGTCATACAGCAAGTGTGTGTTAGAGATTGAACTTGGACCTGGACCTTCCTGGCTCTGAAGCTGGTTCCCTCTCCCTTGAACCTCCCTACCTCTTTATTAATCATTATTCATAATAACACCAGCTTATACTGGTGACAAAACTGCAATGTGAATGCTAACCACAGCTTCCTGCTAAGTCCTTTGGCAAGCAATGAGTGCTCATTGGGCCTCCTCCAGTGGAGAAGTGGCTCCCAGAGCTGGGCGCTTCATTGACCTCCCAAGGAGACTTAGCTCTTGTTCTGCTCTCAGGACCTGCCCCCTAGAAACCAGGATTTCTACTAGGCCAGACTTTAGGAACCTGGAAGTCTTTTTCCTATTAAGGCTATTTTGTGGGATCTGCATGGGCACAGACTCATGTATCAGGGCCCATGGAGCGGAGGGACACTGGCTGGGAAGCTGGCCGGGGAAGAGCCTGAAATAAAACAGGTGTGTGGATGTGTGAGCCCACATGGCATTAACACCTACTCTGGCTTTCTAGGAAGTGTGGAAAAGTTGGTGAGCAGGCGTTAGATGTGGGTACTGTGTTGGGGATGGAGAGTGTGAAGTTCTGGTGTTGTTAACAGAGACTTCAATCATTAATAACAAGCTGAATCTCTACAGGGTTTTAAAGGGGAAGGGAAGGGAATGAACATTGTGTAGTGCCTACTATGTGCCAGGCACTGTGCTAAAGGCTTTACAAATAAGATCTCATTTGAGCCCTGCGAGGTAGATCCCACTACTATCTCCATTTTACAGATGAGGACACTGAGGCAAACAGGGTTAAGTGACTTGCCCAGGGTCACACAGCTAGTAAGTGTTTGAGGCCACATTTGAACTTGGGTCTTCCTGAATCCAAATCCGATGCTCTATCTACTGCACCACCTGGCTGCCTCTAAGATTTGCGTGAAGTGTATCACACGTTCTATGGATTTCCTTTGATCCTCCCCAGAAACCTTTGAAGCAAATGCTCTTTAGCACCCCCTTTTTACAGATGAGGAGCCTGTTCTCAATCCTTCCTCCTACATTCCACATGGGGATAAGCCTCTCTAGACTTAGCTGGGCTGGTCCTCGGACTGCAGACACACAGCTTGTCTGTAGGCCTCTACTGGAAGCCCAGTTAGCTCTTAAGGACCTGACCGAGCCTGAGTTCCACTGACCCAGGCCTCCAGAGTCTAAGTTCACCCGATAGTGAGATAAGGCACCAGGAGAAGGATCCTGGTGGAGAGCTATGCACACAAATGTGTGCAGACACAAATACGTACATTATATTGTATTCCGAAAGCCTCCATGCTACTTTAATCTTTTACTAACTTAAATTTCTAATCACTTAAATACAAGTCTAATATGGTAAGCATATAGATATGAGATGACACTCTACTTTAGGGCCCAATCACAGAAAAAGGCACTTGTCATGAAGGGATACAAAGAGCAAATGCAATCTCTTGGATGTGAACTTCTGCTACAAAAAAATAGTATCATTATATCAAAATTTGTGTCCCCTTGTTTGGTTGGGAACTTAAGCTCCTTCCAAGTTAGGAAACAAAATGCAATATTCATCTATTTATGGCCAGTTCATATTGAATACCACCCACTGCTGGAGGCTCATGGGAATAGGCCACCCCAGGGCTCTGCCAACAAAGCCTTTGACATCAACACTGACCCCTCTGTGGTGGGCTGGCTCTTGCAAGTTCTGAAGTCAGTGGGGATGCAGATGTAGGGGCAGGCCCACCAGGGGAGAGGTAGGAAACCTGCTGCTGGAGAATGCACAACATCCGAAGCCCCACGAGGCTTTGGATGGGGGTAAAGAATGACTTGACCCCTACATTTGGTGTGAGGCAGAATTGCAGAGAGCTGGCCTTGGAGATGGGAGTATCTTGGAAGACCTGGGTTTGAGCGCTGTGTATGACATGTGCCGCCTGTGTGACTTTGGACAAAGTATATCACTTCTCTGATACCAGCTCCGTTATTGGTAAAATGGGAGGGTTGGACTGAGTGTTCTCTAAAGTCCTTTCCAGTTTATGACCCTAGGCTGCAGAGCAGGTGTTGGTTGGTGTTGAGAGAAACTGCCTCCTGGGGAGTCCCATTTACCAATAGAATCACGGGTCCAGTAGGAAAGGAAGGAAGGAGGGAACGAAGGGAGGGAGGGAGGAAGGAAAGAAGGAAATGTATGTGATATTCACATACATCTGCCTCAGTACATGTATATGTTATATGTATAATGCATGTATAATATGACACTACTATAATATACATATAACTAATGAGGACCCAAAGAATCCTCTGAATGTGGGGGATTCTCACCTGGTGTATCTCCTTTGTAAGCTGGGGGCACCTCCAGGTGCTCCATAATAACCCACTTTCTAAGACATGTTAGGGTTTGCAAAGCACATTTCTGACAGCTACCTTGTGAATTAGCCAGTGTGAGTGTTCTTGTCCCCATTTTCTAGATTTGGAAAGGGGAAAGAAATGCAAAAGAGGTGAAATGACTTAATTTCATTCACACAACTAGCAACAGTCACAGCCAGGACTGGAAATAAACCTTTGGGCCCCAAGACTTGTGTTCTTTTCATGATTCCAAGATGGGTGTGTGGAAGGATGATGGGTGGCTGGCTGGGTGATAGGTGATGGATGAATGGATGGCAGGTGATGGTTGGTTGCATAATGGATAGGTGAATAAATGATAATATGATGAATAGATAGATGATAGATATATGGATGGTGGATGGATGAATAATGGATTATGGAGAGATGGATATGTAGACGATGGGTGGATAGATGAACAATGGATAGATTAATAAATAGATAATGGATGGTAGGGATGGTGGATGGTTGGATGGAGAGATGATGGATGGTTAGATGACGGATGGATGGATGGATGGTAGATGGATGGATGAATGATGGCTAAATGAATAAATGATAGATGGCTGATGGCTGGAAGAATGGATGATGATTGGTTGGATGGATAATAGATAGACGAATAAATGATAGATGACAGATGAATGGATAGATAATAGATGGATGATGGTTAGAGGGATAGGTAGATGAATGATGGGTGGATGAGTGGATTAGTGGATGGATGAAAAATCATTCATTAAGCATTGACTTTGTGCCCAACACTGTGCTAGGTGCTCTTGGGCTCAAGGTTCTGGACTCTTCTCAGAGTTTGAGGGGAAGTAGCACATGCCACCCCCTTGGCTCTCCCTCAGGGTGCACTGCTCTTTCGGATACCCGTAATTTATGTGTAAAAATATAGCACATACGCACACATACATATATATATATATATATATATATATATATATATATTTTCCCCTTAGACCTGTGATTACATTGGTATAGAGAAAATGATGAAGAAACCCGCTATACTGGTGTGGGGAACCTGTGGCCTTGAGGCCACATGTGGCCTCTAGGACATCAAGTGAGGCCCTTTCACTGAATCCAAACTACATGGAACAAATCTCCTTCATAAGAGGATTCGTTCTGTAAAACTTGTACTCAGTCAAAAGGCCGCACCCAAGGACCTAGAAGGCCACATGTGGCCTTGAGGCCGCAGGTTCCCCAGCCCTGCCCTACACCAATGCAGATTGTCAATTTGTCTGTGATTTATAGTCTTAGAGACTTGCCTGGGATACTGAGACATTGTCTCATAGCCAGTATGTGTCAGAGGGAGGATTTGAATCCAGCTCTCTTCGCTGTTCCAGGTTGCCCGCACCCTTTCTACACACACACACACACACATACACACACACACTTTAATAGATGCAAGAGAAATGTGACAGCAGCCTTCTCCGTGCTGGTTGGTACATTTCTATTATGCCGCCTAATTTAAACAAGTTCATACAAAACAACAGAAGAAACAAATAAGAATTATCTGTGATTTCCACAAGGCTCTGATTGTCATGCCCTTGTGGCCTGGGAACTGGAGAGGGGACCCTGAGGAGCTCCTAGCAGCTCTCCCCCTGAGCACCTTAGTAGGAAGACTTTATCAGATCAGCTGAAAGTCAGCTGTGAAGACAAGAGCTTGACCCTGAAGGGATGAGGGGTGGGCCAATAGGAGACTGTACCAGGAGGGGGGCAGAGGGACTCTGTGTGTGTGTGTGTACATGAATGAAAATCAAGACCAAGGAGAAAGGGACGCCTCAGATGAGAGCAAGGCCTCCTAACGGGCTCTTTGTGCTTTGCCTAATTAGGAAGGTAAAGGTGAATCAGACCCCAAAGGTGGCGGTTCATGGTTTCTAGGATCCGAGGTGACTTCAGATGCTCGAAGAAGCTCATGCTGGGGAGTCAGAGGCCTGGGGTTCAAATTCTTCCTCTGGCCCTTGGGTAAATTCTTTAATCGCTCCGGGCCTCTATTTCTTTACCTCTAAGATGGGGGTGGTGGTGGTGGAAATTAAGCTGGCCCAGTCTTTGATCTCTGATTCTGTTGTTGCTGTCTGTGTGACTATGGGCATTTCCCCCAGGCCTCAGTTTCCTTGTCTGTAAAATGAAGAGATTGGACCAGAGAGCCTCGAAGGTCCTTTCTAGCTCCAAAACAACGACCCTTCCCATGGAGGTAGAGCCAGTAGAAAGGAAGCTCCTTGAGGGTAAAGATGATTTCATTTTTGTATCCTCAGTGCCTGGCACACAGTAGGCACTTAATGCTTACTGTACTCAGTTGAGTGGCATCCCAATGTGCCCAGCTCCAGCCTCAGTGGCTTGCTTTGGTTAGGAGCCTCGGCAATCCCTGGGCAGTTCCCACCCCCAGCTGTTGGCTGCCTCATCTTGGCCACTTTCTTTGACTTGCCTGCACTAGCCTTATCGTCATCATTTAAGCAGGGCTGGGATCCCCATTTTCTCTGCCTCTCTCACAGCACTGCCATGAGAATCAAGCAAACCACCGGCACCTAGAATGTCCTTACGTGCTCACAAGAATACGACGAGTTTATAAGCAGAGGCTGGAGGACCTGACTCCAGGGTAGGAGAGCTAGCCAGGACACACAGTAAGGTGCTTGTTGCTGACATGGGGCATCAGCCCCTTCCAGGCTGCTTCAAGGGGAGGCATTCCCAGGGCCAAGTCAAAATCCCACCCTCCCTGACTTCCTGGGATGAGATCCCATTAAGAGTTGGAAGGTACCTCAGTGATCACGTCTCTTGTTTGTGACGTGGCAGGTTACAAGCCAGAGAGGGTTTCAAACACAAGTCCTCTTCCTCCACATCCAAGTGACCTTTCCACTGCACCTCAGGATCAGTGAGGACAGCTGGGTGTGGCCAAGGTAGTCATAGGAAAGCAAACATCTCACAGCAAACATTCTCTCTTCAAGATTCTGGAAACGTGGGAAGAAAATAATCTCTTTCCCAGGGAATATTTAAGATTCATAATTGTTTGGAGTGGGAGGGGGCCCAGTCTAACTGCCCCATTTACAGGAGGACATGCTGAGCCCAGAAGTGGAATTACTGACCCACTGACCAAGGTCACATGGGTAGAATTCTAGGCAGAACTGGAGCTCCGGCCCCCAGGCCTCTTTCTGCAACACTGTCCTTCCAAGTCTGGTGTCGCTCATGAAGTCCCAGGCAGGATAATTGAAGGAAGTGGGATGCTCTGGAAAGAAAGCTGGCTTCTGGTTTGCCATTCGCTACCGATGTGACCTTGGACAAGTTACATTTCCATCCTAGGATTAATTTTCATTCATTTTTTAAAAACACAATTATTTTTAAAATGTATTTTTATTTATGCCTTTTGGTTTTTTTTTTTTACTTCAAATTCATTTCCCTCCCCCTTTCCTCTCATCAAGTTTTCCCTTTTAACAAAGATTTAAAAAAAGAAAAATTACCCAAAACCCCACAATTCAGCAAAAGCAATACATTAACAACATATGTGCAACACTTCACATCTTTAGTTCCCCATCTTGGCACTCATTTTCCATCGAATTCAATAATTATTTGTATGTGCAAGGAAAAAAAAAGTAGTGTGCCCTAGGGAGGAAGGGAAGGCTGTCCTTGGAGTCAGAAAGGCCTGGACCCGAGTGGTTTGTGGCCGTGGGTCCAGGCCTTCAACATGTCAGGGGCCAAGACAATACTCCATGCGGCAGAGAATGACTGGTCTGCAGGTGTTGGCCAAGTGTCCAGTCCATAAGTTTTCCTTGACAGAAAATCACAGGTCTAGGGTGACAGAGCTATAGACACATACATAGATGTATGTATGTATATACAGAACATATTTGTATATACAACACACACATGTAAATATGGATACATACACGTCTCCATGTGTTCCGTATAAATGGCAGGATACATGTGTGTGAATGCATATCCACATGGGATGGAGCTAGGAGTGTGTGTATGGGAGGGGCAGATGTGGCCCCATCCTGACTTCCTCTTCTCCTTTATTCTATTCTCTTCCCCCATAGTTTCCTTAGCTTGCCCAGGTTGCCTCACTATACCTGTCTCCCTGAGGTACCACACTAGACACGCTCCCTTCACTTCCTCCCGTAGACCTTCTCCTGGACCTCCTCTCTTCAGGACTCTGCTAGGTGCCTAGCTGTGCTGAGAAACAAATTCCAGCTGTGGGGCCAACGCTGCTCCCCCTTGGGAATGGTTACCTCCCCCCTGCTTTTTAAGGTTTAGGTAAATACCCATGCACACACGTTAGGCAAGCAAGTAGGATCAGCTTCCACAGGGTTAAAGGATCAGGCCATGGCAAGGCCATGACTCCTGTCCACTGCTGATGGCCAGCAGCATTCCCCAGAAGAGTCCCTTGGATGGGCTCCACACCTTTGGCTTGCCTGACCAGCCGCCCCCTTGGCCTCACGGAACGTGCACGTTAGAGGTTTAATCCCTAGGACCTTCCTGTGAGGTCCTCCCCAGTGACTCACTAGCCCAATGGGACAACTCAAGCCCAGGGAAGGCACTGGGCCCCACACTGAGGCCTCTGGGACCTCGAGGACAAATCTCCATCTTTCTGGGCCATAGCATTGCTTCCAGACTATCTAGAAACGTTCCTCTTGCCACTCCCGTCCATCTTACTCTATTTGAAGATGCGCAGTCTGCTGCTCCCACTTCAGGGTGGCACAAGTGACCCCCGGTTCAGGTCAGTCTTCTTCACTCACCTCTGAGGATCTGGCTTCCAACCTCAGCTAGACACCCTCCCCCACGGCCGTCCCATTTGTATTTCCCAGAGATAAACAAGGCTAAAAGTCTGGCTGTACATGGGCAACTGAGGCAAGCCTGGTGTTCTCCGTCTCATCATATAGGAGATGCCCTCATTTTATGCATAAGGAAACTAAGATGTAGTGACTTGTCCAAGGTCACACAGATGGTAAAAGGCAGGATTCGAATACAGGTCCTTTGATTCTGAGCCACACCAGGCTACCGTACTAGGCTACGTCCATGAAGATGCCATTCTCACCCGTCCTCTTTGGCCCTAGCCCTCTATCACTTCGTTTGAGACCAGGGCCTTCCTGACATCCATCGTCTGACATTTCCATAAATCTGGAGACTATCAGAACTGAAGATCATCTAATTCACCCCCCCCCCAATTTTACAGATGAAGAAACTGAAGACTTTGAGGCGGGGAGGGCGGCAAAGTTTGCTCATCAAAAGTCATTAACATCTGAAGCCATGGACTCTGGTCTCCTGACTCAGTCCAGAACCACTTGGCTGATTTTCTAAAGTGAGAAGTGGTGGGCAAGGACATATCTGGGGGCAGAAGGCAGGCACAATATTCTTGTTTCATGGGCTAAGCATCTAAGGGCTCGTGGCTTTTACCTAGAGGGGAGATAATAGCTGACATTTCTCTAGGGATGGAGCGGAAGCACGGCCAGTCTAAACTACAGATTCCTACACTGTTGAGGACCCAGATCTCTTTTACTTCCTTGGTTCCCCTGTTTCATCTTAACACCAGACAGACAGACAGACACACACACACACCCCACACAACTGGTAGCATGTCATTGGCCCAGACTGCTCTGGAGAAGACCACTTCAGCATGAATTCCATTTTTTAAATACAGTTTCAGAGACAGGATTGGAACACAGGTCTGGTGGGATGCTGGATATCCTTGGGCCCCGAGAATGATCCTCTCTCCACAATGCCTCTCTGCTCTAAGGCCTCAATTCCATTCAACAAATGTGTATTAAGAAGGCACCACATTAGCTGGGGATACAAATACAAAAACAAAATGCCTCCTGCCCTCAGGAAGTTTCCAGTCTTCCTCTTAGCAGGGAAGGGAAGAGGGAGAAAATGAGGAGTTGCACCTAATCTAGAGCCTATCTTAGGTAACCAGTGGCGCTCATCAAACGTTGGTCTCATCTGTAAAATGGGCTGACACTTTCACACCCTACCTTAGGATCACAGACTGAGGGCTGGGAGGGCCCTCAAACACTACCAGGCCAACGTCCTTGTTTTACAGATGAAGACACTGAGGCAAATTGAGTCACCAAAGCTCAGACAGGTGTGGTGGCCAAGGGGGGATTCAGACTTATGAACTCAGATGCTCAGGTCCAGTATTCTTCTCCCCACCTCCTCTGGGTCCTGGACCCCCGAGGCACCTGCCTGAGTAGCCAGTCTGCCCAGAGAGTCCTTCTCCAAATCATGTTTTTAAATGCATTAAAAAAATCCATAGGATGACAAAGGAAACCAGTTATACTGAAATCTAGTGATCAAAATACTTTAAAAGCAAGTTCAGAGACCCCACATGAAGAACCCCTCAGTGCCTGTGCAGGACTTTGAGGCCCTCAGTCCCCCTGCCTCCAACACCACTGGCAATCTCCTTCCTTGGCTATAAAATGTAGAGGTTGGGCTAGGGGGGAGGACCCCAAAGTCAGTTCCAGCTTCTAAATCCTGGGATCCTATGACGTGAAAGAGGTGTGCTTTGTAGGGGAGGGCATGAACCTTCAGCCTGGCATTCATTTTCCAGGTAGAGGCCCCCAGGTGTTCCCTCATCTTTCTCTAGGAAGCCTGCCAACATCCCTTCTCCCTGCTGTGCTAGACCAGCCAGGTGGAGCCCACCTGCTTCTTCCTCTGATTTTTTGGAAATATTCTTGGTGGCATAGAAAGTCAACATTTCTCCTTATCCATAAACTAAGGACTAGAAATCAATGACTCTGATGAATATGCCTTTCCCCATCACACCTGCTTCTCCCCTCAGAGGCACCTAGTCTGCCTTGCCCTCTGCAACATCCATTGCCAGCCTCCCCTTTCATACCTCCAGTGAAGGGGAACTCTCTCCCTCCCAAGGTAGCCCCTTCCCCTGTAACTTTCCAGACATCAAGCCTAAATCTGTATGTCTGTAACATGTACCCATTGCTCTTCTGAGGTTGAGCAGAATGAGTCTGATTTCCCTATACAGGACAATCCTTCCAATACTTGAAATTCTGACCTCCCAATTTCCCCCTCCACTCGCCTGCTTTCCTTGAGGTGATAGATACATTCTCTGTTCTTCTAGCTTTCATAGTTTAACTCTTGTCCAGATTCCTGGGCTTGCCCCAAGGGCCCAGAATCACCAGCAATAAGCAGAAAACGGGAAAAACACAACCCTCCGAGGCTAGTGGGATTCCTTGGTTCACATCAGGTTGAGACACAAAGGTAGGGGCATCCCTCCCCACTCCCACTAAATGTAAACATGGAGCTGATTTCATCCAGCACAGCTGGGGAACAAACTTTGTCCAGGCCCTGTGGCCATTATTCAGGAGGCCAGCCAAGGCAGGACAGAGGCCCAGAGGGCAGAAGGCTGCTGACTGGAGGGCATGGCCAACTCCCAAGGGGTCCATCTTCAAGGCAGCTGTTGGGGGTGAGGGGATCATTGAGAAATCTTGGGCCCCCTGTGGGTCCTGCCCAACCTAGTCAGGCTGCAGACTCATGAAATCACACAGTTGTTCTGCTTGGCGGGACTGAGGCTAGTTCTGCCTGTGGGGAGCAAGACAAAGAAAGACATTGATTAGAGTGGGAGCTTCCCGAGGGCAGGGACTGTTTGAAACGTCTTGGTACCCCTATCACTTAGCACAGTACCAAGTACACAGTAGGCACTTAGTAAATGCTTTTGGATGGATTCAGGAGAACCCCTGTGGTGAGTTCTCTTTTCCTCAAGATTCTGGGCATATAGAATCCTCTGGGTCAGGCTTGAGTTAATTCAGTACCCTTCTCCTAGGCTTTAAAAAATGTTGTTGAGAACCTTCGATTTTTTTTATCACCTTCGTTTGCAGACGTCTCTCTCCCTGCTCTTCGATCTAGCTGCCTAATGCTTATACCAAAGATTAAAAAAAAAGCAGTTCAGTAAACCTTGTCTAATAGGATGTAATATCCCATACCTATGCCCTTCTGTAAGGAAGACCCTAGAACAGCGATTCCCAAACTTTGTTTTTATCTCAGGACTGCTTTATACTCTTAAATATTATTGAAGATAGTCCCTTCCTCTCCTCCCCTCCCCCGAGCTTTTGTTTATGTGGGCTGTGTCTATATTTATGGTGTTAGAAATTAAAACATCTTAGTATTAGGTCTTGGGCAGGAGTGGGGAACCTGCACCCTTAAGGCCACATGTGGCCTTCTAGGTCCTTAAGTGCAGCCCTTTGATTGAATCCTTAAAGGATTTGTTCTATAGAGTATAGATTCGGTCAAAAGGCCGCATTCTTAGGGGACCCCTCAGTTCCCCCAGACCACACTTTGGGAACTGATGTCGTAAAGCAAGCATTCTTAATCTGTGACAAATTTCTGGGGATTCCATGAAAATGGATAGGGGGGAAAATTACATCTTTATTTTCACGACCTTTTAACTAAAATTATTTAAAAACGTGATTCTGAGAAAGGACCCATCAGCACTGGCCTAAAGTCAAAAAGACCCGAGTTCAAGTCCAGCTCAGGCATTTATTAGCTGCATGACCCGAGGCCTCTGGCTGTAAAAAGGGGATGATCATAGTACATACCTGCTAGGGTTGTTATGAGGCTCAAATGAGTTATTTGTAAAGGCCTTAGAACAGCTAAGAAGATGTGAGTTCAAATCCAGTTCCAGACACTTACTAGCTGGGTGACCCAGGGCAAGTCACTTGACCTGTCTGCCTCAGTTTCCCCAACTTCAAAATGGTAATGATAACAGCACGTATCTCTCACGGTTGTCATGAGGACAAAATCAGATGTTTTTTAAGTGCTTAGCACATAGTAGGCACTTAATACATGCTCCCTTCCAGCTAACACTTGTGCTCTGCCAAAGGGCTTTCCATGTTATCTCATTTGATGAATATGAAGAAACTTAAGTGATCTGTCCAGGGTCCCACAGCTAGTAAGTATCAGGGCATGACTGAAACCCAGGTCTTCCCACTGCCACCTCTCTGCATTGCTCCACTTGGCCGTCTCAAAGACCAGCTGCTGTGGTTTAGTTTCCAGTCATAGACAGCTGCCTGGGGTACTTGACCAGGGGTGAGTTGGGTTCAGAGGTGGGACCTGAGACTGGCCCCATGGGAAGCAACCATCTAGGTGCTCTGTGCCCTGTGCTGACCACACCTGATGTAGCGTGTACGGTCTTGGTGGCCACGTGCTGGGCTGGAGGGTGTTTGGAGGAGAGCGGCCAGGAGCGAGGGCCTCCCCTCTGCCAGCACACAAAAGCCCAAATCTGTAGGAAAGACAATTTCAGGCCGTCTATGCACACGGGAAGGGCTGTCATGCAGGAGATCAAACGCAATAACAATAATCGCTGTCGTTTTTTAAAGCACCTAAAGGTTTGCAGGTATTTTACACACATCATTGCATTTAAGCCCAGAAGCATCCTGGGAGATGGATGGTTCTGTCTGGACCCAGAGGGTGGGGGGAGCTTCAGAGGCAGATTTTGGGCCCACACAGGGTAAAGTTTGTAGACAAGCAGAACTGCCCCAGAGTGGGGTCCGCTATCCTCCTCTGGAGGTCTTCGGGCTGGGCGTGGGTGGCCCAATTGTCAGGGTTGCTTTCGAGGGGATTTCCAGTTAAGTGGTGCCAGGGCTAGATGATGCCCTAGGGTCCTAGCAGCAGGCTCCTCACCACGGCTGGCCAGCTAAGTTTCCTCCTGCCCTCTGGGCCTGGCTGGCCACCCCCCACCTTCTGACCCAGTGAGAGTCAGCCAGAGCAGACTCGGGACTGTCCCCGCTCCTGGGTCCTGGGGTGGGCATGGTGGAATATGCGCTGAACCTTGGGCCTAGGTGACACTTCCTCACCCTGGCTCCTCTTGGTTTCTCTTCAGCAGGAGCAGGTTTTCCCAAACCGTCCCCTCTCCCCAGCAATGAGCTGTTCGTACCACCTTCTAGCAGCTGTGAACTCAATTAAAGGGATGTCTGTCTCTCTCTTCCGGGCCATTAGCAAGAAAGATGTTAAAATAAACATCCTCCCAGCACTGAACCCAGCAATCCAGTACCCTCTCCCATAAACCATATCCCTTGGAGTGGGTCCACTGTAATTCATCCTCCACCATTGTTTCTGGCCCATCAGGCCTGGGCGAACTCATTCTTTCAGGACTCTGCCATCTGACAACAAAATCCAGATGTTCCCTCTCCTGGGCCTGTCTTCCTCCCCTCGAGATCATTCAGGAAGTCTCAGGGACAGTCCCCAGGAGTCAAGCCTGGCCTGGCTTCTCTCCCTGCCGTTTCACAGAGTTTCAGGGCTCCCACCGAGCAGCCTGGCCTGGCTCTGTCCCTGGGCTGGGGGCACTTCTCGCCAGCACTTGGCGGGCCTCCAACTTGGATAATTGAATCCTGCCTCTCTCCAGTCCCCAGGCTGTTGCAGTTGGACAGAACCTCCATTGCCTCCTCTCCTCAGCGGCCTGTTTTACTTGCTAGGCCTATTAAGCAGTTGCCAAAACCCTTCTCGGAGGCACCTGCATTTTGGCGACATGCGTGAGCAAGTCGGCTCCGTAACTTGGGAGAGGGGCCCAGAGAGACCGTGAGCCAGGGCTTCCCATCCTGCCTGATGCACACCCCCTTCCACCTCCCTCCTCTAAGCTGTAAGGCCAGGAAGGCCATAGGTGGGCTTCGCCAAGTATTTCAAGCCTTTGTTGTTGTTCAGTCACATCTGACTCTTCATGACCCCATTTGGGCTTTTCTTGGCAGAGATACCGCAGCAGTTTGCCATTTCCTTCTCCAGCTCATTTTATAGATGAGGAAACTGAGGCAAGCAGGGTGAAGTGACTTGCCCAGGGTCATACAGCTAGTGAGTGTCTGAGGCTGGATTTGAATTCAGGTGCTCCTGACTCCAGGCCCAGGGTTCTATCCATTGTGCCACCTGGCTGCCTATTTCAGTCATAATTGCTTGTTCCTTTTCCCTGTGAGAACTGCACAAACAGCCCTGGGTTTAAATGCCCCTGACATAAAGCCTACCTATGGCCATGAGAAGTCACTCATCACAGTGGCTGTTTCCCACATGACCAGTCCTATAGGCTCTCTTCATTTAAACACTTAACCCTTCCTAGTGAGGCATTCAAGGCCCTTCACAAGGCAGCACCGTTCCACCTTTCTAGGCTCACCTCCTTTCCAGGAATGTGATCCCTACCATCCCCCTGACTGAAGCAGGGCTATTCACTGTGTCCTGGTTCATATACTATGCGGCTCTGTGATTTACTGCCTATGTGACCGTGGGTAAACCACTTGGCTTCTCTTAGACTCAGTCTATAAAATGGGGACAGCGTCATTTGAACTCCCCTTCTCATAGGATGGTTGTTGGAAAGTTCTGGTCCCCTAAAATAAATACCCAGCCATGTGGTTTTTGTTATTATGAACAGCTCACTAGAGATCATGTGAGTAGCACGACCTGGCCCCTCCCAGTAGCGCTGTGACTTGGCCCTCCAGATCCTCCACCAGACCTTCGCCACTTCAGTGCTCACCTCATGGGTTTCTGTCTCCAGCTCTGATCCATCTCCCTCCACGTGGCTGCCAAGTAAAGGCACAGGTCTGACCACATCCCTCCCAAACCCCTTTACAGGCTCCTCAGCCTCTCCCAACATATCTTTGTGATCTATTCTATTCTGGCCAAACTGGCCTCCCAAGCTTCTGTCTGACCTTGCCCTGTCTCCGTGGATTCATTTCAGCCTCCACTGCTGCCCCCATCTTAGCGCGTGTGTGCACGTGCACACAGGCACACACACACACACTATTCCCTGATCACACTCCTCCTCTTACAGCTCAGTACCACTTCCTCCTCCATGAAACTGTCCCTGAACTACTCCAAGTGGCTGCTTTCTTGCCCTAACCACATTCTACCTTGTATCACAAACTTATTTGTAAACCTTATCACACACCCTCTGTCACACTGGAAGCTCTCAGAGGACAGAGGTAGTCTGGTTTTTCATCTTGGTACCCTGAGGGCCTGGCATCTAATAAACATTTGATGGCTTGAACTGTAAGCTTCCGGGAGGGCAGGGCCCTACTGGGTCTTCCATCTGTATGCCCCCAGTGCCTAGCTGAAGCCCTGCACACAGTAGGTGCCTAATGAATATTTATTCACACCTCTCAGAAGATGCCAGGAAGCCTGGGACTGGGGCTTGGCCACTAGAGGGGAGCAGAGGGCTGCAGATGGCCATGGCCGGCCCAGGTGGTACAGTCTCTGCTCCTGGATCGCCCCCAGGGCTGAGCACTGTGTACAGGAGCTTCAGGCCCCTTACCAGGTGTGCTGGTCACCTCTACTCCAGCCCTTCTGAAGCCACAGCTGGATCACTGCTTCCTGAAGTTTCTGCTCTCTGAGTGGACCAAGTACCCTCATGAGCCCAATGGGAACGATCATGGCATCAGCCTCCTGGGGCTGTGGTGATGATTCCAGGTATGGAAGGCGCTTTGCAAACCTTCAGGCACCCTGTGAGTGCAGGCTTTGTTACCATTGTTACCAGGGGCATTCTTTTTCTCTCATCTCTCTTCTCATCCACCCACAAGCGTCCAGCAAGTGGGGAAAAGCACCAAACATCTTTGGTGGGGCCTTGAGCTAGGGAGGGTGGCAGTAGGCCACAGTGGGCAGAGCTCTGGACTTGCCATTAGGAAGACCCAGGCCTCAGTTTCCTCACCTGTTAAATGATGTAGAGGGACTAGAGGGCCTTGGAGGCCCCTTCCAGCTCCAGAGCTGTGGTCCTATGGTCCTAGGCCCCAACAGCTGTGAACCCCAGCAAACTTGGGGGGTTGGGATGGGTATCTAACTCTCTAGGCCTCAGTCTGCCCATCTGTATGAGGGGGACATCTTGATGTCCTCTAAAGGCCCTTCTACTTCTAAGCCTAGGATTTTATTGAGTCAGCATGTCCATTGTCAGGAATGTGCTGGAGGAGGGTTCGGTGGTTTGGGGGTGAGGGATGGTCCCAGCATGGTAAGGGGCGTGTTGCTTCATAGGCTTGTCGATTTAGGCCTGGAAGAAGCCTCAGAAACCACCAAGTCCAGCTTCCTTGTTTTTTTTTTACTGATACCTAGAGGGTTGAAGGGCAGAGACATGTCCCCCCTCTCCTCTGGGGTCTTCTAATCTCAGTCCCTCATACTTTCTGTTCAGAGGCATACTGACATGCCTGGTGGCCTTGGGGAGTCTGCTCTCAAGGCCCTCCTACCAAGTACAGGCCAGGCCTTAGTGAAGGCTGAGATCCTATGTTTTCCCTGGTTGGAGGCCTGCTTGCTGGAGCTGGCCACTTAATTGAATTTGACTGAGCCTGAAGCTTTAATCTCTCAGCCCCCCGCCAGGGCCCTGGATCCAGAGAGGAAAGGGGGGCTTTAGCTCAGAGATTTCCCCCATGAAGTGACATCTGAAGGTATTTAATGTGGCAGAGAGAGCAAGGTGTCCCGGAGAGGCAGAAGGGCAGGGGCTGCACTGAGTGTTGGACTTGGAGGGAGAAGAGGGCATCGTAGGCTGATCTAGACCAAGCCAGTCTTCATCTGACATATTGGGAAACTGAGGCCAAAGGGAGAAAAAGAGCTTTTTATCCAAGGTCACATAGCTATTAGGAGGCAGACTCAGGGCTAGGAAAAGGAAGGTCCTTCCTTCCTTCCACTGGGCTCCACGTCCTCTCTCCCTGTGACTTTTACCCACAAGTCATTTCTTCTTTGGGCCCAAGTCTTCTGTTGCATGTTCATCTGCCCCAGCACAGGCCACCCCTCTTCCCCCTCCTCTCTGGGCCCTTCCTCTCCTTCCACGATCAGCCTGGGTGCATCCTCCTCCCAGGTCAACATAGCCCCCACTGCTGTGTCATTGGAGCAGGAGGCCTGGAGATGACCTCCTAAACCCTGAGGGAGACGCAGGGAACAGGCAGGCCAGCAGGGCCATGGGGTTTCTGTGGAGACATCACCTGGGGGGAAGGCTCTGGGGGAGGGGAGGATGGCTTTCTCTTTTCCAGGATGGGCTCGTCTCCCACCCTCCTTTCCTCCCTTCCCTGCCAGGTGTTCTCCATGGCAACCCTTCTATGGAAGAGGCACAAGGCAATGTAGCATCTGGAGGGGTGAGGGGCAGGGAGCGAACTGGGGGTGAACCAGAGGAGTGGGAAGGAACACCAGTTCCCTTCTGCAGTGGGGCACCTACAATGGAAAGAGAGGTGCATTCAAGGCCTGAGGAGCTGGGTTCAAATCCTGGCTTGAGCAACTCCATCTCTGGGCCTCCCTTTCCAACTCTTTCTACAACAAGGATTTAGACTCAACAACCTTTAAGCTTTTTTTAAACTTGAGATGTACAAGCTTAGGGAGGTCACAATAAGCCTGGGCTGCTTGTACACCCTAGAAGGGCAGGAGGAGAGATGGTCTGTTCTGAGAGCAGCCTGATAGAAGGGCGCCTTAGGAAAGCCTGGTCCTCCCCAGACCCCAGGATGCCTCAAGGATGGAGTCCAGGACCTGTGGGGAGCCATGTCTCACATGGGTGACAGAGGGCTTCACCCAGAGTACCTCTAAGGCCCCTGCCAGCTCTAGGGAGGTGAACCAAGGAGATTCTGACCTACCAGAGGAAAGGTTTTTTAAAAAAAAACTCTTTATTACATCCAGAAAAGGAAAAAAATATCCCTCTCCATAGCTCAGGAAGAAAGACCATAGGATTTAAGAGCCTGGACAAAGTCCAGGATTTGAACTTGGGTCATCTGAGCCCAAGGCCAGGGCTCCTTCTGCTAATCCTGAGGAGCATGATCCCCATTTTACAGATAAGGAAACTGAGTCTTGGCTAGGTGAACTGCCTTGCCCAGAGCCACTTAGCTGGTATGAGGCAGAGCCAGGGGCTTTGTGAAGTAGGCCAGGCTTGTGCACAATGCTCCCTTGTGAACCTTTCTCAGCCTCTTCTCTATTTGTGTGAATCTTTCCCTTCAGTTCCCAGGGGAAGAGTCTATTTCTGTGGGCAGGGAACACAAGCAGCCCAGGTTATTAGCACCATCCTTCCCCCAAAGTCGGGGCTTTTTTGCCGTGCTGAAATCTGTAAGATAAATTAGACACAATCCTGGCCTTCCAGCAGCTCTTGGGCTGAGACACAAATTCTTAGAGGATAGAAAAACAAAAATAAAAATAAAAACCACCAAAGGACAGCCACCAACCAGACCCAGGAATGGAGCCGGTTAACTCTTTCCATCAGAAACACACCAAGGTCATCAGTCGGCTATCAGGCCAGGGCAGGAGAGGCCTGGGCAAGGAGGCCCCCTCCCTCCAGTTATTCCTGGGGCAGTGATCTGGCCCTGAGCACATCTGCTGGAAAGAGCCCTGGGCCAGAAATCAGAAAACCCCTGCATGCTTGTCCTGGTTCCAGCTCCTGTGATGAGGGCAGCGACCGTCTCATTTCTGTCTTTGTGTCTCCAGAGCCCAGCCTAGAGCTTGGCACATAGTAAGTAGGTGCTTAATAAAACTCCTGCTTAAGTGATTTTGTGACTTACACAAATATTCTTTCTGGACTCAAGTTTCCTGACCTGCAAAATGAGGGCTGTGTACCAACAGGGTTACTGGGATCCCCAGATTGATAGGGAGAGACTATAAATGTGAATGTTAGAGATTTAGAGATAGAAAAGTCCTTAGGAGGTCATCTAGCCCTCTATAGGCGAGGAAACGAAGGCCCAGAGAGAACAGTGACTTGTCCAGGGTCACCCAGGCAGCAGGTAGCAGAGCAGACCCTCGAATTCATGTCTTAGACTCCCAAGTCGGGCGTTCTGGGAGGAGGGGAGGGATTATGGAGCAGAACATTCTATGGGAGGCCAGCATGCCAGTTGGTGTTGCTGAACTTGCCCCACTCCTTTCTTTTGTATTCTTTGTGATAAGGAATGGCTCCCTGGGTAGGGGAGAAGGCAGGGATATTTTGCAAAGGAAGGTGATGGAAAAACAAAAGATATCAATAAAAATAACTTTAAAAAGTCTTATGGGGTGTGTGCCATAATTGGTACCATGCACTGCCTGGGGGAAGGGCCAGGGAAGAGGTCAGGAGGAGGTCAGGGGAGGTGGGAAACAGGACCGAGTGCCGGTAGAAATCCTACCTGAGACACTGCCGTTGCTGTGGACACCGTTGCTGGGGCTTTGGGTACCCGGGCCCAGGGCTGGCCTCCTCACCACCACAAACTCCCCTTCGGAGAAGCTCTCACTGGAGAGGGAGCTGACCATGCCATTGGTGGCGTGAGCGCGCTTAAGCTTCCAGCTGAACTTGCTACCCAGGCGTCTGCCCTCTTTGCCGGTAGCAGCCGCCCCGTTGGTGGCTTCACTCTTCCCGGCTCGGACGAAAGGCTCCTTGACTTTGGGCTTTGGTTCTGCCCGTCGGCCTCCTTTCCAGGCTGCCTCCTCCAGGGGTGGAGGGTCCATCATGGGCAGCACCTGGTCTAGGGTGACCAGGTCGTGGAGGAAGCTGTCAAGTCGCTGGGCAGACTCGGAGCCTTCCCCACCTCCCTCCTGTGGTTCATCCTTCTCCCCGCCTCTGGCCTCCTGCTTCTGACGCGCCCAGCGCATCATCTCCCCAGGAGGTTGGCGGCTGCCTGCCACCAGGGCATACTTTGGGTTGATCAGCTTACGCGCCACCGTGGAGGAGTATTTGAGGCCCGTCAGGCCCAGTTCTCGGTACAGGTCCACCTCCTCTGAGATGGCGTAGAGTTCCCTAAACTCCACATCAAAGGGCTCCACATGCTGCCCTGTCAACACCAGGAGAAGATTTCTGTCCACGTGGGAGGAGCGCCAGGTAAAGCTGGAAGGAGAAGCGATGGGGTCTTGGTCCTTTTGGCCCCTGTGTGCCTCCTCTGCCCTCCCCAGGCTATCCCGACTTCACTGCCCATGCTCCAAGGATATCAAGGCTGAAGAGGCGAGTGCCCCCCCACCCCCGCCCTGGCCAGTTCAGGCTCAGCCCCACTCACCTGTAAGAGCCCGTAGCAACTTTGTCACCATCTACCATGAGGAACCGCGAGGACAGGGTTCCTCTGACCTTTCCGTCAGGCATGTAGAACCCAACACCAGTCACGCAGCGAGTTCGGATGTTCTGGTGGGGAGAGGAGACAGGAATGAAGGTCACTTTGACCTGTCAGGCCTAGGATGGGTGTTTATATGGGCGAGGCCAAAATGGCAGAAAGTGGGTTCCCCTGCTCTGCAGGCCCTTGGCCATACATGGCTCAGTCTGAAACGTTCTCCATCCCTGACTCCAGAGCTTTTCTCTGACCCTCGGTAGTAGCAGAATGGTCTCTGTACCCTGCAGACTTGTCCCTTCCAGAGAGCAGTGAGGCTGGCCCTAATCCCACACTGTGGACACCTGATGAAGCACCCCTCTGGAAAGGCAGATGGGGACCAAGTCATTAATGTGTGGACAGAGGCTGGACCAGACTAGACTGCTCACCAGAGCAGCTCCTCTGACTCTTCCTGAGTTTTTGACCTGGAATCATGATGACTCAGGTTCAAATCCTGCCTCAGATCCTTACTAGCTGAGTTACCTGGGGCAAAATGTTTAACTTCTTAGAGTCTTGTTTCTGTCTTCTGTAAAATGGGAACAGTCATAGTAACCAGCCTATGGGGTTGCTGGGAGGGTCCAATGAGAAAGCGCTTCTAAAAGGCATTGTCACCCTGAAAGGGCGTTATCATTCAAAGGACCACCCAGGATTCTGGACTCTTCCACCATATTGGTGATGACCTGAGGCTGACAAGCACCAAGCAGCAGCTTCACTTGAGTGGGCTGGATCAGAACCAAAGTTCAGGGAGCCCTTCTTCCCTCCTCACTCTGTGAGCGGAGGCCATAGGCAGATAGCGGCTATTTGCTTTGGATGTTAAGCTCACGTGTGGGTGGAGAGCAGCAAAGGTGGGAAGAGGAGATGCCACTCCCTCTGAGGGTCTGGGCCTTTTCCCACCCTCCCTTTGGAGGTCTAGGCCATACCCGGATTCGGAAATCATTGAGCTCCAGGGTCCGGCACATCTCTAGAAAGAACTTGACGCCTGCCTCGTCCAGGATTATGTACACGGGGACCCGTTTCTTATAGGCAGCATTGACAATGTCCTGGAAGATGTCCCCATCTGTGAAAAGGTCCATGACCACCGCAATGACCTGGAAGGCAAGAACAATAGCCTTAGTGCAGTGTGCCACACGTAGAAGGTGCCAAATAAATGCTTATTTGCTGACAGTGGCTTCCTAGGGACATGCCCAAACTCAGCAGCGATGCCCCAGCACGGGACGCAGTTTGGGCCAGGTGGAGGCTCAAAAGCAGCAGAAATGACCTGTAACTAAACCACGCTTAGAACCGGAAAGGCGCGCGTAAATAATAGCTAATATTTATGCTGCTTCTGACGGTCTGTAAAACGCTTTCCAGATATTACCTTGTTTGATATGTTGGAAAGGGCTGAATTTAGATTCAGAAGATAACAAGTTTAAATCTCAACCCTCAATAGTTGTATGACCCTGGGCAAGTCTGAATGGACTTCACCTGTAGGAGCCTCAGTTCCCTCATCTGTAAAAATGGAGGCGTTACTTGTAGAAGCCACCTCAAATGGCCGTTGTGACCATTAAATGAGACAACACGCTTAAAAACTGAAATCATAAAACGCTTGTTTAGGTATACTGCCTCTCTCCCCCAAAGAGGGAGGCATGGTTTACCACTCAGTCTCCTAGAATCCAGACTTGGACACTGACATTGACCAGATCTCTGATGCCCGGCAACATTGTTTCCCCTTTGTTCTCACCTTTTATCATTTCCTTGGTTCAGCTCATTTCCCTTTGCATCAGTTCATGCAAATCTTCCTGAGTCTCTCTGAAGTTTTTAATGTTCCTCATTTCTTATTGGCTCAACAATTCCATTATATTCGAATATCACAAAATGTTCAGCCCTGCCCCTTCAATGAGTGGCATCCCCTTTGTTTCCTGAGATTTGGACAGTACTTCAGTGCCCTCCCTGCCTCTCAAAATGACTTAAAAATTGTATGTGTTCTGTATTTATTTTTATGCTCCTATATTGTCTCCTCCAACATTCTCAAAATTGCATTGTGCTTACTGTGCTTATATTTTTCTGTCTCCTTCTGTGCATCCGTACTCTTTCAGCCCAGTAGAATGTGAACTCCTTGAGGACAAGTACAGATTCTTTTTTGTCTAATCAACATCTGCTGATTGACTGAGCCAGTGAGGGGTGGGCATCTTACAAAGGAGGCTCCATCACAAGGAGAAATTATAGGGCAAAGAGATATTCACACTGACGGGGAGGCAAGGAATCAGCTCATTTACAGATGCCACACAGTTGCATGATGGTTAGTCTTTGATCTCCCCAAAACTGGGCTGAACCTTGTCTTCTCCCAATGGCATTTCGGAGTTGTAGTGCTTGTTGGCCTCATTCTTGTGGCTTCTAGGTGTTCCACCCTACACCATTCTTAAATCTCAGATCAAACTACTTGGACTACAAGTCCAGGCTTCTCACTTTGGCATTCAAAACCCTTTGCAATCAATCTCACTCATTCCTCCTTCCAGTCTTTTCTCCAACTGTTCTCCCTCTGCAAACCCTTTACTTCAGCTACGCTGGTTTCTTTACTAGCTCTCAAAGCCAATCTCCAAGCCTTTGTTCACGTTATTCTCTAGGTCTGACATACCTTTCTTCCTCCTCTCTATCCACTGATACCCTAGTCACTCTTGAAGGCCCAATTCCATTTTTATTGGGTTCAGAATCTAAGAAGCTCCAGACCTGGAAGGGACTTCTGAGGTCATCTAGTCCAACTGTCTCATTCTACAGAAGAAGACACTGAAGCACGGAGAGAAGTGTTTTGCCCTAGGCCCCATGGTAGTAAAGCATCAAAGGCTGGATGGGGTGGGCAGTCACAAAGCCAGACAAAGGGAGGTCTCTGGCTAAGCACTGTCCCTGTTCCCCTCTCTCCCTTACAGACCACGGGGTCTGCAGCCTGCCACACACTGCTGAGATTCTATCAGTTGTATCAGCACTAAATTAAACAGTAAAATATTTGTAGTAAAAAAAAATCAATTGCTCTCTGCTCGTGGCAAAGGAGCGATAATTACCCTGTGCTCAGACTCAGACATAGGTGCCACCTGACATCCAGCTCTGTTGTGTGAGGCCCACAACAGCCAGCCCTCTCCTTCCAGAGCTGCCCGGTTTCAGCCCTGTACAATCAGCAATCACCCAGGACAACTACAGGCTCTGCACTCTCAATGTATGCTCTGGGGAGGGGGAAGGAGATACAACACCACCCCCCCCTCCCCGGGCTGGGCTGAACACCCTGTCCTAGACTCAGATTCCCAGGAAGGGATGTCAAGGTCACCTCTGTCTCTTCCTGCTCCTCCCGGCTGCCCACAGAGGGGAAGCACCCACAGTGAGAGGTTAATTTGAGCTGGCAGTCATTGGCGGAAGCCACTGGGCTGATAAGCCCACTGGGAGGCAGGCCGGCCTCTCCACTCTGTTGTTCCAGTGCTTCTGTCTGGTGCTCTCATTGTGCCGCATGCACGTCTGGCTTCTTGCTAGAAAGTTGGATGGGGGAATGGGATGGGGGGAGATGGGGGACTTCCTTCTACCTGCCATCCGGTTTTAATTAAATAGCCCAGCTCCACACATTACCTCCCTGGGCTCCTTAATTACTACCAGATATTAACAATAATGGAAGTTCTCACTTGGAACCAACAGAGGCTCTCCTTCCACCTTCTCCGTGAGCCTGGTGAAGCCACCAAAGGATGTATCTGTGAGATCAGCACCAGCTCCCCAGTGGCCAGCTGACCATGATGTCCCCATGGTGCTTCTTCCCTGCTTTCTCCAGTGACCGAGGCGATGAAAGCATTCATGGAGGCAGAGATACAGATCTGACCAGTCCTGTCGGTCCAGCCACTTCCTTTGGCTGAAAGGGAAACTAAGGCCCTGGGAGGAGAGGTGGCCTTCCCAAGGTCACATGCAAACTAAGTGAACCCAAGCCCTCTTTCCATTACCCCATAAAATTCCATTTTATAGATGAAACAACTGAGAGAGACTCGAAGATTAATGTCAAATGACTTATCCAGAGCCACAGGGCTGGTAAAGGGCCTTAAAGGGAGCTAAGGCCTCACCCTTTTCTCTTTTATTCATCGTATTTTGGGCTTTACCACTGTACTTGAGGCAGCAAAGTAGCCCGGCAGACAGAGCACTGGGTCCGGAGGCAGGAAAACCTGAGTTCCAATTCTGCCTTAGACACTAGCAGCCGTGTGACCCTGGGCAAGTCACAACCTGTCTGCCTCAGTTTCTCTAGTTGTAAAATGGGGATAATAATGGCACCTCCCTTCCCAGGGTTGTGAGGATCAAATGAGATATTTGCAAAATGCTCAGCACAGTGCCTGGCATACAGTAAGCACTTTATAAGTGCTCATCCACTTTCTCCTTGTACTAGTTTGGGGGGCGGGGTTAATGGAAAGACCTATTGAATTATTAATGGACGTATTTAGGTCTGGAGGATCTGGATTTAAATCTTGGCTAAGTGTCTTTGGACAAGTCATTTCCTTCACCCCCTCCTTAGGGGTCTCAGTTTCCACCTCTGTAAAATGAGGGGTTGGACTCAGTCCTAGATTCTGACCCTCTCCATGACCATAGGCAATCACTTAACCTCCCCTGGCCTCAGTTTCTTCATCTGTAAAACGAGGGACTCCAGGTTTCTGAGGTCTCTTCTGGCTCCAGATCTGTGACTTGCCCGAGGTCACCATAGGCAGTGAGAGGAATTTGAACCTAGGTCCTCTGACTCTGAGGCCAGTGTACTTGTCTGTCTTGGCCACACAACAGGGTGGAATGGAGAGAATCAGGTTATAAATCTGGTTTCATAAATCAATGAACCAACAAGCATTTATTAAGCTCCTACTGTATTCCAGGCTGGAGTTGGAAATCTAAAGGCAAAAATGAAACAGCCCCTGCCTTCAGGAAGCTTCCATTCTCTCAGCATGTCCAAGGACCTGGAATGTACACAGAAAGTGTCTAATACTTGTTGAAATAGAATTTGAGCCTTGAAAGCCGGGAAGGATTTTGTCCTCGTCATCCACCATTATCATAACATCCAGAGAGCCAGGATGTTACCATTTTTTCCCAATTACGACCCACACCAGTGGTGTTTTCTGACTCTGGCCTCGCTCCCTCACTGCCCCTCCCATGTCCCACCTGGCTTCATCCATCCAGCCCAGTGCCCTTCATGTCACAGATGAGGAAATGAGCTCAGAAAATGTAGGGGACTTAGTAGAAGGCCCAGCCAGAGCTGAGCGTCTGGCTGCAAATCTGAGACTGCCACTAGACAGTGCGGCGTGCCCAAAGCACAGACGATAAGTAGCCCGGTTTGGCAGAATTAGTGGGAGATCAAGCCACCGGTCCAGGGGCAGTGGGAGATTGGGGGAAGGAGAAGGGGCTGAATGCCAGGCTGAGAAATGAGACTTAAGTAAACGAAGCTTCTAGGACTGGCTCAGGGTCATAGGCTGCCCCTCCATGCCCCAGTTGGGGATGATGCAGTGGCTGCACAGCAAGGAGGGTCTCGGGTCTCCAGGCCTTCCCTGCTGACCTCTGGGAATGCCAACCTAGTCACAGAGATGTCATGAAGGGACACTAGCCACGTGTTCCAGAAACACATGATTTCAGAGAGTCATGTTGTCTCCAAAGAACCGTGCTTGCATATTTACAGTGACGGGAAGTTCACTACTGAAAATGCAGCCTCTTTCTGTTATTAGACAGTCTGACAAGGAAGTTCCTACTTATATGCATCCCCAGTTGTGCCTCCCTGTAACCTCCCCGCACTGGTCCTTTTCTCTGTAGGCCCCAGTTTGCTTATCTGTGTAGATAAGACTCCTCACAGGGTCTTTGTAAGGTGGATCTGAAGACACAGCCCTTTATGAACTGCGGCATGATGGCAAAGAGCCAAGTATTAGGAGTCAGAGGCTCTGAGTTCACATGTCAATGCTGCCATTGTTAGACTGTAGACAAATTGCCTCAACCTCAGTTTCCACATCGGTAAAAATGAGGGTTAGGCCACATTCGATGCCTCTGAAGTCCCTCCTACCTTTAGAGTCAGAGTCCTATGATCTTATAACTCATTAGCTATATGACCCTGGGTAAGTCTCTTAATCTCTGACTCAGTTTCCTCTTCTGTAAAATGAGGAAGATGGACTGGAGTTTCTTCAACTTGGATTTGTGGACTTAAAATATATATATATATGTATATATACATATATACATATATATATACACATACATACATATTTTAAGTCCACAAATATATATATATATATATATATATATATGTATATATAATTGGCCTCCTTTCTAACCCTGTGTATTTTATTTTATGCATTTAGAAACATCATTCTGGGAAGGTGTCCATAGACTTTAGCAGACTGACTTCCAGAGGGGTGTAGGATACCCAAAACATTAAGACTCCCTGCCAAGTCCAAGGTTAACTTCTGGCTCTAATAGTCTATGACTCTATGGATTTTAAAAGTTCAGAGAGAATCCACAAGCAAACGTTCATTAACCACCTACTATGTGATAAGCACTGTGGTAGACACAAGGTGTTCAGGTGTTTCAGCCAGAGAGAAGGGGGTAAAAAGTTCATTCATACAACAAATATCTATTGTGGTTCAGTCATTTCAGTCGCGTCTGACTCTTCATGACTCTATTTGGGGTTTTCTTGGCAGGATATGGGACAGGTTTGCCATTGCCTTCTCCAGCTCCATTTTGCAGATGAGGAAACTGAGGCAAACAGGACTGAGTGACTTGCCAGGGTCACACAGCTAGGAAGTGTCTGAGGCCAGATTTGAACTCCCAGAGATGAGTCTTTCTGACTCCAGGCCTTGTGCTCCATCCACTCTACCATGTAGCTGCACCAGGCATGAGATACAGATATAAACAAATTAACCTCTAGGAGGTTACAATTACATTAAACTGAGGGGGTTACAACATAGTCAGAGATAAGGATGCATGAGACATATGTGCAAACTAAGTCCAAAACAAATTTCGTGGGGGTTGGAGGAAGAAGATGCTTATAACTGGCAGAAGGAGGGAAGACCTCACCTCACACCCCCCAGAGAGGGGGAGCACTTGTCAGAAGTCACACAGGTAGTAAATGGCGATCAGGACTTGAACTCAGGCTTGCTTCCCAGCAACCACAGAGTCTTCCCTGCATGCCTACACATGCCAGTAAATGTTAAGCCTCAGTCTTACCTTGTAGGCTTCCCCACGGACAGTGACGTGAGGTGTCTGGCATCAAGGCTTGGGTGGCTGCCAGTTACTAGGGGAGACTCGCCCCCCCCCATCCCTGAAGTGCAGGAAAACAAATGGACCAGGCTGGAGCAGGCACCACGGTCAGCAGTTAGCTCTAGTCCTGGGGGCAGGGAGGGAGGTCCAGGCAAGCCTGGCTGACTAAGCCTATGCTGGACCTGCTCCTCGAGCTGCCACAAAAGGAAAAGGGACTCTAATGGTAAACTAAATTAACTCAAGCAGTGAACCCCAAATCCTATTTGGGAAAGCTAAAAGAATTCAAGGAAGCATTTATTGAGCACCTACTGTATACCAAGCCCTAAACTAGGACCTGAAGACAAACAAAAAGACAAAAATGAAACAGTCCCCACCCTCAGGGAGTTGATAGTCTACTGGTATGGAACAATATGAAAGTAGAGACACATACCAAAATATCTAAGCAGCAAATCCAATGTACTTTGGAGGACTAACTCCAGGCCATCTTCCACTTAGCTGCAAGCTGATCATCCGACCCACAGGCCTGACCTCTGTCACCTCACTATCTATAAACTCCAGTGGCTTCTGGACCAAATAGAAAATCCAATGTTGGCATTCAAGCCCCTTTATGCCCTGCCCCCTACCTTTCTCGTCTTCTCTTCCCTCCCACCCCGTGTATCCTGTACTTTAGTGACTGGCCTCTTTGCTGTTCCTCTCACAAGACACCCCATCTCTCGACTGTGGGAGTCAGTGTTCACTGGTGCCCACCCCATCTCCCTTGCCTGGAATACTTTCCCTCATCATCTCTGGCTTCCCTGGCTTCTTCTACGTCCCCTACAAGAAGCCATCCCCAAACCGTATACATTCCAGAACTTTTCCTTTGTTGATTATTTCCATTTTATCTCCTCTCTAGTTTGTCTGCACACAGGTGTTTGCATGTAGTCTCCCCTACTAGACTGTGAGCTCCTTGAGAATACAAACTGTCTTTTGCCTTTTCTTTTGTATCCCCAGCACTGAGCACAATGTCTGACACATAATAGGGGCTTAATTAACACTTGTGGACTGACCCAACCCCTTGCAAATGGTAGGTGTCTCAAAAATGTTGGTGGAACTGAATTCCTTTCCTTTTACCGGTGGTCTCAGCCTCTCTTCCTTTGTCAGGAGTGCTCACCACCCTTCAGTCCTACCCACTTCAAATGCCAGTGCCAGATGGACATGACAATACATTTTTAACATGCCTCTGAGCTCCTCCTGAGACAGGACAGCCTCCAGGAGCAGTCTGGGCTGCTTCTAGAAATCCAGCATCAAAGTGGAAATCACCTCCCTTTGTTCAGCCCTGGTGAGGCATCCCATTATCCCCAGCCGACAGACAGGCAGCCAGAGATGCTGATTACAACCCCAGCCCGAAGCCCAAAACACACAGACCTTGGCTGGTTGGCTTTAATTGTGAGGAGGCCCAGTCTGCCTCAGGGATCAGCCAGTTCACTTCATCATCTCCCTTACAGATGAGGAAACCCATGGCCAGAGAAAACAAGTAGCCCACTTACCATCTAGAGAGGCTTTTCTTTCCTTTTCCTTTTTTATTTTTTAAAAAGAAACCCGTATCTTCCATTCCAGGACAGAGAACTAACTCACTGCTGAGTAACATATTGACAGAGAAGTCCTGTCAGGTCTATTTCATGGAAGAAATGAGGCTCATGTGCAATGAACAGACAGATGACGGATAGATACAGGTGGACGCTGCTAAGAGCTTGGAAATAGGATGACCTTCTGAGATTAAACATTTATGTCACAATCTCTTTTGAATTTTTATTGATAACTTTTGAGTCTCTATCCCCTTCATTTCTGAATGCATTCTCTTTTCCCACCATGATCCAGAGAGCTATTCCTTGTGACAAAAAATAAAAAGGCAAGAGAGAAGAAAAGGCACACCAGCAAAATTCATCACATTAACCCAGTCTGACAGTGTTTGTCACCCAGAGGCCCCCACCTCTGGAAAGAAGAGAGAAATGTACATTTGGTCTTTTCTCCTTCACCCCCTAATCTTTCTGACGTTGTAAATATGTTTCAGAATCACAGGATACATGGCTAGAAGGAACTCACTCTACAGACTGTAGTTCTTTAGACTCAGTCCATCGAGTCCAACAGGTGGGGAAATTGAGGCACAGAGAGGTTGAGGGACTTACCGTAAGACACATGGGTAATAAGAGAGCCAGGATTCAAACTCCTGACCCCAGATCAGGGTTCTCCCTGCTGATATTTCAAATTGGCTGTCAGCTCCAATCCTATTCAAGCAACCAACAAACATTTATCAAGTGCCTGCTACGTGTCAGGCATTATGTTAAGTGTTGGGGATACAAGAAGAGGCAAAAGACAGTCCCTGCCTTCAAGGAGTTCCCAATCTGATTGGAGAGATAACTGACAAGCAAATATGTACAAACAAGCTACAGACAGGATAAATGGGAAATGAGTAACAGAAGGCACTGGAATGAAGAGGGGTTGGGGAAGGCTCCGTGTAGATGGTAGGATCTTATTTGGGACTTAAAGGAAGCTGGGGAGGGCAGCAGCTGGAGCTGATAAGGTAGAGCATTCCAGGCAAGGGGACCACCAGAGACCACCCAGAGATGGAAAGGCTTGGGCTTGTTCATGGAGCATCCATCCAGGAGGCCGAGTCACTGGATCGAAGAAGACGTGTTGGGGAGTGAGGTGGAGAAGACTGGAAAGGGAGGAGGGGCTACGCCAAGTAAGGACTTTGAACAACCAACAGAGGACCTTGTATTTGATGTCGGAGGCAATATGGAGTTTGCTGAGTAGCGGGGTAGCACGGTCAAAGCTGTGCTTTAGGAAAATCATCAAATGAACTGATGGATGTGTCTGAATTCTGGAGTCTTACCTTGGAGGGCTGCGGTGGGAGGAGAATAAAGCCAAGCTCCAGCTGAGATAACTCTGACTCTCAATTAGGAAGATAGAAAATAATGAGGTTCTGCCTCAAGTAGCTCATTAAAGAAGAGGATTAAGCATGCCTCCTCACAGGTCCTAGAGGGAGGAATCTCAGAGATTATCTGTACTATTCCTGCCATTCTACAGTTGTGTTAGGAAGGTGGCAGACTGGAAAGAGCAGCTAGGGGGCACAGTGGATGGAGTACCAGGCTTGGAGTCAGGAAGACCAGAGTTCAAATCCAGCCCTAGCTGTGTGACTCTGGGCAAGTCACTCAACTCTGTTTGCCTCAGTTTCCTCATCTGTAAAATGAGCTGGAGAAGGCAATGGCAAACCTCTCCAGTATCTCTGCCAAGAAAACCCCAAATAGGGTCACAAAGAGTCAGACACGACTGAAACAACTGAAAACAAGACTGGAGAGAGCCCCTAGTTGGGATCCAGAGAAGAGTTTCATTCATTCATTCAATGAATATTAAGAGCCTCCTCTGTGCCAGGCACTCTGCTAGATGCTAGGGATACACATTTAAAAAGAAATAGTCCTTGGCCTCAAGAAGCTTCCATTCCATTGGATACAGTATATTTACAGATAACAAGTACAAAGTGAATAAAATATAAGGCAAAGTTCTTTCAGGGATTGAGAAAAGCATCCACAGGGGCAGCTAGGTGGCACCGCGAGTAGAGCACCAGCCCTAGAGTCATAAGGATCTGAGTTCAAATCTGGTCTCAGACACTTGACACACTTACCAGCTGTGTGACCTTGGGCAAGTCACTTAACCCCAATTGCCCTGCCTTCCCCCCTCAAAAAAAAAGAATCAACCAGGAAAGCATTCACATCTTGTGGTGTGCAGCGTTATTGAGGGGTGGTTCCTGGACTGAGTCTTGAAGGGAGACACAAGGCGAAGGAGAGCATTACAAGCACGAGGAACAGCCTGGGCAAACGCATGGTAGTGAGAGATGGAATGTCTTGTTTAGGAAAAAAAAAGTCAACCAGTTTAGCTAATATGTAGAGTGGGGAAATAACGTGAAACAGATCTGGGAAGATAGATTGGAGTCAGTCTATAAAAGGCTCGAGTCCTGGGATGGATGTGGGAGAGAAGCCTGGAATGATGGGCTGGATCGTCAAGGGTCTTAGTCCTGGCTTGGCGGCTTACCAGCTGCTTGTGATCATTTCAGGAACTAGAAATAACCTGTACAAACGCGAAGACATAGCAGACAGGTGGTCCGAGTTCAGAAATCTTGGAGTCGTTTGGCTGAAGAGCACCACTTGTGAAGGAAGATGTGAGGTGCGGCTGGGCAGACAGGTGGAGTCAGATGGCAGAGGGCCTTAACCACCCCGCCTCCCCCACCCCATGAAACTTCAGTAAAGCACTGGGGAGAGACCGAAGTGTTCTGAGCAGGTGGGTGACACGGGAATGATCAGGAAGATGGTGGGGCTCAGGGTGGGGGCTCCTGGACCTGGCATCGGGAGGTTTGACCATAGTCCAGGTAAAAGGTAATCTCAGTCTGAACTGGGATGGTGGCCATCTGATCAGAGAGGGGACAGATGCCATGGAGGGAGAATGGACAAAACCCAGCATCTGGACAGTGATGATGGTGGTGGTCACAATAGCCAGCATCTATTAGTGCTTGAAGGCTGGCAAAGCACTTTACAAAGCTCATCTCAGTCGTTCCTCACAACAGCTCCATTTTCTAGATGAGGAAACTGAGGCTGACAGAGATTGAAGTGACAAGCCCAGGGTCACACAGCTAGTAAGTGTACTGAGGCTAGATTTGAACTCAGGCCTTCCTGACTTCAGGCCAGCAGCGCTAGGCAGGGTCACCTAGCCACTGAAATGTGCGCTATGTGATAGGATAGGATATAATAGGGGAGAATGTGGAGGGGGCAGGGTAGTTTTGGGAGGCATGGGGATAACGGATTCTTTTTTTGACACTGATTTGGATGCAGACAGTTAGAAACACCCCATGGGCTGCTGGTGACTCAGGAGGTGTGAAGGCTGTGCAGCATTGAGTCCACGGGAGCTAATGCGGCAGCTAGGAGAAGAGAGGGCTCAGAACAGAAAAGGACATCTCCAGTTCTTTCACTCTCTAAGCTGAAGGGACTAAGCAGGAGGGGACTGTGACTCACCTAGGGTCACAGAGCGAGGAAGAAAGGAAAGGAGAATTTATTAAAGTGCCTACTATGTTCCAGGCATCGTATTAAGTGCTTTATGAATATTTCTCATTTGATCCTCACAACCACCCTGGGAAGTAGGTACTGTTATTATCCCCATTTTACAGATGGGGAAATTGAGGCAAGTGACTGGCCCAGGGTCACATAGCTAGTAAGTGTGTGAAGCTGGATTTGAATTCAAGTCTTCCCGACTAACCTCAATACCCTTCTGAACCCGGGTCTGGTACTCTGGGGGAAAACAGCCGTAGATTTGCAAGTCAGAGGTAACTTGCTCCAGGTTAAGTGACTTGCCTAGGGTCACACAGCTACTAAATATACATGCCTGAGGCCAGATTTAACTCAAGAAGACCCAAGTCCAGTGCTCTACTCTCTGTGCCACTGCCTTTACCTGGCCCATAGTAGGTCCTCAATAAAGGTGTGGAGATGGACCGAGGGTTGGGCATAAATGGTGGTCAGCCCTCATATTCAGACAGAACCCACAGGATGCCAGTAGATGGAGAGGAAGGCACTCAGAGGACTAGATAAACTCCCTGGGGTTGCCCTAGGGAAGACTATGGCCACAGATTACCCAGTAGGAGGTGTGGTCCAATGGCGGGCTCCCACCCATGAGCTCCCAGAGCTGCATGGGGAGCCTCCAGAGTCCTTGGAGACCCAAGCCACAGTCTCAGGACCTTGGAAGCATGTTGTCAAATTTAGAGAAGGGAAATCCCCGAACCAGAGGCTCATGGGCCAGAGGGGATGTCACAGTCAGAATCTCCTCTCCCATTTTATAAAAGAAGAAACCAAAACCATGGGGAGTGGAAGAAATAGCCCAGAGGCATATTGGCAATGAGGGACAGAGCCAGCATCTGAACTGGCGTCTGCTCTGGCTCCCTGGTCTAAAACGCCTCTGGAGAGAGCCTTGAGAATCCCCTTTCTGTGGCCGAGAGCACCAAGAGGAAGGTCCTGCTTAGACTCTCCTCTTGCTCTCACACATCGCCGATGGTGCCTCGACATGGAATCCTCTAGATACCTAAATGTCACCCCAGATCCTGGGGCTTCCCTCCAGCCTGAGCACCCCTTGGCCGGAATGGATCTGTCAAGGCCTCTCTCTTCAGGGCGATCGTTCTCCGGCACTGGCCCAAGGGTTCTTGGGCTCAGCAACAGGGGATCCTGGACACACACGCTCTAGGTCACCTTCCCTCCTCCTGTACTTCCTCCAAAAGCAATAGCAGCTGTCAGAGAAAAGTCACAGTCTCTGAGTGAGCAGTGGTCTCAGAGGCCATCTGCACCAGCCCTAACTGAAGGAAGAACCAATCCCCTCCATAAAGAGGTCTCTATAACTGTTTAGTAGAGGGGTCTCTAAGGCTTTGCTGGAAGACCTTCAGGGAGGGGCAGCCTGCTAGCTTCCCAGCCCTGCCCATTCCACTCAGGAAGTTTTAGCTTAGGGCAGGTCTACACTGGTCCCTCAGCAAAACCTACTCATTGTTCCTGGTTCTGCCTTCTGGGACAAAGAGAATAAATTGGATCCCACTCCCACAAGAGGGCCCTTAGGATACTGCTGTTCATTTGGTTCTTTGCTCTAGGTCATCTATTCAGAATTAGAGGGACCTAGGAGGCCATCCAGTCTAACTTTATTTTGTAGAGGAGAGAACTTTCATTTGCCCAGAGTCACATAAATATGTCAGGATGTGTCTCCAGCCTGTGCTGTCTATTTTCCCCCAAACATCCTCCTCTGCTTGCTGGGTGCAGGCCTCCACACCCCCTTCCCAGCAGCCTCCTCCCAGCTCCCCTTTAAGTATGGTATTCAGCTAGTAAGCTTCACTCCCACACTCAACCATCAGGTGTAAAAAGCAAACATGGTCACAGACCACAGGACTGGAAGTCCAGCTCTGGAGGAAGAATTCACTCCAGGAGAAGAAAACATCAAGAGGCGCCCTCCCCAAGCCCCTAGGACAGCATCTCCAGACAGGGCCTGGTGAAAGAGCCCGCACCCCTGATGGGATAGTCAGAGCTAGCTGCCCCAGGGGAGAAGGCAGAGGAGCTAGTCGGTGCCACCCCCTCCAAGGGTCTATGGCCTCTCCCTTTCTCTAGTTAGGAGCCACCTGGGAGAATGAGTACACCCTAAAGTCTGAAAAGCAGGGGCAGGCTGGGGCAAGATTCTGGGTACTACCTTGAGACATTTAAAAAGGAAAAAAAAAGACAAGCACCACATACCCTGTCATTGGCCGTTCTCCTGGTATCTGTTGCCAGAACTAACTGCTTTGAGCGGCACTGCAGGGGTCTCAAATCGGATGGAAATGTGGTGGATGCTGCAGCGGAGGGGGTGTGGTACAGTGGGCCCCGGGGACCCCAGCTCAGGCTCTGATGCCCAGTTTTAACTCAGTGCCCCTTGCCGAGTATGAGAGGACACTTGAAAAGACATGTCAAGGCTGGCAACTGTGCCAGCTCTCTGCAACCAATGGAGAGGAGGATGCCTGGGTCTGACCACAGCCCGCTCTGGGTGAGGAGCAGAATTGACTCTGGATATTAGGGGCAGATCTAGGCTAGAGCCAGAAGGGCCCTTAGGACCACCCAGCCCAATCCCCTCATTTTACAGAGGGAGAAACTGAGACCCAGAGAAGCAAAATGACTTGGCCAAGGTCATATTGGTACTAACCAAGATTTGCACCCACATTCAGTCTCCCATTGCCCTATACCATTTAGAAGGGGGCAAAAAGTTCGTTTGCACAACAAATATTTAGTGTCATTCAGTCGTTTCAGTCGTGTCTGACTCTTCATGACCCCATTTGGGGTTTTCTTGGCAAAAATACTAGAGTGGCTTGCCATTTACTTCTCTGCTTCATTTTACAGATGAGGAAACTGAGGCAAGCAGGGTTAAGTGACTCGCCCAGGGTCACACAGCTAGTAAGTGTCTGAGGACAGATTTGGACTCATGAAGTCCAGTCTTCCTGATTCCAGGCCTGGTGCTCTGTACACCATGGCGCCCCCTAGCTGCCCTAAATATTTACTAAACAGACCTTGGGCAAGTCACTTAACCCCAATAACCCTGCCAAAAAAAACCCAAAAAAATTAAAAAAATATTTCCTAAACAGCAAATGTTTACTAATCATCTATTGTATGCCAGACACTCTGCTGGTATGAGGAATAAAATGACAAAGATGAGATAGTCCCTGCCCTCCAGGGACACCAGTTGTACTGGGGAAAAACAATGTAGACTCAGAAAATGAAATGCAAGATATGTGCACAATGACTTCTGGGAAGGCAGAAAGCTAACTGTTGAGGAGAATCACTGCAGGCTTCCTGGAGGAGGCAGCACAGGTTCCTACTAGGCAGAGGTGAGGACTCAGTACTGATTCTACGACATGGCGGCTGCTGGGCTTTCAAATCTGGCAGCAGCTTCAGCTTTCTATACGAGCTATCCAAGACCACCTGATCTCTAGGGATGACATTAAAATAACCCCTTAGTGTTTCTAGAGATGGAGAAGGAAAACAGAAGCCTAGGTAGACCACCTGACTCACTCTAGGTCACACAGCTAGACAATGGCAGGATCCACACTCAAGGCCTCTGACTCCAGGTCTAGGGCTCTTCTCTGGTGTCACTGGCTCAAGCTTTGTCCTCTTCCCCCAACCCAGAATGCTTTCTTCCTCCCTATCTTGGAAGCTTACCTATGCTTCAGGGCCCAACTTCACCAGCTGCAAGAAGCCTCCTCTGCCCACCTCTCCCTCCTCTGGGAACTTTCGAGTCCTGATCATTTACTACTCACTGATTCTCATTTCATCATTGTCATCATTAACCTCACATTTACACGGCACTCATCCGTTGGGTTGGCAAAAGAAGAAAGATTACAAATGTTGGAGGCACTTCAAGAAAACAGGCACACTAATGCATGGTTGGTTGCTGAGTTGGTCTAGCCATTCTGGAAAGCAATTTGGCCCAGTGCCCCCAGGGGTTACTGAACCAGAGATACCTCTGACCCAGGGATGCTACCACTCCTAGGTCTGTCCTTCGAAGAGATTAAAGAAAGATGAAAAGGACCCAGATATACAAAAGAATTGTGGTGGTGGTGGTTCATCCTTCATTTTTGAAGAGGACCAATGACATCACGGAGTGCCGGTTTGAACTGGATGAATTGGAAAGTCGTCAGCCTCACTCTGTCTTCCAGAGTCAGGATAATTGGCAATGGATGCCTTTGATGTCTTCAACGTCTAACCAAGTTCTAAGGGCTCCGCAGCACCTGCTTTAGCTGCCATCATGGATGTTGAACAAATTGTTCTCATTCCTCCAGGGGAAGTCTTCACACACTTGGAGCGGACATCCCCCTCACCCACTGATGGGTCTGAGGCCTCTTGGTTACCCTCAGCCTGGTTTACCCCATCCCTCAGTTTACTGGCTCTGGACACTGCCCATGCCACAGCTTCTTGAGCTACAGGTGAGAGCTGC
>CM053623.1:236626189-236664001 GCA_028646595.1 Phalanger gymnotis
TGAAGAGGACCAATGACATCACGGAGTGCCGGTTTGAACTGGATGAATTGGAAAGTCGTCAGCCTCACTCTGTCTTCCAGAGTCAGGATAATTGGCAATGGATGCCTTTGATGTCTTCAACGTCTAACCAAGTTCTAAGGGCTCCGCAGCACCTGCTTTAGCTGCCATCATGGATGTTGAGCAAATTGTTCTCATTCCTCCAGGGGAAGTCTTCACACACTTGGAGCGGACATCCCCCTCACCCACTGATGGGTCTGAGGCCTCTTGGTTACCCTCAGCCTGGTTTACCCCATCCCTCAGTTTACTGGCTCTGGACACTGCCCATGCCACAGCTTCTTGAGCTACAGGTGAGAGCTGCGGGACAAGTGGACACCAAAGGTAGATGAGCAGCCCTGAAAAGGGCTCAGCATCCCCCATGCCAGAGGTGCTAGTCCTGCCTGAACACCTCATACGCCCCTTCTGTGGTGGCAAAGAACTAGAAATTGGGAGGGTGCCCATCAATTGGGGTGTGGATAAACAAAATGTGTTATAGGAATGTAATGGAATACTGTTGTGTTATAAGAAAGCATGAAAGGGACAGTTTGAGAGGAACCTGAGAAGAGTTGTATGAACTGATGCAGAAGGAAGTGAGCGGGACCACAAGAACAATTTATACAATAACAAAAACGTTGAAAAGACAATTTTGAAAGACTTAGGAACTCTGATCAATGCAGCAACTAACCATGATTCTAGAGGACTAATGCTGAAACATGCTGCCCACCTCCTGATGGACTCGGGAGGCAGAATCAGAGGGTTTTTTGGATGTGGCCAATGGGAGAGTTTGTTTTGCTGTTATAGAAGTTTTGTTTTTTTTTTTCCTCCCCAACAAGAAAGTAGATTTTTGTTCATTGAAAAAAATTAAATTTTTAAAAATGACATGGTTCTTTACAATGTATAAAAAGCCATTTCCTCACAGCAACCCTGCTGAGTTTTAACCCCGACTTTACAGAGAAACTGAGGCTCCCAGAACCAAAATGTCTTGATCAAGGTCATGTAGTCAGTGGCAAGTCACACTTTCTGATGCCCAACATTCATCCCACTGTGCCTTGTTGTTTCATCCTTCATGCCCCTTCATGCTTCAGGAATGTTTCCATGATGAACAAAGCACTTTATAAGCTCCTTCAGGGAAGGTACATGCTTTTAGCTATATTCTACCTCTGGCTCCCCACCCCAAAGCCTGCTATACTATACCTAAAATAGGTGTGCAGTTAGTAAGCGTCCACAGACTTCCTTGCAAATTCACCCTCAGGTGTGTCCTGAGGATGACCAAAAAGGGCAATCTCCTTCCCTTTGCCTGCTCCCACAGGGATGGCGTGAGCAAATATGCTGAGAGAGAAAATGTCAGATTCAGGGAATAGCTGGGAGCCCAGTCTGCCTGAAAGGCAGCGTTAGTAGATGTGACATTAGACCGAGAAAGGAACTTGGCTTCAAACCTCCCTACGAACAATTCCAGTTGGTCTTAAGGTCCAGGCGGAGGAATCTGTGTTTTATTCTAGTGACAGGAGGGAGCAGGATAAATTGTTCTTAACGCCTGAGAATGTTAAGACATCCTGCTGCTCTCATTAGGGACATCACTACATGATGTCATGTGAGCTTGGGCCAGGTGCTTCCCGGCGCCCCCCTCCCGGTTTCCCCTTCTGTAAAACCAGGAGGTCAATGGCTCAAACGATTATGAGTAAAACACTTTCTAGCTGTGTGACCCTGGACAAGTCACTTTACAATGTTTGCTTCAGTTTCCTCATCTGTAAAATGAGCTGGAGAAGGAAATGGCAAACCACTCCCAAGAAGACTCCAAATGGGGCCAGGGGGAGATGGACACAACAGAAATGACTGAACAACAAAGAATAAAACACGGTGCCCGCCCTAATCATGCTGATAGCGTATTAGGGAAGATGTAGATGTACATACACATACGCCCACAACTAGCACAGGACAACTTGTTATGTGCCCTGAGAAGTACGCGGATGGTTAAGAGTCAGCTTGGTGTCTTCAAAGAATGCTGGAGAAACCCCAGTTAAAATCCGGGCTCTACCAGGATGAAGCTTTGTGCAGCTTGGTCCTGGGTCTGGAGCTGAGAGCCCTGGGTTCAGATCCTGGCTTTGCCGCATACTAGCTATATGACCTCGAGGAACTTATTTACCCCATCTCAGCCTCAGTTTCCTCATTTGTAGAACAAACGGGTTGGACTCCATGGTTTCCAAGAGTCCTTCAAACCAGGATCCTTTCATATTCTACTTTAAGGCTATAGAACCTCCAAACCCTGGCTGGGACATCTGCTCACAGCAGCTTTGTTCGGTTTCACTGAGCTTGTAAAGAGTTTACCAGCCCACCCTTTTGAACCAGCCCGACAGTAGTCCTAGCTTACAGATAATGTGGCACAAAGAACAGAGGATCTAACGGGGGTCAAATTTGACTAAGCCTCAGTTTCCACATTTGTAGAAATGGGCGTGAACATACATGTACTCTCCTTCCCAGGGCTTTTTAAACCGCAAAGAGATTGAGACTAAACCTCTGATTTCAGCTGCACGTTGGCACCTCTCTGAAATGTGCAGTCTGGGGGAGCTGCCTGGGGCGAGGAGAGGCAAGGGGACTTGCCCAGGGTCACACAGCCAGGCAGGCCCCAGCAGGTCTTCCTAGTTCTGAGGCAGGCTCACTGTCCACTATGGGAGGCTGCCTTTCTCTTTTAAACCATAAAGCTCTATAAAAGCATGAGTCATCCCAGCCCGCGGTGAGGTGAACCGTTTGTAACTGCCCCTTCTGCTGGTCTCCCCAGCCAGCTCTGCCTCAGTCAAAGGGTCCTTTCGGAAAGTACTCCATCAGCACTGGGGTTGTGTATGATCCCAGATCTAGAGCTGGAAGGGGTCCCAGAGGCCACCAAGTCCAATGCCCTTACTTTACAGATGGGGAAACTGAGGCCAGGGGGGAATTCCATATCCAGAGCTGGAAGGGACTCTAGAAGCCATCTTGGCCTAGGAAGGTTAATCGGCTTGCCCAGATCCACATATCTGCTAAATATCGGGGCCAGGAGTCACACCAAAGTCTGTTCATTTCCACGTCCAGCACTGTATCCACGAAGCCACCAGAAATTGGGCCACCCAAGGGCAGAAGAAACCCAGGGGTGGCGGTGGGGGAGGAGGCAGTATTTAGTCTGGAAAAGAAAAGACTCAGCCAGCCACTTTCAGTTCTAACTTTGGCCTGGGGATTCTCCCCCAAATTGTCATGGAGCCTCTCTGCTTGATTCAATCCAGTGACAAGGAACTCACTCACTAGAGGGGGACGGCTCTGCTTGCTAGAAAATTCCTTGGATTAAGCCCCAAGATCTTCCTCCCTGTAATTTTCACCTGTAATTGTCTGTCCTCTGGGGTCCAGTGGAACAAGTCTAATCTCTCTTCACTCTGAGAATCCTTCAGATATTTGGAGATGGAAAGCAAACCTCCCCACGGATCTCTCTCTTTTCAGGCTAGCCATCTCTAGGGCCTCCAGCCATTCTTCAGAGAGTGAAATTGCAAACCCCCTCATTATCCTCATCATCCTTTTTCCAGCTCCACCATGTACTGCTTTAAATATGGCTCCTAGAATTGGTTACAGCCCTCAGATAACATCTGACCAGTGGGACAATCGCTTTCTTATTTTTCCCACCTATGGGATCTTAGGTAAATTCATTTAACCTGAGGCTGAGAGTCAGAAGGAATACCAGGAGTGAGGAAGGCCTGGGTTCAAATCTGGCCTCAGACTAGTTATATGACCACGGGCAAGTCACCTAACTACTTTTATGCCTCTGTCTCCTCATCTGTAAAACATAGGGATCAGACTCAATGACTTGCTGCTCTAAAACTATGATGCTCCTCTGTAAGAACACTTACACTGCTTCATAGGGTTGCTATGAGGATGAATGTGCATAATCATTTTATGAACTTAAAGTCATGAAAAGGTGGTGTGGAAAGGGAAAAGGAAAAGCCTAGTTTAATTTATTATATTAAAGCCCAGGATCCCATTTGGTTTCTGGCTAGCCATGTAACACTGCTAAACTTGCAAGTCTTTTTCACATCAACTGCTTTCTAGACACACCTTCCCCTATCCCATACTTGGGTGGTTGATTTTTTGAACCGAAGTGCAGGACTTTACATTGATTCATAAAAAACATAATCTTATTGTTCATGAAACCAGTAGTAGAGGGAGAGAGGATGGGTTCATCCACATGAGTCTTCTCATTAAACTCCCAACCTGTCTTGTGTATTCTCATCTTAAATTCCCTGACTCTGTGCAAGCTTGTGATGATGCTTATAAAGGGGAAAGGGGGTGCCTTTCCACATTCCGTCACCTACCCTTACATCAGGGTCTGGCTCAAAGCTCACCTCTTCTGCCTTACCGCTGGGGAAAAGGCAATGGTATTCTCTCCCAATGGGAGTGGGTGGGTAGGGGGAAGGTGAAGAAGGATTTGGTAGTAAGGCCTAACTCCTTCTACTCCACTGCTCATTCTATCAGTGCACTTCCCTCTCCTTCCCTTTCACCACTGCTGCTAAAGATACTCTCCACCTGGCAGCACTGGAGGAATGCTGACCAACTCCCCATTCAGCCTTTCCATAATCTGAATGATGAAGACAAGCGGCTCCCTGGCTCCCTTCCTCCAGGTGAAAAGGAACAAGGAAGAGCTCAGCTGAATAGGCCCAGAAGGCTAGGCAAACCCAGGGGTAAGAATGGCACAGTGGAAGGTACAGTGGACTCCCAGTGGGGAGACTTGGTGCAAGAGTAAGCACTGAAACCATGTTGAACTGGATTGGGTAGATTTGGTGATGGGAAGGACCCTAGGGATCATGCCAATCTAGCTCTCTCATTTTACAGATGAGGGCACTGAAGCCAAGAAAAGGGAAACCACTTGCCCAGGGCCACTCCTTTTGTCAGTGGTAAGTCCAGGATTGGCACTCGGATCCTGAGCTCTCATCTACTGCTCTTTGCCCTCATGCCACAGCTTGTATCCTAATCCCCTGCATACAGTAGGTACTCAAACATTATTTGATGACTAGAGATGAGTTGACACTTTTGTCTATTTCTGTTGCAGCTGTTTCTTTTAACCAGAATCACAGATGAGTTCTGTGCTCTCCTTTTCCCCTAAGAATTGGTGTCCCTGCCCTGGCAATGGCGTCAAATTGAATGGAGATCCCCGCAGATGACCCCAGAGATAACCTGGGGCCATCTTCTCACAGCACCATGGACCTGGCTCAGGGCATGGTAACTACTCAATCCATAATGACCTTCCTAGTTCAAGGCTGGCCCATGCCAGTATCATCCTCGGTCCTTGACTAGGGGAGCTTCCCCAAGCCCTCCACCCCCATCAGAGTTCAATGGAAAAATCGAATCAGTTGATCAACAGGTATTTCTAGAGAGCTGTTCTCAGACACGGCGAGGCCTGATTCCCAGTACAGCCTCTAACATACTGGCCGGCTCTCTTTAAGCAACTCCCAGAGACTGTAAGTTGCATTGTGAGAGGGAGCTTCTCCATCTGAGTTCTGTATCCAATGAAATCCTATTATCTCCAGGTGCTAGGCACAAAGACAAAAGCCATCCTTATTCTGGAGAAGCTTACATCTTATGGGGGGAAGATAGCATGATAAGGTAGATATAAGCCATATACAAGGTAATGGGGGAAGGAATAGGTAAAGGCTTTATGTAGAGATCACTCCGGAGGGAAGCTCAGCATTCTCAGAGGCAAAGGGGGAGGAAGAAGTATATTCCACGCATGGAGACCAGCCTGGGAAGAGGCACAGAGCTGGTCTGAGGAACCATAAGAAGGTAGACTTCAGTGCACACGGAGGAGAGAAATTTGTAAGAAGGCTGGAAGGGGAGGTTGGGATCAGGTCATGAAAGACTTCAATGTGAAGTTTATATTTGATTATAGAGGTAATAGGGAAGCACAGTTTATAGAGTAAGGGAGTGATGTGGTCAGACTTTGGCTTGGAAAAGACACTTTGGCAGAGGAGTGAAAGATGAAAAGGAACACCAGGGTTCCAATCCCACATTTCCTAATCTAGAAAATAAGTGGGTCGATGATCTCTAAAGTTCTTGCCAGCTCCGAGTCTGTGTGTCTTTATATATAGGTGTGTATGTGTGTGGGGGGAGGGATAAATACAACCCTATACAAGGAAGGCTTAAAGAAACTGTCTAGACAGTGAAGGGTTAACATTTCCATCCAGGATCTCCAGGTGAGCTCCCCCACCCTCAGCAGAATCCACTGCACAAAGTCCATCCTGGTCAGGTGGCCGGAGAAACAAAGCCAGAACCCACCCCTTTTCCCCAAGAAAGGAAGGAAACAAAGCCATTCCCACAGAAAGCCCCACCTCCCAGAACCCAAAGGGCCTCTCCCCTCAACCACCCAGGTATATCGGATTCTCAGCAAAGCAGGTCTGAGTACAAAGGTCACTGGGACTGGGCAAGGAAGTAGATCCCCCTTTTGAGGGTGGGGGCATAAAGTCAGAATCTGCAAGGGGAGTTTTGCAAAAGAAGCCCCTTCCCCCACTCCAGTAGCCCATTAAACCTAGGGGTGTACTCCCTGGGGAACCTCTGCAGGTCAGATTACATGCTTCCCCCCCCACCCTTCCCCCACAACTGGCTTCCCAGCTCATCCTCTGCTTGGCCCCAGGGTACAGCAGCTTGGGGGTGGGGACTTAAATGCTAAACACACCAGGAGAGGTGTGGCTAGTCAACCAAACTGGCAAGACCAGAGAAGTGGGGGGAAGGGAGAAAAGCAAAATAGCTTTCAGTTTGGTAGTTTTTAGGACAGGTTTACTGAGCACCTGACTCGTCATGGTCCTATGATGTAGGGAGTGCAAATGTGTTTTCCATCTCTATACAGATGAAGAAACTGAGGCTCAGTAAGGCAAAGGGACCTCTGATGGCCGCCTGGTCCCGCAGGTGCCCAAGCATGGAGAGCAAAGAGGGCAAGGTCAGAGCTAGAGCTAGAAGGAGACAACCTCCAGAGCCACATCAGAAGCCAACACTGGGGGGCTGGGGAGTTAAAGGAAGGAGGGAAGAGAGAGAGGAGAGGCAGCTGCAATTAGAATGCAATCAAAGAGCCTGGCCAGGAGATTCAGAGGACCTGGGTTCAAATCCTCCTTGTGATGTGTATTACTGAGGGCCTGGACACTCATTTCGTAAAAGAGGGTTGGAGCAAATACCCCAAAGTCTGTATGCCAGCATACAGTCCTGTGATCCTATGAGATTCACTGCTGTGACCACCTCTCAAGCATTCTAACATCCAGATGGCCTTAGGAGGAAGTAATGAAATTGAAAGTTCCACTGTGCCGAGGTGTGGGCGGCAAGGGGATAGGATGGGGAGGCCCAGGAGCCGCATTAGAACCTGCTACCTGAGCAAGCACAGGCAAATCCCGTCTCCCTTTGGGCCTAATCCGCTGGACTAGAGAAACTCCGAGGTCCCTTCCTGCACGAAATCCTGTGATTCCAGGGCCCATTAGGGGCCTAGCATCTTGAGCCTCTTACCTAGCTGACTTGCCCCGTGCGGGGAAGGGGTCCATCGGTCTGCGCTCTGGGTGGGCGTGGGGACGCACGCTATGGCGCGGGGAGGAGGGAGCCCCTACCTTCTGGGCCTGTTGGATCATCGTCCTGATGACCTCCTTGAGGTGGGGCGCCTTCTCCTCCTTGGGAGGGTGGGTGAACAGGGTGACGCGACTGACGCCCCGGTAGTAGCCGTTGTCCGTCCAGCCCAGATCAAGCGGGGGCACCTCGGTGTCCGAACGGTCAGGCCAGTAGGCCAGCGAGGCAGAAGGCTCGGCGGGAGCCTGGACCTTGGTCTTGCCCTTGCCCTTGGCAGGGCCCGGCGCCTGCACCTCATAGGGGCGCCAGTCGGCCCGGAGCGCCTGGCGCTCGGGTCCGGACAGAAAGCCGCGCAGCCCCTCCTTGGTCAGCAAGTCCTGGTAGGCCGGCTCCCCGGAGGCCAGCAGCGCCTCCAGGGCGGCCCGCCGCCGCTCGCAGTAGTAGAAGGCAGCCTGCGCCTCGGTCACCTTCTCGTTCACGTGCGCCTCGTCTAGGCAGCCCAGCTGAGACTCGGCCATGACGGCCAGCGGCTGGGGCGCTGGAGCTGCAACTCCTCTGGGCTCCCAGGCTTCGGCCTCCAGCGCACCTGGGCGCCCAGGGCAGGGCGGGGCTGGGCCCAAGACTCACCTGGCGGGAGCTCCGCCCCCCGGCCGGGCGCGGGCCAATCCGCGCGGGGCAGCTTCGGGCGAACTGGAACCAGCTGAACTGCCCCTTGTGTGCGCCGCAGCCCCGTGCGCTCTGGGGCGCGGAACGCGGAGCGCTGCCCGGGCAAGGGCGGGGAGAAGAGATGTGCGGGAAAGGGAGGTAGCCTGCTCTGCTCCAGCTAGCTCCTCTCCTTGGGCAATCACCGGGCTTTCATGAGAAAGAAGCGAAATGTGCTCAGAGGGGAGGCTAGACCCCGCTACGGAACGTTGCAGTGGAGATTCTGAGCTGCCCTCCGAGATCCTTCCTTCCATCCCTGACCTTTTTTGATTCTGATTTTGGGCAAGCCACGTCCAGGAGCCTCCGTTTCCTTGTTTGTACAAGGGGGCAAGAGAAAGGAGGAGGCCTAATTCATTGCTATGGTCTGCTTTTTTCTGTCACATTATTAATAAATTCCGTCCATTTAGAGCCCTGCGCTAGAGGAGATACACCCAGTTGAAATGAAACGCTACTCCTTCTCTCATAGAACTTAAGAGTGGCCTAATAAGAGACTCCAGTACGAAACATACACACTCTGCTTCTTTCCATTGGCCCATGTGTAGGCCAGGGGAGAAGAGAAGAGGGGAGAGGGGCCGTTGGGGTCTTCACCAGGAAGGCTGTTGCAGTGGTCTTAGTAGTGGGTTTCTTCTAACTCAGGCCACTTTGGGCCTTTCCAGGACCAGACTGGCAGGGGGCACATAAAGGGTCGGCACCAACTTCATCTTTGTTCCTCTGCTTCCTTCACACAGTCCCTGTTGAAATCAACCAACGAGCATTTAGTAAGCGCCTACTATGAGCCAGACAGGGAGCAGCTAGGTCTAGCTGTGTGTCGGAAAGTCTCATCTTCATGAGTTCAAATCTGTCTTCAGACATTTCCTAGCTGTGTGACCCTGGGCAAGTCACTTAACTCAGTTTGCCTCAGTTTCTTCATCTGTAAACCAAGCTGGAGAAGGAAATGGCAAACCCCTCCAGGATCTTTGCCAAGAAAACCCTAAATGGGTTGATAAAGAGTCAGACACAACTGAACATCAGGAACAAAAACGGACAAGACATCGATACTGTTCTCTCAAATGCCCTCACTTCCTGGCTTCTTCAGTCTAATCGAGCCAATCTTCCTTCTACCTCAGTCACACCCAGGGATGATGGTACCCTCGACTATGCCATCACTCAAAGTGGCCACTTCCTTATTTAAGAACTCTGCATTTTCTTTATCCAACAACAATCTTTCATCTTCCAACTCTGCTCCTGCCTCACCCTTGTTCTCACTGTGACCTGCAATGCCAACATCATTCAGTATTTAGGGTTAGGATCGGAGGCGCATTTAGGGTTGGGGTTAGGGTTGTTGGAATTGCAGGTCACAGTGAGAACAAGGGCCGAGCTTGAGGACCTAGAGGGCCTCCAGGCGACATGTGGCATGATATTGCTTCATTGTTTATGGTACCTTTTAGCAGGATGTAATGTCTTTCCTTATCTCTTTTAATTTGATCTATCTTTGCTTTTCCTTTGTCTGAGATTAGGATTGCTACCCCTAATTTTTTTACTTTAGCTGAAGCACAATATATTCTACTCCAGCCTTTTACCTTTACCCTGTGTGTATCCCCCTGTTTCAAATGTGTTTCTTGTAAACAGCATATTGTAGGATTATGGTTTGTAATCCATTCTGCTATCCACCTCTGTTTTATGGAAGAGTTCATCCCATTCACATTCAGTTATGATTTCTATCTGTCTTTTCCTCCATCCTATTTCCCCCCGTTTATGTTTTTATTTCTCCCTTTCCCCTTCCACTCCTCAACAGTTTTGCTTTTGACCACTGCCTTCCTCAGTTTACCCTCCCTCTTGATTCCCCTCCTTTATCTTAATGTTTTCGCCTTGCTACTTCTTCTGAGGTCTCCTTGTACCTCGTATCTTCTGATTTCTATTTATTGTTTCTCCCATTAGAATGAAGGTTTCTGGAGGGGAGGGACTGCTTTTGCCTTTCTTTGTATCCCAAACTAGCTCTGTATCCAACACAACGCAAGTGCTTAATAAATGAGGGTATCGAAGGACAAAAAAGAAACAGTTTCTGAGCTCCAGAAACTTTCACTCTATTGGAGGAGACAACACAGGCATATATAAGCATATACAAAAAGAGGCAAATTCAATTCACGGCAAGTCAAGACATCACCAGTGATGTCATTGGTCCTCTTTGAAAAGGAAGGCCCACCAACAACAAAAGGCATGGTACAAGGACTCAGGAATTTGAGGACCTGGGTTCAAATCCTACCTCTTCCACTTTCTGTCTGTGGGACCTCGGGCACTTCAAGCTCTGTTTCCACCCCTGGAAGATGAGGGAGTTGGCTCAATGGTCTCGATGACTTGGTTCAGGCAGCCCTGGGCCATCTGGTATCCCCTGGAGGAGGGCCCCATGACAAGGCTGGCCCTATTTTCCCTCTCCCTAGTAGCAGGGAAGAGACCCCTAAAGCATAAGGTAGTTGAGAGAGTGCTGGACTTCAAAGCAGAAAGAGTTGGGTTCGAATTTGCCTCATATACTTACAATCTGTCTGACCCTGAAAGTCACTTAACCTCTCTGGGCACCTGTGTCTGTAACATGAAGCATCAGTCTTAATGACCTCAAAGGTCCCTTCTAAGATCCTGTGCCCAGTCCATGGTCCTGTGCTCTCACTTGCCTCACATCGGAACTAAATAGGCTAAAGGGTCATCGATTCTGTCTCTTCAGTCCAATCCCTCCATACTGTGGGGGTGGAGGAGTCCTGGGGCTGCCAAGCCGGTGCCTTTCAGCATCGTGGACTTCCCCTTTAAAGAACAAACAGAAACACAACCACATGGCACATGGGCTGCTAACCAGCCTTCCCATTTTAATTTAAAGCATGTGTGTGTGTTTTCAGTAATAGAGGCTGCCAGAGGACTGATTACTATATTAGTGTTTCAAAATATGTGTTTGAGCACTGGAAAGCAACGTACTTGTGCAAACACACACACACACACACACTTTCTCTTCTCTCTCTCCCCTTCCCTCCTTCTCTCTCTGTCTCTGTCTCTCTCTCTTTCTCTCTATCTCCTCCCTTCTCTTCCCTTCCTTCCCCTCCTCTCCTCTGTCTGTCTCTCTCCCTTCCTCCCTCCTTCCTCTCCCTTCTCCCCTCTCCCCTCTCATAACCAGCACAGCTTAGCAGCTTCACATTGGGTTAAACACAATCTTAGTCATTTACATAATTTGGGTCAGCTGTTGCAGTACAGCTTGAGTCTCTTATTTTTAGAAATTTTCAGACCACATTGGGCTTGGGGTCTCACTTCTCTCATTCTATACCTGCTTGGCCCTTCTGTCTCCAGGAACATTTCAAAGATCATAATAATATCTAACATTACATAGCACTTACTATGTGCCAGGCTCTGTGCTGAGCACATTACAAATATTGTCTCATTTGACCCTCACAACCACCGTGGGAGGGAGGTGCTATTACTATCCCCATTTTACAGATGGGGAAACAGAACTTAAGTGACTTGTCTAGGGTCACACAGCTACTAAGTGTCTGAGGTGGGATTTGAACTCAGGTCTTTGAACTTCCTGACTCTAGGCCTAGTGCTTTATACACTGGACCACGCAGCTGTCACACAAAGGTGTGGGGGAAAGGGAGAAAGTCAGATGATCATGGGTCTAGAGCTGGAAGATATCTCTGAAGTCATTTAGGCCCAGGGTCTCACAGGCAGGGAAACTGAGGAGCAGGAAAGTTAAGTGAATTACCCAAGATCGCATAGCTAATTAAGTGACAGAAGGAAGAGCCAGACCTAGGCCCTCTTCTGTCAAATCCAGAGTTCTTTTAATTAAAAAAAATGTTTATTGAAGCCCTCTGATTCACAAGGCCCCAGGTATATAATCAGGACCGAGATGATCCTGGCCCTCAGAGAGCTTGCCCTCCGCTCTGCATGCCTCCTGTCTGTACCTTACTATCCCTTCCAGAGGAAGAGGGCAGCATTGGAGCGCATCGTTTTCCTTGTGAGTGGATCAGATGCCAGATTTTCATGACTGCCCCGTTGATTGCTTACTATGGCACCAGGAAGAGAAAAATAAAGCAAGAATAGTCCTTGCCCTCAAGGAGCCCACATTCTAATTTAGCATTCCTTCGCTGCAGCAGGCTCAGTTCTTGGCCATAGCCCTGGAAATCAGTTGTATTCTAGGAAAATAAAACCCTAGCTCCCTCTGTGCTGGAGCTGGTCCTGCCTCCGATTTCCCCAGAGCCAGGGGTGGATAGGGTCTCCCCAAGATCTGATTGCAGCATCTTCTCGGAGGCAGTCATGCATTTCCCCTCAGAAGTGACGTGATTCAGCGGGCCTTTTCCATCGGCCGCCTCCTCCTCCCACCCTCAGCCGCCCACCCTATTCCCCCAACCCCCTTCCCTTGGCTCTTCTCCTTCCCTGTCCTGGCAGTGCGTTCAACAAAGCTGACACCTCATAGTTAACATTAATTGTAGCCAGGCTCATCCGCTGCACACGCTTCTTTCCCCAGCCCTCCTGTGTAATTTGATTCCCTAAATAGCCCACCTCATGTTACAGCCTTAAATAAGATTCCCACTGGTGGCGGGGGTGGGGGAAGGTTGTCCCCCTTTGTAGCAATTAGTGTCACAAGCGCCTGTTATAAAACTTTGGGTGCTCTGAGTCTCCCTGGGAAATTGTCCTTTGCTCAAGTGCATTTACATCTCATTATAGCTACAGAGGGGTCATGTCATCGAGTCTTTACATAAGGGGAGTGTTTAGAACTCAGGGGCGTAGAACCTTCTATTTAGAGCAGGAAGAGACTTTGGAGGCCTCAAGTCCGAGCCCATCATTTAAGAGAGCAGGAGACTAGAGGTCACCCAGCTGGGGGAGGGGGAGCTGGGCATGGAGGGTGGCACCAGGCCAGCTCTTACCTCCAGTGGCTCAGGGAAGAGTCCTGGGTTTGGCATCGGATGACCTGGCCTTTGTCCGATAACCAGTTGTGCAGCCTTGGCTAAGTCACACCCTTTCTGATCTTCAGTTTTCTGAGGATTAATATGAGGAGGTCCCATGAGGTAACCTCTAAGATCCAGTCGAGCTCTCTGTCTGTGACCCTGCTAGCTCCCTCCCTACCGCTGTCACCTCTAGGACTCCAGCCTGGGGCCCTAGTTGTTAAGGCTTGTATGCTCATTTCACAGCCCCCTAGATCCCACCAACCCCGGCTCTCTTCTTACTACCTGCCCTCACCTAGCCCTGGCCTCACCCCAGCTGCCTCACAGCTCAGGGAGCAAAATCAAATCAGCTTACTGGAAAGGGTATGCCAATCAACTCTCCAGGGTCTCCTTCACCATCCTTGGAGTTCCCTAAATCAAAATACCCCTCCCAGGTTACCATTCCTCCATATATGTATGGGACCTTCCCCATTAGCATGTAAGCTTCCTTAGGGATGGAACGATCTCACTTTTGGATTTAATTCCTAGTGGTTAGTGCAATATTGAATAAATACCTTTTCATCCATCCATTTATCCATCTATCTGTCCATCCATCCATCCATCCATCCATCCATCCATCCATCCATCCATCCTATCTAGGTAGGCCTCAACTTGATGAATAATGGAAAAGCTGGACTCAGAGAACCCCTTGAAATATCTGAATTCAAACTGTAAGAACAGGATATATGGAGATGGATGTAACTATAGATATGATAGAAATGGAAGCCTTCTACCTTGACGTCTCCAAGTTTGGTATTCTGTGCACTGTGCCACCTAACTGCCTAGGAGGGACAGGATGGTGTAGTAGGTAGACAACTGCCCCTGCTATCAAGAAGATGTGGCTTTGAATCCCTGGAATTATGCTTAGTATTTGGGACACAATGGGCACATGACTTCCCTAGCTTCTTTACCGGTAAAATCAGGGCAAGCGTAATTGCATTTATTACCTGCCTCGAAGGTCATCATGAGGCCCAAGAGCATCACATGCACAAAGGTCTCTGCACATTTTCAGCCTCCATATGCTTATGTGGCTGGTTCAGGGAGAGGCTGGAGTTTCCGGGAAAGCAAAAACCAGCTTAGCTGAGGCTCCTCCTTGCTTTCAGCCAAAGATCAGCTCAGAGATTTAGAACCGAGGGACCTTGAACGACTGTCTAGCCGGTCCCCTCATTATAGAGAGGAGATGTCTAGGGACCAGTCCAAGATCACACAGGGCCATAACTCCTCCTTCCTGCAGGCCCAGCTGATCAGTCTGGTACAGAAGGAAGCCTTCAATGTGCCCAGGGCAGATGAGGGGAGTAACCTGGCAGTCGGTGGAGGACAGACTGAGTCAGACTGGCCAATGTCAGCTCTCCCTTTCCAGATTCTCTTTCTCCCTTGCTTATTGAAGTCTTGCTGGACTTCTTAGAGATCCCTGCCTTCTGTGGGCTGGACCTGATGCCTCTGGGCACTTTGATTCCCTCCCAGGCCCCTTGGCTTGTCTATTTCAGCCACTGAGAGTCCCATCTGATCCCTGGCTGAAAAGTGATCCCTTTGGCCAGAATTCAGAGTTGTGAGGCACTTGGTATGCTATGGAGTGACTTTGGGCTAGAAGATGAGGCAATGAGTCTAGGTGGCCTCTGACATTCCTTTCTGCTCTAAAATGGTGATTCTGACTCAAAACCAGCTGCTAGTCCATCAACCCACACTTACTGAGCATCTATCTATTCTATTTAATTCACTAAAAGTTTCTATGTGCCTGCTGTGGGCTAGGAGCTGGGAACAGAAACTCAGGAATGAAACAGGCCTAGAATGAGGGAGCTGGGCCAGGGATCACTAAGGTTCCTTTGAATGCCAACTACAAATCTGAACTGAGGGGAGAAAGCACTTGGTGGGGAATTTGGCAACCCTAGTCATACCAGCCCAGATCATGAGAAGAAAGGGACCTGGGAGGCCAATTCCCTTTTATTATTGGGCTTAGGGACATTAATTGACTTGCCCAGGTTGTAAGGGACAGAGATAGGGTTTGAACTAAGCTCCCTCTGACTCTAAACCCAGCACTGTTCTCCCTGGGATCTTGTCACCTCATCCTCCCTCTGGCCCCTGTCCACCCTGCCCTCTTTTCACTCCTTGTTCTGAGAAAAGTAATCTAATCCTGGCCAACAGGACCTCTGGAAAGGGTGTGTCCATTGGCTGTCCATTGTTCTCCTGCCAACCCTGTGATTTTCCAGCCCATAAATCCCTATCTTGTCTGCCACTCTCTCTTGTTAGAATGGCCCTGGGTACGGGGACTGTTTCAATCTTGAATTTGTACCCCTGGTGCTTAGCATATAGTAGGTGTTTGAAAAGTTATCCATCCATTCATTCATGCATACATACATACACACATCACATGACCTCGAAGATGACTCTGCTGACAGAAGGAAGACTTAGATCCATTCTTCTTTATGGTGGTATTTGCACTCCCAGATAAACAGAAATATTTAGAAATGGAAATAGTGAACCCAAAGGACCAGCATGGATTCATCAATGAAGTTTAGTCACATTAAACTAACCTCACTTCCATTTCTAATAGGAGTATTAGATCAGGGAGGTGCTGCTCCTGGTCCTTTCCTCTGGGGCCAAGCAGAAAAATAAGTGTAATCCTACTTCTTCATGATGGCCTTTCAAAGATTTAGAGACAGGGGAGTGTAATCAAGAGAGTTTATCTCTATTTTAGTGAAGCATTTGCCAAACTCTCTCATTCAATTCTTATGGAAGACATGGCAAGGGATGGGCATAAAGAGGGCAGGTGATGGGGTTTGACCCAGGGTAGCAAAATTTAGAGGGTTCTCACATCTTCTATAGCATAGAAACAATTGGGCTCAGCATTGTTATAGAGAAAAATTCTCACTATGATTGGAAGGTGAGCTCTGGTGTGGTCTCCCCTGCTCCCTACCTGCCCACCCCCCACCCCTCAGCAGCAGCCTCCCCATTCTGAGACCAAATTTGCCCCAGGGCCAAAAATTGCTAGTTACGGTTCTGGGCATTAGCTAGACAATTGTGCAGCTTGATGGATTTGGAACAGATTGAGTGGAAGAAGGGCCCCAGGGAAGCTGTGCTTGGCTCTGCTCTGTGTACATTTTTATCAGTAACTTGGATAAAAAGTAAATGGTGTGCTTATGACATTTTCAGATGGCACAATACTGAGGTAGTCTGGGTAATGAATGGTTTGGATGGCAAAACCCGGACTCCAAAAGATCCTGACTGGCTCAAGTTTTGGGCTGAATCTAAAGAGATAAAACTGAATCAGGATAAATGTCAAGTCTCATATGTGGGTCCAAAAAGTCAACTTCATGAGTACGAGAGAGGGGTGGGGAAGGGAATGTGTTGAGACAGAAAGTCATCTGAAAGAGACCTGGGGTATTTATGGAACTTCCCCATTGAGCAGGGATCACAAATGACCTCTCATACCTCAAAACAAATGCAGGCTCCAGCTGCATTGATGGGCATAGTTTCCAGGGCTACTAAGGAAATGCTAGTCTTTCTGTGTTTGTTCTGCCTTTGGCAGGGCCCCTGCTGGAGGTCACCTCTGGGTGACACATTTTTAGGAAGGGCTTTGATCAGCTGGAAAGTGACATGAGGAGGCAGTGGATGGTGAACCACCTTGGGTCGATGCCCAGAAGGGTCTAGGGATTTTCAGCAGCAGAAGAGAGGCTTGGGGGTAAAAGCTGTCACTGTCTCCAAGTCTCTGAAGGGCCAGCAAGAAGAGGTGAGATTATACGTTTTCCTGCTTGGCCCCAGAGGAAAGGAGCAGGTGCAGCAGTGGCTGAATTATAGTAATTTTAGGCTCAATGTCAGAAGTCCAGCAATCAGAGCCGTCCAGAAGTAGAAGGAAGGTCATGGGTCATTCATTGCCTCCTTCTCCCCTCCCCCCCAACCAGGATGGGTGGGGGTGGGGTCTTTAAGCAAAGGCTGGAGGAGTTCTTGGTGCTGGTGTAGATGGTTCTGATGTTTGGATACTGGTAGGGCCTGGTGGCCTCCGAGCTTCTTTCCAGCTTTGAGATTCTGTTATTTTGATACTTTAGTTCTTATGTTTAAAAAGATACATGCACACTTTAGTAATTTAGGACCTTACCTTCTACAAACCTGCCTCTACTTGGCTAGCACCTCAGGGCCCAAGGGCTGGCTTCTAACATGCATCCAAGTACCACCTCTGCTCTCCCCAAACTCATCTGGACCTATCATAGAGATGACTCACCTAACCTGGGCTCAGCAGCTGCATGCCAGGCACCTAGCGACACCTTGGACCACAGGCATAGCTGGGGAAGCAGGATGCCATGCTTAAGGAGCCGATGCCCGGGCGGAAAGTTGGATCTGTCAAGAAGAGGTGCCCAAGTTGGAAAATGGCCAAGAGTAACACTGGTTCATTACTGACCTGATCGCACTTGGCAGCCTGGGAAACCTGTGACTTGCTGGGAGTCTGGCACTGATGTTGGTACAGCCAAGGTTTCTTGGAGGGGTGGGGAGGAGAGGTGCCACATGTGAACTTAAGGCCAATCCAAGCAGTGTGGGTTTATGGGGGCTACTTGCCCCCTGCTCTGTGTCGGCCCATTTCCTGGTTTGGTCTGGGCATGAGAAACAGCGGGGGAGGCATGGCAAGGCCACTGGATTAAGGATCTGAGGACACAGCTATGTGACTTTGGGCCAGTCACTGCCCCCCTCTGAACCTCACCTGTAACATGGAGCTAATATCACCTGCCCTGCCCATCTTGGAGGATCGGCTGAGACAATGTGTAAAGAAGTGTTATTTCATTTGTGATGCCCTATAAATGTGTAAAGGATTGTTTGAAGAGTATGAAGAAGTGCAAGGTAGAAGAAGGGTAAGTAAGTATATGTGTATGTCCTCACCATCAATCTTGACCATCTGACCTCAGGTTCACAGACTGGTAGAATTCTTTTTTTTTGACATTTTAAGATTTTTATTGAAAGCTTCTTAGAAAATAAGGATTATCAGCCCTTAGACAAGCTCAACATTATTATTTTGTTGTAAGGATATGTTGGAAACATCTAATGGTGAAGCAACAGATTATTTAGCTGGAGCTCTAACACATCACCTCATAGCCCATAGTCAAAGGCATCAGGACTATTTTGAAAGAAGACATTAAATGTCTTCACATCAGTGAGAAGAGCTTCGACTACGGGGTCCTTCTTCATGGCGGTGACCCACAGCTTCAGAGCAGGGGTGTGGTCCAGGCAGTCAGTTATCCCATATGATTCCAACCGTTCAAACCAGGGCCAGATGAGATAATCAACCATAGATCTAGAGTTTCCACCAAGGAAAGTTGTCTTCTGCCAGGTAAGAACCTCCTCCAGTTTGCTGAATTCCTTATGGAGTTCTGCTTTCTGAGTGGTGCAGTCTTCCCCATTTCGTCCTGCTACAAGAATATTCTTGGACAAAGATGGTACCTTAGAAAATAACTCCAAAATCATCTTTTGTAAAGCTTTCTCATATGGATCTTCTGGAAACAGCTTCTTTCCTGGATAAACTTCATCTAAGTATTCACAAATGATGGTAGAGTCACGTATCAGCTGACCCTTACTGGTCTCCAGAAGTGGTACTAGACCAAGGGGATGTTTCTTAAAGAACCATTCAGGCTTGTTTTTCAAGTTAATATTGATGACCTCATGCTTGATTCCTTTGGCCTTCAGGATGAGCCAGATTCTCTCCGAGAAGGGGCAGAATCTCATGCTGTACAACCGGATGACTCCCAGCGGCACGGGGCTGGGCTGAGTGCTGCCTATTCCCAGGCTGCGGACAGACTCGCCGGACGTCGTGTCTCCCGGTACCTGCAGCAGCTTCTCAAGCCTGCGGTTACTGCTGCTGTTGAGCGAACCGGATGGGGCTGTTTCTCAGACTGGTAGAATTCTAAAGCATGTTATTTCATCCAGCCTCTCATTTTACAGATAAAGAAACTGAGGGCCGGAGGGTCACAAATCTAGAGCCAGAAGGGACCTCAGAGGCTGTCTGGACTGCCCTAGCCATATCCTCAAGCCCTATCCATCTTAATAAACACATGTTAAGGATATCCTCAAATTCTTGTATATCATAAGGATATTTTTTCTTTTTCTTTCTTTCTATCTATTTATTTTTAACATTCATTAAAAAATTTTTGAGTTCTCTCTCCAGCTCCTTCCCCACCCATTGAGAAGGCAAATGAAATCATAGCAATTATACAGGTGAAGTCATGGAAAACACATTTAGGATAAAGATATGTCATGCACATCCTCAGCTCCTATCCATGTAATTAAGTACCTCAGCTCATCTCCATCAGAGAAGCTCTAACTTACTTGTTTTATGTTTCCAGAAATCTCACTTTGGCTCCTGTGTCCTAGAAAGATTTCCCTCACCACTCCCCTTGTCTTGTGTCACTTGGCCATCTCCAAATAAGATGTGTGTCCCTGCTTTTGTGGCCAGTAGTGGCGGGCACTTCTCCATTGAGAAGGTTCCAGAAGCTATTTCTGGCCCCAGGACAGATAATTCTAAATCAGCCCTTAGCTAACAAAACCGGTAGATTATAAACTCCTTGAGGGCAGGGATTTTTTCTTTCTTTGTTTTTAGATGCTGTTAGAGAGATAATGCACAGGAGGCACTGGAAGTTTGGACTCCAGCCTCTAACAGGTTCACTCTTGATTTGGTCAGACAAGAAAGACAGCTTCAAAGGAGTTAATAATAAGCTTTATTCTAGTCTAGTTTTCTCTAACAGTATCGCTGATAATGGAAGCACTAGAAACTCCTACAGTATTCCCTAATCACTCTTCTCTCAGGGGGAGGAACTACTCCTATGTCTTGATGTGGACAATTGAGACAGGCACAACTTGTGCATTCAACCCTAAAAGGTTCCCCTAAATCCCCTCAAGCCTCAGTGGGGGCCGGTTGAGGCAAACACAGATTCCCCCCTCCTGATCTTTGATGGGGGCCGATCAAGGGGCACAGCATCCCAGCTTGTGCATTCAACCACAGACAAAGAAGGCATATTGCCAGCAATAGCCTCACAAGTTTACATTACCTTATCCATATATCTCACTGCGCAGTTGCAGTGGATATTTACAGTTTCAGCACACATGTTTATATTATTTATACTTATATAATGCTGCGCAAGTGTGGTGGAGATGTTTTGAACCATGAACCTGGGAACTCATATCTAATACCTGGGAAGCAGAGATTGTTATGGCCACAGATCCTGGGAAACTGAACTCTAAGAAATAATAATAAAAATCCACTTTACACACTAAAATCCACCTTACCTATACTAAAATTCACCTTATTTACAGATGCCTAGTGTTTAGCTAGCACACTTTAGTTTAGCACACAGTAGGCATTTAATACCTGGCTTGATTGTCAAATTAAATTGGAAAAAAAAAGGCCAGGAAACAACCAAGGCATGTTGTCACCAGCACCTGAGCGCTCTCCCCAAAGGAATGTTGGGAGTGAGAATCCTCCTGGGCCAGCCTTGCCCCTGATGGTCCCAGTGTCCAGAGTGGCCCAACTCTGTCTCCTTTCAGGATGGCTGGGGAAGTGACAATCTGCTTTTTAACCTGTGTCCTGACCACAGACAGGAATCCTGCCATCCAGAGGCCAGACTTCTGGATCTGATGGCAGCATGATTTCCCCAAAGCTCTCTCTGCTTTGTATCTTCTCATCACTTTGTAGATATCCAGGGCCATGTCGACCTGTCCCTGAAGCTGGCCATATTGCTATAGGGTCTCTCCAATCCCCCAAACTGGATGGGAACCAAAGAAGTCAGGTAGGACCACCTGGTCTATTACTGTTGAGAGCTGACTTGGTGTTTAGCTTCTCAGAGGCTGTACCATCTTTTTTGCTCTTCATTTTTGCCAGTAATGAGTCTTTACAGGAATCCTGGGAGAATCTATGACCTTTTCACATGGAGAGCTCACCACATGGGAAATCCCTTAGCCAAGCAGATCACATACTCTTAACTCATGGTTCTCCACCTTTGTGTGTCTTGGGCCGCTCTGGCAGGCTGGTGGAACCCCTGGCCCCTTCTTAGAATGTTTTGAAATAACTGAAGGAAATGCTGAATTTCAGTTAAAGGTTAATAAAAATAAAAGTTCATGAACCTCTGAAATCTGACCATGGACTGTGAACCCCAGGATAAAACCCCCTGACTTAATAAGGGACAAGTTCTAGGGTGTTCCCTGAAGAACAAGGACATTATAGTAATTGGAAGAGGGGGGTGGGAACCAAATCTTCCCAGCTCCAAGCCCATTGTTGGATCTCCAGATCAGGGTGGGGAATCTGCCTTAGATCACGCTGTTTCTGTTACCTCTAACCAATGTTTAAAGGGTTGGCATGTGGAGCAGGGCTTAACCTTTTGGGGTTTAATCCCAGGAGGAAGGATCTGAATCCTGATTTTGGAGCCAGAAGGGTCCTAAGAGGCCAGCTAGGTCAACTCTTTCATTTTACAGATGGAGAAACTGAGGTCCGGGGCGGGGGGAAGGGATTCACCTAAGGTCACACAGGCAGGAAATGTCAGAGATTGGATTTGAACCCAGGTCCTTGGACTCCATGTGAGGTGGTGTTCTCTCTTTGGTATTGCTCTGCCCCGGTCACTTACCTGATATGGTGTGGAGGGGATGGCCTTGAAATAGCTCAAGAATTCTGGGATTATAGTTTTGTGACACTGGCAGGAAAAATCTTCCCTATAACTGAGTCCTTTAGCAGAATTTTAAGCTTTTCCCAGTGCTTCAAGGGCTTCTAGACCCAAATGAGTCAGGTTCTACTCGTCACCTTTGCACACTTGGCTTTTCTCACTCCAGTTAAACTCACAGTTTCCCAAATTTGTTCACTTCTCCTCTCCCCCTACATCCTCACCTGCTGAAATCCTATCATCTTCCACCATCCATCACAACATCATAGGATTTAGAGCAAGAAGGGGCCACAGAAATCATCCAGCTAGACCCTTTAATTTTACAGATTGGGAAACTGAGGCCCAGCATGGGACAGTGACTTGCTTGGTGCTACGGGATAGGTGGTTAGGAGATGGGGGGGAGCAAGAGTGCTGGAGTTAGAGTCAGGAAAACCTGAACACATCCTGCCTCAGACATTTAGTAGCTATGTGACTCTGGGGAAGGTCTGAGCCATTGTCTGCCTCAGTTTCCTCACCTATAAAATGGGGAAAATAATAGCACCTACCTCCTGGGATTGTTGTGAGGATAAAATAAGATAATATTTGTGAAGTGCTTCACAGACCTGAAAGTGCTATAGAAATGCTGGCCCAAGGCCAGACAGGTTACAACTAGTAGAGCTGGGATGTAGTGGGGTTTTCAGTAGCACATGGACCAAAAAAGGGAGGTCAGCTTGACAATTACCTCCAGAAAGACTTCTTGACATCCCTAGTCAGAAATAGTAATAATAATAACAGTGATGATAATGATGATGATGGTGGTAATGGTGGTGATGGTGATGATGGTGGTGATGATGATAATGGTGTTGATGATGATGGTGATGGTGATAATGGTGGTGATGATGGTGATGATGATGGTGTTGGTGATGGTGATAATGGTGGTGATGATAATGGTAGTGATGATGATGATGGTAGTGGTGGTGATGATGATGGTGGTGGTGGTGATGATGGTGGTGGTGATGATGGTGGTGGTGATGGTAGTGGTGATGTGATGGTGATGGTGGTGATGATGGTGATAGTGATAATGGTAGTGATGATGATGATGATAATACAACTGCATTTAGATACTGCTTTAAGATGTGCAAAGGAAACCATCCCATTTATATTTATTGTATATATACTCTAATTATTTGTGTACATATCCTTCTCCCCTCCCCCCCGGTAGAATGCAAGCACTTTGAGGGCAGGCAGGGACTGTTTTGGGGGCTGCTAGGGGTCACAAGTGGATAGAAAGCTGGCATTGGAGTTAGGAGGACCTGAGTTCAAATCCAGCTTCATATACTAGCTGTGTGACCCTGGGAAAGTTACTTAACTCTGTTTGCCTCAGCGTCCCCCTCTGTAAAATGAGCTGCAGAAGGCAATGGCAAATCCCTCCAGTATCTTTGCCAAATGGGGTTGAAAAACAACTGAACAGAAGGAGCCACTTCACTTTTCTCATCTTCCTCCTGTACCTAGCATAGTGCCTGGTGTACAGCAAGGACTTAGTAAATGTTTGTCAAATCCAATGGCCTGAATTGATCTTTCCCTCCTGGGAACTCTCTCTAAGCATTGTGCCTTCCCATTAAAAACAAAACAGAACAGTCATTCATGTTCTTGTATATGTCACCTACTAGACTGTAAGCTCCCTGAGGCAGGAGCCACAGCTGACTCCTTTTTAAATAGGATTATAAAGTGGATTGCCCCTCTGGTCCCTTCCAGCTCTTGGATGATTTGTAAATTCTGTCCACTCACTTACATTGGGACCACATATGAACATGTCCTGATTTCTCTCTTCTTAGGGATGAGGTCTAGACTTGTGATTTCACTGGTATGTGGAACTTCCAGATGAGGAAATTTCCTTCACCAGAGCAAGTCAGCGCTTCTGCTGAAGCTTGGGATCCCAGAGGGTTGCTTGGGTGGGCAGTGAGAGATTACATGACTTGCCAGGCTCTCAGGGTAAGTCTGCAGAAGAGGCAAGGCTCTAACCTAAGGGGTCTTGACTCCAAAACTTTCTTTCCATCTGCTCCCTCAAAGGCTTTATAATCACCTTTGTTGGTTATTGTGAAAAGGGGATGAACATACTCACCCTGGAAGGGCCATTCTGATTTGGGGTGTGAGCCTTGGGCAGACAGTGGCATGGGCCAAATGCGTAAGCACACAAATGCAAGCCTCCGCCAGCTGTGAGCAGACTTCAAACTGGTCTAACAGGAACTTATCTCTTCTCTGGAAGTTCCCTGCTCCCCAGACACGCACAAGGCCTTCCACAGAACCTGGATGCAACACACTGCCTGCTTCCCAATGAGCCTGCTTTTGCTGCTGGTGAAAACTGCCAGACTAACTTGCCCCTGGGCATCCTAGGCTTCCTACCAAGGCCCTGGCACTGTCTCAGAGGAAGGAGGCTTCCTTCGGCTCTTCCAGCTCCTTCCCAGTATAGATTTCTATGGAAGAGGCCAGACCTTCCCAGCTATCTAGGCTTTCTTAACCTCTTACTTGTACCCCTAAGCTTGACGAGACTATGGTGGGAGGCCGAGGAAGACCTCAAGTGAAGTGATGTCACTGGCATCTGCAATTCATGTGACCCCCAGACAGGAGATTTAAAAAAAATAGCATTTGAATCAATCCTACCATAAGGTCAGTGTCAGAGGAATTCGGGAAACCCTGAATGTGCAGGGCAGTCCGTCTTCATCTACTGCTGCATAAGCCCCCACCTCTGGTCCCCAAGGTTGATGCTTCCATGTCCACTCCAGCCTCTGACCAGGGCACATACGGCAGGCTGGCCTGCCTTGGTGGCACTCCAGATTTCTTGGGTAGCGTCTCAGGGAGCAGAATATATAGGCAAGGCCCAGGACCCCTGAATCTCCCCGACTCTGCCTCAGCCTCTTCTTCCCATCCTCCCAAGGAGAGGGCAGCCTGCTGAAAACATACGGTTTACAAATACCGCACAACCAAACATTGCTTGTGACTTTTATTTACTGTTATGTTTTCTTCCAGTGACTCGGCACAGAAATAGCTTCAAGGTCTCTGCCTATGTTCCCTTCCCTTCTCTCTCAGCATCTCGTTCTTTTGTGCCCTCTTGCTCCTGCCCCATCACTCTCCTTCCCAGCCCTTCACTTCTAATTTCTTCTTCCAACTGTGCAATTTCTCATTTTTAAGTCTCCTTCCTCTTCTTTCTTTTCTCGTTTCCCTTTTCTTTCTTCTCTCTCTCTCTCTCTCTCTCTCTCTCTCTCTCTCTCCCCTCTCCCCCTCTTCTCTTTCTCTCCTCTCCCCCTCTTTCTCTCTCCCTCTCCCTCTCCCTCTCCCCCCTTCTCTCCCTCCCTTGGCTGACCCCACTTAACCTCTTTCTTCCTGGCCTTTCTTCTAAGCCTCTCGGACTGTGCCCTGATCTTTGGAAAGCTCTCCCCTCCTGTTTTCCCCCTTTCATTGCTTCCCTTCCCCTGGGCCACTGAATACTCATTACTCATCCATACTCCCTGCCCCGCTCCATTTCCTGGCTATTTTTTCGTCTTTCCTGCAGACCCCCTGCTGGTGTCATTGTATGGCTCCCTTTTTCTCCAGAGGCTCAAGGCGATCACAACCATTTTACGGAGCACGCTCTCCTCGGCCAGAGCTGCTCTTCCTCCCCACCCCTCCTTTCCTCTAGCAGGAAGTAGGACAAGAGGGATGGTTTCCCACCCCCCACAATCCCTGCTGCCATACGGATACATTTGTCCCAGCGCCTTCACTTCACTGTAAAGACGGAGAAGGGCCTCTTAGTGTGGACGCCGTTTGCTGGGCATGCACTTTGCCCCATAGAGAGGAGTCCCCAGCAGCACCCTCCTCCCCCCAACTCTCTTGCCAATGAATCAAGCCCTGTTCCTTGTACCACCCCCCAGCTGGTTTCGCAAACATCTGGCAATCTTCTCATGGAGAGCTGGGGTTGGGGAAGTGGGGGAGTTCTTCCTCTCTGGGCTTCTTTCTCCATAAAGTGATGCCAGTGGCTTCACAAAGGCAGGTTTGGTGGCCTGGACAGAGCTTGGTATGCCTCACAAACCCAACACTCAGCCCAGAGTCACATTTAATTAGGCTCCTCAGGGGATATGAGCATAAAGCCAGGTCTCCTTCTGGTGCCACTGAGCCAGACAGCCAAAACAGAAAATAAGAGCGTGCATCCTAAGGAATTATCTGTACAACTGTCCCTCCCACTCTGGTCCCCAGGTCTCAGAGCACTTGGCAAAATCTGGCCTCCTCCTTCTTTTAAGGAAAAGAAAGCTCTCATTCAAGTTGGTTGTGAAAAGCCCTTGGGTCTCTGGAGGCTTGGCCCCTTGCTTGACTTGTGGTGCCTCAGTCTCTCCATCTCTGCAATGGGGGCATATGAACTACATGGTAGCTTTGAGGATGGATCAGCAAATGTATGTTGAGCCACCCTGATGAATGACTGATCTCAACTTGGTCTTGACCAGATACTTAGAAGAGAGGCTTGGGAAAGCCAGGCTTCCTAAGAGACCCATGACAGGATCCCTAGGACTCTGATTTCTCTTCCCTCACTCTATATGGGAGGCAGTGTAGGTCAGTGGTAAGAGATCTGTGTTCAGATCCTGAGTCTGATGCTTAAGGTGTGTGTGACCTGCCTGGGACTCAATTTTTGCATCTCTAGAATGAGAGGGTTGGATTAGAACAGAGATTCTTATCCCGGGACCTCTGAATTAATATATATATATATACATATATATATATATATACATACACATACACATACATACATACACACATATATGTGTATACATATATATACATATATATGTATATATATTTGGATACCTGGTTTCCCTTGTAATCCTCTGTACTTTACCATATGCATTTGAAAACGCAATTATGAGAAGGAGCCACAGGCTTCCCCAGACTGTCTGTCCAAGGGGTCTTCCTGACTCGCAGTCCCCAGCTCTGTCCCCCACACCCCCACTTTGTCCCTCCATCCACCGCCTTTGTCGCTGCCTGACCCAGACACAACCCAGAGGCCATTTCCCTGCACAGGAGAGCTGGCACCTGCTGTGAACTCTGAAGGGAAGCCAAGGTTTGCAAGCTTGGTTGGCAGAGTTGGGGTGGGGTAGGGAGTGAATGGCAGGCTAAAACCTGCCCCGGCCAAACGCTACTGCACCCCTGTCGTTCTCCACCCCACTTTGGGGAGGAGGTCTCTGCTTCCTTGATCTTCGGGAAAGCCCAGGAGCAGGTGGAAGAGAATTCGGAGATACTTTTAAGTAGGACAAGTCCCCCCCCACTTCCTGAGAGGGGAAATGGAATAAACCCCCCCCCCCCGATGCCTTTTATGTTAACTAATTTATCAGCCACCTCATCAATAAATTACAGTAATAAAACAGTGTGTGTATGCAAATGCGCCTCTTAGGTCTTTGCAGGAGAATCCCTGTCCCCTCCCCTCTCAGTGCCTGGCTCAGGCCCTGGTCCCGAGGCTTGAGGTCCACTGGCTTCAGCGGAGGAGGGGGGTCACGTAGTTGGCTGGGAAGAGGCCCAGTCTGTTGTGCAGTCTGCCGGTCCACCAGGATGGGTTGGAGCTGTCCAGGACCTCGACCACCTCACCAATGCAGAAGCCCAGCTCATCCTCTTCCTCTGCCTCAAAGTCGTACAGGGCTCGGGCCCAGCGCACTCTCTGGGTGGGGTAGGGGAGTGGGGAAGAGGCAGAAAGAAATGAGTCAGAGGATCTGAAGGCTCCTCCATTCCCTCCTTCCCCAAGGATCCACCCCCCAGGTGCTGAACCAGGAACCATGGGTGGAATTCAAGGCAAATTGAGGCTTGAGGTCTCCATGGGAGGCCTTCTCCAGCAAATCATTCCTGCTCCATGAGGAAAAGCTTCCTAGCAAGGCTTTGTTCAGACCTGGGGACTCCTGGTGTGGAAACGCTCTCCACTGGTGCAGATCACTGACTCTGTCTTGAGAGGAGGCTGGAGCACTATGTTTAAACAACGTGCTTGTGTCAGGGGCGACACTTGAACCTGGGTCTTCCTGACTCCAGGACTCATGCTGCCTCTGACCTAAAGATTAGACCCGTCCATAGTGGAGCTTCGGGCTGCCTCAGAGGTTTGGGATAGCCTTGAATGGAGAGGCTGGATGGCCCTCACTTGGGGATGTAGGATGGTGGGGATTCTTGCTCAGATCACCCGCTGTTTGGCCTTCCTCCTCCAAGGGGACCATGCACATTTCATTAGATTGTGTGCTCTTTGAGGGCAGGGACTGTTTCAATTTTGTCTTTATAACATGTACCAACACGCAGCAGAGTCCCTGGCACCTAGTAGGTGCTTTACAAATACTTGTTGATTGATGGATTGACTGATCGAGGTGTGGTTTTGGGGACAGCTGGACCTCCATTAGGCAGGAAGGGAGATGTCTAATCCTCCCCCAGGCTCCTTCCTGAGGGCCTCCTTGACCTCTTGAAACCACAGAAGGAAAACTTGAAACAGAAGGACCTTCCGGAAACAAGATAAGGATGGCTGCCTGCCAGCTCTTCCCAGTCTCTTTCTTTGTACCTTGGCACAGCTGGCACAGTGTTCCCTTCTCTGCTGTGCCCGGTGGCCACTCTGGCTTCCTTCCCCCAAGGGGACCTTTCCTGACCCCCCCCCACACACTTGGTACTGTTCTCTTCTTCCTGGGGTTATTTTGTGTTAAGGAGCTTGGCTCTGACACTGGAAAGGATCCCGGAAGCCACCTAGTCCAGCCCCCTACTCTACAGATGAAGGAGCTGAACCCCAGGGACACTAAGGGACTTGTCCAAAGTCTCCTGGGTAGGATGCGTGTGCCTAAGTCAGTGCCCAGTTAGAATGTCCACTCCTTGAAGGCAGGAACCAGTCCCTTTCTGCCTCGTACAGTGCCCAGCGCCTAGTAGGTGCTTACTAAAAGCTTGTTACACTGACTTAAAGGCCAGCTTGGGAGTCCTGAGAAGTCTCTGCTCTCCAGCTAATTCCTCTAAATCACTTCTTAGATTCTTTCAGTAACAGAAACAAACTGGCCTCAAGCTTGTAATAACAGAGCTCACACTTACTGTCATGAAGCCAGGATGGATGGCTGATGACTTGTCTCCTGGGCAGATGCTGCCCGGAGGGTGGCAATGCTTCACTTGGGGTGTGCTCACTAGAGGCAAGTAACCTCTGCCAATATTGGTGCCTCCAGGCCCTGGGCCAAGCTGGACCAAGGAGACAAAGAGCACTTCCTGCCAGGCCCTCATCCTCTCCTGTCTTCACAGGGAACAGGACTCCAGGCTTGTTGCTGGGACCCTGCTTAAGAATCCCTGGATTGCAGAGGAGGAAGGAAACTCTGGAAAGCCAGCCCTTACCCAGTGCTCATCTACCTTGGCCTGAAGGCCTCCTATGACAGGAGGCAACCCTCTACCTCCAAGGCTGCCTGCCTGTTCCACTGTCTCTCAGGTTAGGCAGAGAACCTTAAACCCAGGGCCTGCCAGGACCCGAGGAGGAACCCCTCCTATTTCTCCCCATGCCCAAAGGCCCTTGCTGCTATAAACCCTGCCACTGTGGAATGCTGGCATAGAGCTCAGTCCCTGAACTTCCATGAGCCTGAGCAGGCCCAGGGAGCTGGGGTAGGGAGGAGTCCCCAGAATGTGTACCCCAGGTTGGGGCTTATTTCTGCCTGCTGCTCTCTGGTCTCACTGCAGTAGAGGCAAGGCTAGGAACTAGGCGAGTCTGTACAAGACAGGGCAACATGATGTGAGGGCAACAGGCTGAATCCTCTTGTCTCCATCAGCTGGGGTCAAAAGGGCCAACTCTAGGCCTGGGATGGCTCATCTAGGCCCCTGCTGCTGCCCCACTGGTCTTAGTGACCAAAGTAGTGAGGGGCAGGCTACTCCGAGGGAAGAACAGTCCTCCCCTCCTCCTCCTCCCTCCCCACCCCCAGCCCACACAGCTCCACCTTCTTCCTGCTGCCTGTGAGAAATCAAGAAAGGCTGATACCTACCCCAATCATCTGCAGCTGCTCAGGGTCTGTGTGTCGCCGGTGCATGAGGGCAGGGTTCATCTCAGGGCTCATCCGGTGCCCATCGCTGATGTCAAAGCTGCCTCCTCGACGGTCCTAGGAAGGGAGATCATTAATTAGTGCTCTCTGATCCAGGGAAAAAAGACCTGATTTGGAGCAGACTCAACATCCTCATCTGTCAAAGGGGTATATTAACATCCCGATACTTGCTACCTGTGCGGCCCTGGGCGAGCCGTTTCAACCCTCTGGACCCCAGTTTTTTCATCTGTAAAGTGAAGAAGGTGGACTCAGCGACGTCTAAGGGCCTGACCAGCTCTAGTTCTATGATCTGGTGACCTTTCTTCTATCCTCTCTCTCCCCCAACAGTGTTACAGACTTTAAAGCGCTCTGTAACCACAGGCCATTGTTGCTCATATTATGAATTATCATCGTCATGGGGCATATGTAGATCTCAGACCTGAAAGAGGCCAGCTAGGCCAACCTCTTCATTTTACAAACAGGGAAACTGAGGCCCAGAACAGGGATGCGATTTGCCCAAGTCCTCTGACATCAGATCCAGTCCTCTTTATATTAGTTAATATTCTGATGGGGCTAATTAATAATGCTGGCATGACCTGCCTCCCAGGTGACCCTTAAAGTATTTGGAGAAATGTGAATGAGTTGAACCCTGGCTCTGCCATGAATTACCAGTGTGACCTCTGGCTAAGTGGTTTTACTTTTCTGGACCTCAATTCTCCCATCTATTCTACTTGGGTCCCATGACTGCAGCTTTCAGCCTTCTGGGACCCCTTCCTGGAGGTGAGATTCCTGGACAATGGGAATCCACGGGAGAGGCCAATAAGCTTCGCTCCAAGTGGCCTCATGATCACCATGACGCTCCCTTAACACTTCCAGGTGTGACCTCACTTGCTTGAGTCCTCTCCCTCCCTTGGACACAGGCACCATTGACCACCAGCCCTCTCTGCCCCCATGGGCAGATAGCTTTTCATCCTGACTGGTTCTTGGACATCAGATTCACCTTCTCTTTTCTCCCCTCACCCTCAGAACCTCACCAGAAGCTTGCCCAGCTTGGGAGCACCTGACAGAACTTACATGCCCCCATGGCAGCTTCCCAGAGCCCCTTTGTGTTGGGGCACCAGGAGGGGCTGTGCCCATCAGGGCTAACTTCAAGTTACCACCAAGGTATGGGACCCAGAGGACCCAGAGTGTTCTGAACCAAAGGCATTCATTCCATCTAACCCTTCTTGCTTCCTCATTACTTAGTCGTGGGAGAACATCTTATCAGCCCAACTTTATCTCCCTTCATCTTGTGACATGTTCCAGTGTAATCTGAGGAAACCAGGGGTCAGACAAATGAAGTGGCTTGCCTAGGGTTACACAATAGGTCATTGTGAGAAGGAGGATCTGAACCCACAGCCTCCAACATCCTTTCCTCTTTGCTGTACAGCCAAGACTAGTCCTGTTGCTGGCCCAGCCTTGGGCCCAAGCCAACCACCTCCTCCTTGCCCCTGCCACACCCCAAGTGCCTTCTCCCCAGGTACCGGCTGAAGCTGATGATGCTGCTGGTACCGCGGTGGCTTCTGGTACTGCTGGGACATCACTGCACTCAGCTGCTGCTGCTGCGGCAATGGTTGCTGCTGCTGAGGTGGTGGCTGCTGCACCTGATAATGGGATTGGAGGGCAGGAGGGTGATCGGACGGTTTCCTATTTGTTGAAGGACGCGTCTCTTCTCCGCCACCTCCACCAATGTGAAGCCCTTCCTGGAGCCGTCGTTCCAGACTCCCACTCCACCGGTCCTAGTGAAATAACAAAGGGAACCACAGGTCACATCAGATGCTTCAAACAATGCTAATCTAGAACCAGAAGGGATCTCAGAGGTCATCTAGTTCAACCTCTCATTTTGAGGAAGAAACTAACACCTAGAGAGATGTGATAAATGGCAAAGGTGGGATTTGAACTCATGACTTTCAAGTCCAAAGCTCTTGGTAGAGCTCTCCCCACAAAAACCCTGTGAGGAAGTGGCACAAATATTAACTTTCCCGATTTACAGATGGGGAAACTGAGACTCAGATAGGGAAAGTGACTTGGCCTATTTCCTCCCACCAGCTCCCAGCTTTGCCTCCCTAGCACCAGCCTTTTCCTGATCCAAGTTCATAAGCACTTATTAAGTGCCTACTATGTGCCAAGCACCAGGTTCAGGTCTCCTGTTTCTTTCTTCCATGATCACCAGCAGTCGAAGAAGTAGGTGTTGAGGGCCAACTCAAAGAAAGGTCCCATGCTGTTCCATGAGGGCACCTCCAAATTTCCCAGATAGACTAAGGCTGCTTGAAGCTTGAGAAATTCCCAGGCCTGGCATCCCTCACTCATAGACTCATGCCTTCCCCTGGGCATCAGGTCAGGCTAACCCCTCCACACCCCTCTTGGAATTTTCTTCCCAGATCTAGATTTAGGGTTCTTTTCTTATTCCAGGATGTTCTAGCTGATTCTGCTCCAGCTCTATCAATCAGAGGGACAGGGCTATAGCACATGTCCCTTGTATCCATGTGCACATCCTGGCAGTTGGAAGCCTTGAGTATTCATTGATGGTTTCATAGCCCTAGACCTGGAAGGCTCTGAGCCTATATACTCTGAGCTCTGAGCCCTCATTTTACAGAGGAGGACAGACTGAGGCCCAGGGGAGGTGGAATGACTTGCCCAAAGACACATAAGCCACCAGAGTCAGAGGTAGGATTTGAACCCAGGTCTTTCGACTCCCGAGTCATTGCTCTTCCCACTGTGTCATGGTTCCAGGAATGTTCTGAAACTGGAGCTGCCCCATGTCTTCCTGGCTGAGCCCCATGGGTCCTTAGTGGACAGACTCTCTCACCCCCTCCTCTTAGGCTTTCAGGCTCACCCCGCCTGTCCACTGGGCCAGGAAGGTTTCCCTCCTCTTTCTCCCCATAGCTCTGTTCTTCTCCAGTGGCTAGGCCTTTCTCCAGCTGGTGCCCCCTTTTAGGCAGTGCCTCCAGTCCTCTGCTATTTCCTCCCCAAATTGGTTCATGGCTTCTGACAGAATGGTGACATTAATTAAACCTATAAATAAGAACTACTCCCACATGCACATTTCATTTTAAGGCTACAGCGTGCCGTCCTCCTGAGGAGGCTTTGTGGTTATGTCACAGGATCCTAGGCGGGACCTTGGAGGTCATTTATCCCAACCTTTTACAGAAGCAGAAACCGAGGTCCAAAGAGGGCAGGACTCGAATCCAGGTCTTTGCCTCTGGACTTGCTCTCTATCCTTTGTGCCATTTTGTCTCCATTTTAAAGATGGGGAAACTAAGGCAGTGTGATGTGACTGCTCAGGATCTCAGCTCTAGGAAGGGTTGGAGACACTTGTCTCCTGACTATGCCTTTGCTCTCCCTCACGCCTGGAGTGCTCTTCCTTCTCTCTCTCAGCCTCCCACCTGCCTGCTAGACTCAGCTCACTATGCTTTTGATGGGAGGTTTTTCCTGGTCCCCATGGGCCCCCCCCATGCCCCCAATGCCTTCACTCTATTATCTCCCCCCCCCCCAGTTACCCCGTATATATCTTGTACATATCTTCTTATTGGTACATTGTCTCTCTCATTCAAATTCCATTTCACTCAATGAGCATTTATTAAGCACCCATCATATGCAGGGCTCTATTCCATTCCATTAGGATGGAAGCAGAGAGAGGCAGAGATTGTTTTTTCCTTCCCTCCCTTCTATTTATCTTTCTTCTGTTTTTGCCCAACACTTCCTACACATCATAGATTCGAATAAATACTTGTTAACTCACTGACTGTGGTAGAAATGGTGCCCTCAAGTCCGATGCTCTTTCTCCACGGGGTTCCATTGCCCTCGGGGTGTCCGCGTGTGCTACCTGGTCTTCTCGGCTCCCATCCCTCAAGTAGATTTGTTTCTGCTTTGAGATGGAAGAAGTCCGGTAGAAATTCACCAGCTGGTTCAGAGACTGAAACTTCTCTGTCCACAGGAAGTAGTGGCCCTTGGCGTCTCTCATGACCTTGAAGTGCTGGACATCCTCTTCATGCCTGGGTCCAAGCAGAACCCAAAGGGTCCATTAGAAAAGGAGATCCTCCCACATATGTACCTCCGGGAGACTCACCTGGAGGGATGCTGGGAGTCTTGTGGGAGCTGTGAACATCTATGTCAAGACCCCGCCCAGCCTGGACGTGCAGCTCTATCTGGGGAGGATGAGAGCAGCAGCAGCAGGGCCAGAACCCCGAGGGGACAGCAAGACAGGTGCTCCCTCCCACATGACAAGGGGGATTTTCTATCAGCACAAAGCCATATTCTGTCAAGGACACTTAAACCAGCATCTCTACTAGAGACAAAAATAAAATACAATTGAATAAACCCCCAAAACTGGCAAACACTGCTGTGGGTTCCTTGAGGCCAAAGAGTGGTCAAGGACTCAGTTTCAGAACTCATTTGGTATGTGAAGCACCTGAAGGGCTGTCCTGGGGAAGAGAGATTAGCCTGATTCTGCTTGGCCCTAGACAGTGGTTGGAAGGGAGGAGGGTATGGGGTGGGGAGCATAGCAGAAAATCAGATTTCAGCTTAATGGCAGGAAAACTTTCCTAGTAATTGGATCTACCAAAAAACAAAGGAACAAATAAACCAACAAGGCCAACCCAAAACTGAACAAGCTGCTTGGAAAATCACGGTCCTCATCATTGAAGGGGAAGCAGGCAGGGCCTTGATGACCAGTCATTGGATATTCTAAGGTCCAAGATCGTAGAATTGAAGGGGGAAAGGAAGCTCAGGAGACAGCAGCCAAGGTTTGGATGCCAAGGGGAGGAAGACCACTAGAGCGAAAACTCGCCTTGTTCCTTCCTTTGTCAAATGGAGGGCCTGAACCAGACGACCCTGGGTCTCTTCTAGCTCTAAGTACGTGACTGTAAATAATTGCTTCGACTCACTCTTGAGGACTTTCTCTAATTAGTCAACAAGAATTTATAATTAGCATTAATATAGCACTTTAAGGTTTACAAAAGATTTTTACAAAGTGCTTTCCCATTTGATCTTCACAGCACTGGGAGGTAGGTGCTGTCATTATCTCCATTTTACAGATGAGGAAACTATGGCAGAGAGTGGCTTGCCCATCACTCAGCTAATGAGCCTCTGAGGCTATGTTTGAACTTGGGTCTTCCTGACTTAAGGGCAATGATCTGTGCACTATGTTGCCCCCTAGCTGTTGATGTATTAAGCATCTCCTATGACCCAGGCAAATGGATGAATCCTTGGAGGGATTAGACTTTGTTTGGCTTGACCCCAGAAGGCAGAATTAGCAGTAATGGGGGACATGGCAGAGGCAGATTTGGGCCTGGAGGTCAAGAGAAGCTTCTCAAGGATGAGAGCTGGCTTAAAGTGGGGTAGCATTGCCTTGAGAGTTGCCTCCTCCACGGAGGCCACTTAATGGGGATGGTGAAGGGAGGAGTCTTAACCATCAATGGACCAGACTTGAGGGCCTCTGAGGTGCCATGAACATCACGAGTTCTGATTAGGAGAGTCTGATACGGGGGGAGGGGCAGAGCAGCCAGATTTTATTCACTGGTCATTGGGACAGGAGACTGAGAAGACCATGAAGCAAGCTGTTGTCTTGCCTCCAGAGTGAGACTTCTGTGTTTGGACTCGGTCAATGGGAGAATTTGTCTTGTTGACTGTGAATATTGGTTATGAGGATTTTATTTTTATTTTTAAACATTTGTTCAGTAAGGGGAGAAGACAAGAGGGAGAGAGAATAAATGTTTGAAAAAATGGACAAAAATCCTTTGAGAGAGGCAAGCTTCATCCCAGCGGAGTATAAACTCCTCAAGGGCAGAGAATATTCTGTCCTTTTATGCCTAGAGCATATGCCATAGTGCTTGAAACATAAGAGGTGCTTAATGAATATCTATTGATTCCATCAGTCTGATGGATGGATGAGCATTTATTAAGTGCTTGCTATATTCTAGGCCCCATGCCCCACATTAGAGCCACAAAGACAAAAATAAAAATCTTTTCCCTCAAAGAACCTACATTCTAGTGGTGGGGGGAGATAATGTGGGCATATGTGGGTCCATACAGAATAGGTACAAGACAATTTTGGGGGCAAGGCACTGGATATAGGGGTGGGGAACCTGTGGCTTCAAGGCATATGGGCTTGAGGCTGCAGGTTCCCCATCCCTGCTAGAATCATACATTTGGAGCTTAGAGGCTGTAGAATCCAACTGTCTCATTTTACAGACAAAGAAACTGAGGCACAGAAAGGTTGTGACTTGTCCAGGGTCACACAGCTAGTTGGTTATTTGAGGTGGAATTTGAACCCAGGCCTTGACTTCTAGTCCCTATCTGCTATACCATACTCCCAGCAACTTGGCTAGGTGGGTAGAGTTGGCAAAGGCCTTACGTAGAATTTGAACTTTGGAGGAAACCAGGAATTCTAAGACACCCAAGTGAAGAGAGAATGCGTCCCAGGAGTAAGACAGCCAGTGCCAAGGCGTGGAGATGAGAGACGGAGTGTTCTCAAATGCCAGTTGTTGAGTGGTTTATGCCCATTTTGCAGATGATGAAATTGAGGCTCAGGGTCACACAGTTGGTAAGTTCTAGCTCTGATCCTCAAGCTCAGTGACTCTACCCCTTTGTTCCTCTCCTCCCCTGCCTATCCCACCTGCCTTGCCTGTCTCACAGGGCTGCGGTGAGGTTTAAATGAGGTTACGGATGGGAAGGGGCTTTGTAAGTTGTCTGGAGCTATCTAGCCATCAGCTGTTATTATTAGCTTCATCTCTGGGTGGCAGCTCTTTCCATTTCGACCCGAGTGATGGGGCTGGCATTCATTAAGGCTCCTAACCTGCTTGGGAGGAGGAGGGAAGGGGCAGTGGGAGGTGGGGGGAGATATTATCCCAAGGAAGTTCTCATCATTCCTGTGCTATCTTTAACCTAAGGGTTCAGGCTTATAAACAACTGCACTTTTATTATCAGGAGGATTCCAGGGTCAGAGGCATCTACCAGATTATAAAGCTGGAATTGTTGCCAAGGAGGCGAAGTGAGTCAGTGCGGTAGGGGTGGGAGAGAATACTCAGCACAGTACATACCCGTCCCTCCTAGGCTGAGACTAGGCTGAGCCCCTGCAGCTGAGCCAGTGGAAGCCCACCTACCCCACCTTGGGAGAGTAAGCAGGGAAGGCAGAGCAGGAAGGAGGGGTGGAAGGCAGTGGCCCATGCTGGAGGCCAGCCTTGTTGGCACTGGGCCTGGGGCAGGCGCAACCTGGCTACAGGGCCTTAGGCAGCATAGACAAAGTTCTGGGGGAGCCTTGGCCATCTGGGACAGTGACTCAGGTTGCTGTGGGTGGAGGTGATGTGCCCCTCGGGAGTCTGGCTTCCTGGGAAAAAGCCCTGCTTGCCCTATGGTCTTTACATCTCTGGTTCCAGGTGCTGGTTACAACTGGCCAGCTGGGGGCCTTTAGAAGTAAGGACTCAGAACCGAGGTTGGACCCTGGGCTGTCTGAGAGGCTACTTTAGATGCTTGCTAGGTGGGTATGGTTATCTGGGCTGAGGACAGGAGAGAGAATTCACATTTAAAAGTGGGTCTCTGGCCTGCAGGATGAAACGTTCCTGCCCAGATTTATGACCCGTCCAGGACGATGATAATAACATCAGCCATGTTAGCGAGGAGCCGCATTGCCACAGCAGAGGGAGGTGGCCCTCCCAGGCCCTTGTTGTAGATGGGTTTGAAATTAGAGGCGAGGCAGAGTTAACAAGGAGGAGGAGGGCTGGAGGAGCCCAGGATGGTTTTGATGTCAAGGACCAAGGCCACTGGGAGATTCTCCCTCAGTCTCCTCAGATCTGAGCCCCAGCTGGATGCATGAAGCAATGAAGGTTCCCTGGCCTCAGTCTTCCCAATTGTGAAATGAGAGGTCTGGATGAGATGGCCTCCTAGGTCCTGCCCCAGATCCCCCACCCTGGTCCTGGG
>CM053623.1:236680741-236733825 GCA_028646595.1 Phalanger gymnotis
AGGCCAACTGCTCTAAGGCTTTTCATGTGCTCTTGAAGGAGTCGGGACCATCTCCACATATTCTGTGCAATTAGCATCATTATCAAAGTCAAGGGAGGAAGAGGAAGAGGAGGAAGGGGAGGAGAGAGAGAGAGAGAGAGAGAGAGAGAGACAGACAGAGAGACAGATACAGAGACAGAGGAGAGAGAGAGAGCGAGACAGAGAGTCAGAGACAGAGACAGACAGAGACAGAGAGAGAGAAAGAGGAGGGGGGGAGAGAGAGAGAGAGAGAGAGAGAGAGAGAGAGAGAGAGAGAGAGAGAGAGAGAGAGAGAGAGAGAGGGAGAGAGAGAGGGAGAGAGAGAAGAAAGAGAATAACAGATCCTTTTATATAGTTTCCAAGAGTTGAGAGTGTTTCCACTGGAAAACTCAGCTGGGCAATGACCCAGTAGTGGGGTAAGGGGGCGCAATATCAGTGGTTGAATAACCCTCGTCATCCCCCCCATAGTAATAATACAATGACTTTGGGCAGCTGTGCCTCACTTAAATCCAATTCCCACCCAAGACAAGGCATCCCCTGGGATGTAGCTGTTCTTCTTCAGAAACAAAGGACACACACCACCACCACCACAGACAGTACCTGCCATTTGCATGGTGTTTCCAGGTTGCTGAAGACCTTGACATGCTCTCTGTCCTTTGAATCTCACAACAACCTTTTGAGGTGGATTCCACAAGTGTTTTTGTACTCATTTCACTGATGAGGAAACTGAGGCTTGACAAGTGGAGTGACTTGCCCAGGGTCACATGGCTAGTAAGAGTACTAGGCAGGTTTTGAACCCAGGGCTTGGTGATTCCAGGCCCAGCACCTCCCCTTGGAGCAACACCCGGCTGCTTGTCCTCTGATGGTTCCCTGTGCCTCAGGCTCATGCTGACAAGGCCTTTTCTCCTTTTTTGGGGGGGTGGGGGCTGGGCGGTAGACCTAGAGTGAGAGATGCCTCTGGGGAAGGCAGAAAAGGCCTGGGAGAGCTCTTGAATTCTGAGCTTGGGAGAGCAGGGGAAGGAGTCAAGGGAGAGTAGAAGCCCCATTGGGATGATTGGGCCAGGATACTAGAAAGGAAGCCCCCATCTCATTATCTAACGGAGGAGGAAGGACTGTGATGGGGGCTGGTGGGGGGCAGGGCAGTGCCGGCAGAGAGTAAGCGCAGACGGCCCTGGAGCCAGGCTGGCATCCCAAATAGAGGGGAGGGGAGCTCCGGAGGCTGCTCGTGGCAAGGCCTCGGGATGGCCCTCTGCCCCTTGAAATCAGCATCCAGGCCATCTTCAGGTGTGGCCCACCAGCTAACGAATTATTGAGCAAGTATAGCCACTGCTGAAGTCTGACAAAGGCCTGGAAGGGCTGTGACCACACCAGCGAAGTCATGGAACTCTGGAAGTGCTGAAGGTGACCTGGGTCTGAGTTTGGGCTTGACCACTGGTCAGATGGCCTTGGGAAGGTCACTTCCTTTCTCTGCAGACCAGATAATCCTCAAGATCTCTTCTAGCTCAAAATTATATGGGCTCCCTCTTCTATCAGTCAACAAAACACCTCACCCCCAACTCTGGAGCCGAAGCAAAATCCCCCAAAACGGACTCTGATGACATGAGGTTTGTTGGGCCCCACCTTGTCTACTCATTTTCTGAATCTCTGCCTTGCCTTTAACTGGTTTTAAAATGTTTTATTGACCCCTTTAATTTCTTGCACTTTTAAAAGTCATTTCCCAAAATATTCCATACCCACTCACAGTCAGGTTCCTCTCCTAATAAAGTAAAGAGTAAAGAAAAGCCGAGAGACCAAGGCTCAGGGCCTGGACCTTTTGGTGTATTCCACATTCCAGCCCTATATTCCTCCACTTCTCTACTGAGAGAAGGTAGATGGATTTATATTCTCTGTTCTCCAAGACCAAGTTAGCAATGAATTAGAGCTCAGCTGACCCCCGGGGTTGTTTTGGAAAATGCTGGTCTCCTCCGCATGCATGAAACTCATTCTTAGAGGAAAATGGTGCGGTTCCTAGTGGATTCAGACATCTAGTGTTGGCCTGATGACTTGGACTGTTTGTCGTCCAATGAGATTAAAAAATACACACTTCCTGAGGTTCTGTCTCTTACCTTCAGGACATCTCCTGTGTGAAAACTTAGTTCATCTTCTCCCGAGGCGTTGAAGTCAAACTTGGCAATGGCCTCCATCCTGGGCTGGGGGAAGAGAGACAATTCTGTTATTCTTCCTTTCTGCCTGGGGAGGGGAAGCTGCCCAGCTGGTGGGCTTCGGGGTCCTTGGACCAGTCCATAGAGAGTGCCATGTGACTTCTCCTGTAACTCCAGAGAGGGAAATGCCACTCAGGGAGGGTGCCTGTTTCTGGCTCAGGCCCTAGACTCCCCTAGGGGAGGACATTCCCCTGCATTCCAGGGGTTTGCCCAAAGGCAGGCCATTGACCACAAGGGCCCACAGAGGAGAGCCCTCCTCAGCCTCTCCATTTCCCCTTTATCTTTTTTTTCCTTTGGGGGCCCTACCGAGCCTGCCATCCACGTCTTCTGCCAAACCTGTTTCCTTCTGATAATGACCCAGGACCAGGCCACCCCCAGACTTGAAGGGGAGGGGCTAGCAGCCCGGTGCGACAGTGAGATTGTCCTATAAATTTCGTGGAGGTTTCTCCATGGTGACTAGATCAGGGTGAGCATTTTTACAATCTAGAGAATAGAAAGGCATCTTCCTGGATGGACAAGCCTCAGCGTTATCAAGTTCAGTGAAATTGTCTGGGAAAGTCCACTCCCCTCTTAAGATCTTGGTTCTACCATTTCTAAAAAGTGGCTAACAAGAGCTGCCCTCTCTCTGCTTCTCCTTCAAGACTCACTTGGGGGTCACCTCCTACAGGGAGCCTTCCCTCCTGCCTGTGGAGGTGACAGCTCTTTTCCTTTTCTTCAGATTGCCTTCTATTGTTTCATCAGTCTACATACTGTATCCTCCTGGAGAATAGAAACTCTTTGAACATAGGACTTGTTTCTTCATCATTATCTCTGTTATATTATTATGTTATCTTTATTATTCCTGGCATAGTGCTATGCATACAGCAGGCACTTAATAAATGAATTCTATTAAATCCATTGAGGACATTGTCGGGGATAAGTGGGCTCATTTCCATGAAATACTTTAAGGGAGAAGCACCTTCTAAACTCTTGGAATTATTGCCTTCTCCTCCCTCCCTACCCCCACAAATAGCAGTGAAAGTCTTTTTCCTTCCTCACCCCTGTGTGTCTAAGGCCCTCCCCTCTTGGCTGATCTATTGCATCAGCCTTCTAATTAGCCTCTCGAGCTGTCATGCTGATATTCCTAAAACACAGACTTGTTTTAGGATGATTTAGGGGAAAGAAAGCTGCATTTGGAGTGGACTGTGTGGCCTTGGCCGAGTCACTGCCCCCCATGGGCCTCATCAGCAAGAAGGAAGGGTTGGACCTCCGAAAAGCTTTGATCCTGTTACTCCTCTGCTCAAGAAGCTGTTCTGGGAATGCCCTCCCTCACCTCTGCTTCTTAGATCCTTCACATCTCTCCAAGGCCCCACTAAAGTGCTGCTTCCTACGCAGAAGGCCTTTATTCATCTCCTTCGTTGCCTGTACCACCCTCCCCATCCCTAAATGACTGTGTGTTCGTAGATTTTAGAGCTGGAAAAGACTTTAGAGGGCATCTGGTCTAGCTCTCTCATTTTACAGATAAGGAAACTGAGGCCTCAGACCATGAAGTAGCTTGTGTAAAGTCATACAGGTAGAAAGGTAGGAGAGTGGGGGATTTGAACCCAGCTCCCCTGATTGTGAAGCCGCTGTCTCCACTACACCATGCCATGCCTGTGCTGCTTATCCCCAAGGGAATGAAAGCTCTGTTGCTGTATCCCTGGTGCCAAGCACAGCGCAGGTGGAACTTGATATAGCAAATAGAGAGCTGGGCCCCAGTTCAGGAAGATGTAATTGAGAATCCTGTTTCAGACATTTCCTAGCTGTGTGACTCTGGGCAAGTCACTTCACCTTCTTTGCCTCAGTTTCCTCATCTATATAATGAGCTGGAGAAGGAAATGGCAAAGCATACCAGTATCTGTGCCAAGAAAACCCCAAGTGGGGTCATGAAGAAGAGTCAGACATGACTGAAACAACAAGACCTTGGGCAAGTCACTTAGCCCTGTTTGCCTCAGTTTCCTCATCTCTGAAGCAGGGCTAATGATAGCTCTGACCTCCCAGGGATGCTGTGAGGACCAGATGGAACAATGTACCTCTAGGGCTCTAGAAGCACAAGATGCTTAGTAACTCACAGATGCTTAGTAACTGTTTGTTGAATTGGACCTACAGATTTATCTTATTACGGTGCCAGGCTTAGCCTCTGTGACCCAGGGAGTCCTTGGGCTCTGCGGTAAGGAGACTGGCTGTCAGGAAGACAGGAATCCTCAAAGCTGCAGTTTGGCAACAAAAACATTGCTGCTGCTGCTGGAAATTTGACTGCGTCTCAAAAGCTCACTGGAGGTTGGCTAACAAACAACTCTCCGGCAGTAATCATTTTCAATCATTAGTAAATCGGGACAGTGGCTCTGAGTTGGAAGGTCTCCCCCACCCCCATCTGGGTTAGGGAGCCAGGACCCAAGGAGACAAGGGAAGGGAAAGCAGGGGGGCCTCCTGGGCTGGATCAGGGGCATCTGGGGACACCAGGGGGTCCTGCCCCACAGGCTGGCATGCCTCTGATAGAGACTGGCATGACCAGCCACACTCCTCTCTGTGTGATCTGAGAAGACTGCCATCAGATGCCTTGGCATCCTGAATCTAATCTAAAGCCTGGTCATGAGTCATGCCTGACATCAGGCCCCCCAAATAGACTGATTTCAAGCCCACTTCAATTTAGCTCCTCAAATGGGTATTAATCACACATGGGTTCAAACTCCACCCTTTACATCCCTGCCTCTCTGCCACTGTGATAGGCAGCCTGCCTCAGTGGATAGGGTGCTAGATTTGGAGTCAGGAGGGCCTGGGCACCAACCCTACCTCTGACATTATCTGGGACAATTACTTTATCTTCTCTAGGCCTTGGTTTCCTCTTCTGTAAGGTGAGAAGATTGGACCCAACAGCCTCAGAAGGCCCTTCCAGCTGTAATCTACGATCCTCAAAGTTAACTGAGCCTCTGTGGTAAAACTGTCCAGTAGTGATGGTATGGCCCCAGCCCTGCCAGGAGCAGGACAGAGACATAGATAGATGCCAGTCACTGTGGCATGTGTAGGGCCCTGTCCAAGGTGCAGTTTGTCTCTGCTCTCAAGGGGCTGACAGTCAGCTTGGGGATAGAGTGGAGATCCTGGTAAGTCTAAGGGGGGAAGGCTGAGATAGGGATGTCAGGTAAGGCTTCCTTGAGGGGTGTCCCCTGAGCTGAGTCCAGGAGGATTCTGGGAGGCAGCCACTAGGAGAGAGGGTGTTGCAAATGTGGGGTGAGCAGGGATGGGGTGAGGGAAGGCCCCATGTGGGGCCCAGCTGGCCGTCCTATGCTACATGAGGGGGAGGAGATTTGACAAAGCAGGAGAATGGGATGTTTTTGGGTTTCTCTCGGGAGCTGCCTTTTTGCTGTGCATCTTATACAAACGTGAATTTCCATGACCCTGTGTAGCAGACAAAGAGATGTCGAGCACCCAGGTCCCCCGGGGTCATTGACAGAAATATTTAGCCATAGAACTCTAGCTCTAGAACTGAAAGGGCTCTCAGAGATAATTTATGTCCACACCTTCCCCTGCAGGTGAGGAAACTGAGGTCCAAAGTGTAAAGTGTCTTACCCCAGGTCTTCTAGGCTGTAAGGAGGAGAGCAGAGATTTGAACTCAGGTCCTGTCTCCGTCCAGTGTCCCTTTCACCCAGCCACTGCTCGGCTCTGATCACACCACTCTGTTGCTCAAGAAACCTTTGATGGATCCCTGCTGCTGACAGAGGCCGTTTGGTGGCACAATGGATAGATCAGGAAGATCTGAGTTCAAATCTGGCCTCAGACACTTACTAGCTTGGTGACCCTGGGCAAGTCACTTAACCTCAGCTTTCTCATTTGTAAAATAGGGATAATAATAATGGCCGTCCCCCAGGTTTGTTGTGAGGACGAAATAAGATGATAATTGTGAAGCACTTAGCCCAATGCCTGCCACATAGTTGGTGTTGTTCAGTTCATTTCGGTTGCGGCTAACTCTTCCTTTGGGTTTTCTTGGCAGAAATATTGGAGTGGTTTGTCATTTCCTTCTGTGACTCATTTTACAGATGAGGAAACTGAAGCAACCAGGGTGAAGTGACTTGCCCAGGGTCACACAGCTAGGAAGTGTCCAAGGCCAGATCTGAACTCAGGTCTTCCTCACTCCAGGCCCTGCACTCTATCCATTGCACTACCTAGTTGGCAAATAGTAAGTGCACTATAAACATTAGCTATTATCATTTTTAAATAAAGTTTAAACTCCCTAGGCAGGTGATTTTCCTATAACATAATGGAAAGAGCACTATAATTAGAAGCCTGGGACTTGGGTTCAAATCCCAGCTCTTCTACTTAATAGCTATATGGCCTTAGGTGAGTCACTTCCTCTTTTTGAACCTCAGTTTCTTCATCTGTAAAAATGAAAGAGTTGAATTATATGGCATCTGAGGTCCCTTATGGCTCTTAATGAAGGAGCTGATATTAAAAAGTTATAGACTCCCCAGAGGGAGTCCCACCTGAGTGGTACTTCTATTAAGGAATATCCACTTATCCCTATGCTTTTAAGCGTTTTAGTTTTTTAGTTGTCTCTTTGGGGTTTTCTAAGTAAACCATCATATCATCCACGAAAGTGATGATTTTGTTTCCTCTTTGCCTGTGTTTATTCCCTAATTTCTTTTTATTGTCTTATGTAGTTATCTAGTATTTCTAGCATTAATTATTGAGTAGTAATGGTGATAGCAGTCATTCTTGCTTTCCCTTTGATATTATTGGAAAAGTTGGTTTGTTTCTTCTTCCAGACCACCTCTTGACTTTGGACTTCATGTTAGAGCTGTGTTCTGTGCACTTCTGGAGGAAATGTCTGGACTGAGCTTATGTGTTTTGGGGGCCTTCCTTTGTTTTCTTGGAGTATTGAGGTTTGTACAGGATATCAGGCACGGTACAGGCTGGAGACTTGTAAGTTTTCAATGTTCCTTAAGTAGTATTATTTTGAGCAAAGTCTGAGCACCACCTTGCTGGTCTGACCAGGGTTTGGGTCAGAGCAGCACACATGTGGGTTTGACCCTGGTTGAAGTTCCAGTAGACTGATGCTGGACTTAGCCATTATTGGCTAGTTGGAGAGCTCTGTTGGTTCAGTGTCAGAACTAAAGGCTCTCCTTTGGCTGGGATTCCTGCCCTCGTTATTACACTGAATGCTTTAGACCAGTCCTGGGGTCAGAGCCATCCAGCTACTGTTTGCTTCCGAACTTGCTCCTGGCTCTATACACAGCCCAGGGCCTGCAGATACTCAGCCATCATTCTTAGGCACATTCCTCATTCCACTCTGCATTTGTGACTTGGATCTAAGCAGTGAACAACAGACTTGTCCATTGGCACCTGTTCCTACATAATGCTGTCTGGGTCTGGGACCTCTTCTTGCCTTGGTGCACAGCCAACATCTTCTTTCAGTCCTGAATACATGGTGTTCTCCAGCCTAAATGCCACCCTAGTGCTGACAGACCTCACTGTCTGTCTTCCTATGCTAATCTAGGCTGAAAATATCTCACTGTGATTTTTTAAAAAAAGATTTCACAATCAGGACTTGGTGTAGTGTGTTTTCTTGGTTTTTGAGGAAGAGGTGTGTTGGAATATGAGCTTCTTTATACTTTACCATGTTTATTTGTACTCTCCTTTCCTCTTGAACTGAAAAATAAGGAACCTGAAATCCAGAAAGGGGAGCCCAAAGTCACGGGGAGGATGTGTAGCATGAGCTTGGATTAGAACCCAGGGCTTCTGGTGCCAAATCCAGGGCTCTCTTCACAACTGTCTTTCCAGGGAAGCTCACCAGGAGCTGGTCACTTTCTGAAGTCCCCCTGAGTGGACGGTCCGTGTAATCTTTTAAAGAGTCTTAAAGCTGAGCGATCTCTGACTCAAAAAAAGCCAAGGTACCGGTACCCGGTAGTATGGATTCTGTCCAGCAGGGGGCAGCAGAGCACACCAAGCCACCCTCCAAACCCATCCTTTCCCCACCGAAAGACTTCAACTAATTAAGTCAAGCCCCCTGTGGGGTTGTGATTGGTTCCCCTCCCCCATGAGGGCGGGGGAGGGGTTCAGAGCGACAGTCCCCCGGAAACCCCCCAGCCTGCTTTTTATTGGAGAGTCTGTGGGCTCCAAGGGTTTTCTCCTTTGGGTGCCCAGCGTAAAAGGAGGAGCCGGGGACAGTGGGCACAGAACGGGGTCTGGAGTCAGATACCTGGGTTTGAACCCTGGCTGTGCCACTGGCACCCTGTGTGACCTCGGGAGAATTGCTTCATCTCCCCGGGCCTCAGTTTCCCCATGTGTAATCAATGCCAGCCGTTATTGTCCATCCCAACCCTCTCCTCTGACGGAGGAGGGAGCCCAGGTCGGGGGCAGGGGGCGGTGACCGGCTCAAGGTCACACAGTCAGGCAGTGGTAAAGTAGTCCCGAAGCCTCGACCAACGTTCTTGTCTCGCTTTGAGAAAGCTCCATTTTAAAGCTGATTTTGCGCATTCAGGACATTTTACCTTTCCCCTGTCCATAGCTAAAGCGTTCATTTTTCCCTTTTAAGCCCCAGGAAGGCATTAATCCCTGGAACGAGCAGCGTGAGGGAGAGCCGGGGCTGCGAGGCGATTGTCCATGGTTTGTCAGGGAGCAATCATCCATTAGCCGCTGATCTGGTCATGCCGCGCTAGGAGGGGAGGCAGCCCGGCAGGCCCTTCCTTGTGGCCCATCTATTCCTGTCCCGTGCTCAGGTAGGCTTCCCAAACAGCCATCCATCCCTGCTGCCGGAGCGGCTCTTTCTGAAAGTAGCCAGCAGGGATGTCAGCTGTGACAAGTGACTAATGGGCAGTGAGTTCTTTGGGGAGGGACGGAGAGCTGCTGATAATGGGCCTGAGAAGAGGTGGGGGGCAGGGCAGCCTTTCCTCCCTGCCTGCAAAGCGGACCGATGCGTCTGGTTATCCGCGGTGATTCTAGAGCCCACTAGCAGAACCCTTTAGACGGGGCTGCCTCTGCCTGTCCCTAAGACACCACAATCTGCCGTCTCTGTAGGGACATAGGGGCCTAGAACTGGATCCTCCCAAACTGAGGCCCTGATCGCTATGGGGACTTTGGGTCACAGGGTGGCAGATACAGGGCTGGAAAGGACCTCAGAAGCCATCCAGCCCAACCCCCGCATCTGCTGGAGGAAACAGAGGCCCAGGCTATACGGGTAGAAAGTGGCTGAGGCACGATTTGAATCCCAGTCCTCCTACACCAGATCTAGTGTGCTCTCCCCAGGTCTGAGACCGTTAGCTCTTCGGTCCCTCTGTTCTGGGCTGATGCTCTCTCAGCTCTTCCCAGGCATCAAGTCTGTCACTCTGAGAGCTGAGGAGGCCGAGGCTGCCAGGGAAAGTTGGGGGACGCAGCTCCCTGTCTCCCGGCTCCGCAGGCCTTGCCTGGCTCCCTAGATTGCGTTTTTCTCATGAATGCTTTTCCTCTTTTTTAATCATCTCCCTCTTCTTCCGGAGAGGGCTTTTCATGGAGAGTGAAGGAGGAGAAAGGAAGGAGGAGGGAGAGGGTGGGCCTGCTCAGAGGCCCCTAAAGACCGGAGAGGCCTAGGCGCTAGGCTGGGCTTCCTGATTTGGAGTCCGCTCCTTGTTTTGAAAAATACTTGGATAACTGTATTTCAGTAGAGTTGGTTTTCTTTATATTTTTTATTTTATGCCTTTAGCAACTTGGTTCTGAGAAGGGGCCTATAGGTTTCACTAGACCACTGTCAAAAGGGACTAAGACATGCCTGCTGACTTAGTGGGAAGAGTGCTGATCTGGTGGCAGGCGAGATCTGGGTTTGAATCCCACTTCAGACACCATTGGCAAGGCACTTCCCCTCTCTGGGGTCCAGTTTCTTCATCTGCGAAATGGGTACAGTGAGGCCCTAGTGGAGGCATGGATGTAAAGCTATTGGTAACTTTCAAAGGCAGTGCGTTATAATGGGTAGAGAGCTGACCTAGACATTAGAAAGACCTGGGTTCCAGTTCTGCCCCTGACATTTACCAGTATGCAACCCTGGGCAAGTCACTGAACTTCTCAGTGGCCCAGGAAATGTCTCAAGGCTAGAATTTGCAGAGCACTTATTGATTTGTGTTGGTAGGGTTTCCTTTACTGACAAAATCACAGGTTTGGCTCCTGAGGAAGTGTTCCACAGGTGTCCCCTATGGTGGGCAGGGCCCCAGGGGCCCTCACATCCATCTGGCTCATTTTCAGAGGAAGAAACTGAGGGTTAGAGGTAAAGTGTGTCACACAGGTGGTCAATGTCTATGCTAAGATTTGAACCCAGGACCTCTGACTTCAAACACAGCCCCCTTTCTACTCATCCATACTGTCTCCCTTTCTTTGAAGATAATATTCAAATTTCTTAACCTGGCACTCAAGGCCCTTGATAATCTGAGTCTGATTTGCTTTTCCAATCTTCTACTTCTTCCCAATAAGAGTGCTGGTCTAGTCACTGCTCTCAGAAAATTCCCACCTCTAAACCTTTGCTCACATCTAGGACGGCCTCCTTTCTGCCCTCCACATCCTTCCCAAGCTTCAAGGCCTTTCCTCCTCCTCTTCTCTGGTCACTCTGTCTACCATTACCATGAACTGTCTCTCCTTTCATTCTCTCCCTTCTCAACCGGAGAAGGAGACAGCTCTGCAAGAGATATATTTTGCGCACATTTTGGCAAAACATTGGATAAAGTAATTCCTTATGTGCTTGCTGAAGTGCAGAGGTGAGTGATGGACGAATCTACTTTAAGGTGGATTCTCAGTTGGCTGAATAATCTCTGCCAAAAGGAATAAAGGGATCAGTGTCTTAGCGAGATGTTCTATGGATGTCTCATTGGGTTCTGTCCTTAGCTCTCTCGCATGTGACAGTTATGTAATGGCTTTGAAGTCACTAAGCAGAGAATGCATGCTTACCAATGACTTAGATGACTTGGAGGCTGGTAGGGGTAGCTAGCACTCTGGGTGGCAGAATCAGGCTCCCCAGTCAGGCTGGAACGGTGGGCCAAACCTACAAGATGAAACTGAAGAGGGACAAATGTAAACTTCTTTACTCAGGTCCAAAAAATTAACAGCTCAAGTACAGGGGTTTACGTGTAAAAGATCCAGACTTTTAGGAACTACAAATTCAATATGTCTTAGCTGTATGACCTTGGACAAGTCATTTAATTTTGTGACTCAGTTTCCTGAAAATGAAGAGTTTGGACTTGGCCTCTTCCAGCTCTAAATCTATGATCTCATTAATCAACAATACCAAAAATACAAAAAAAGCTAACATTATTTAGGTTTTTGGAGGACCCGGAAGGGAAGTGTAAGGACAGCAGTTCCCTTGGAGAGGAAGCATATTTTCCTGGAGATGAAGCATCCCTTCCCCTTGGACATTAACACCCTGGAACAAATCTCTGTTTGCCCCATGCTAGGTACAGGCTTGAAGAGAAGCCTGAAGCAATATGGACTAATTGCCTTCAAGGATTTTTAAGACTATTATGTGGGGCAGAGATTGAAATTGTTCTAGTTAGAACTGGGACTAGAGAATGGAAACTCTTGGAAGGCAGAGATGAGCTCAGCATAAGGATTCCTGCTTCTATTAAGAAAAACAAGGCTGAACTGAAGGTCGATATGAAGAAGGTTTAACCTAGAATGGTTCCTCCATTCATTAAACATCTACTATGTAGTAGGCATGGAGGATACAGAAAGAAAGTATGAATTAGCCCCTACTCTCCCAAGAGGCTTAGGAGACAAGTAGAAGTGTCCACAGGAAAAACATTAAATAGATACCAGATGATTTGGGGAGGCCCTGAGAGCTTGGAGAAAGCTGCTCACAACGGATTGAACCTTGATGATTTGATCAATGGCCTGGCCATACGGTTATCTGATGTAAACCTCAGTCCTCACTCCCAACCAAGAGCTGAGGCCAGCCTCCCTCCATGCCCTCCCACATCCCCCCAGATCCCTGGCCTGGAGGAGAATTATGGCTTGAATCCCTACATGGGCTGCCAGGTGCCCCAGAAGCAGGCAGATGGTTCCTTTTAAAATGTAGCTCCATATGCAGAGCTCTCCAGGCCTGGCCTCCATAAAATCCAACGCGGAACGATAGGGGAAGGGAGAAAAAGAGAGCAGGAAGGACCCATAAACGCAGAGGGAACATATTTTTGGGGGGACACCTGATGGGAATCCTAATTAGGGAGCAAGATGGCGCAGTGGAGTTGCAGTTTGCAGTGGTTGCCTACTTCCAGGGATCGCCATTGAGGCTCCTCATTGCCTTCTTTAGAGGCAGAGAGGGATGGAAAGATTGTGCTGTGCGACCCTGGGTAAGTCACTTCCCTCTTGGAGCCTCAGTTTCTTCATTTGTAAAATGCAGTTTTCCTTCATCTTAGTGCTTCCTTCTGAGACCAGCCCAGATCGATCCTTTCTAAATCTTGGTTGTGCATTAACTGTTTGCATGTTGCCTTCCCATTACACAACTCTTAGAGCAGGGACTGGGTTTTTTCCTTTCTTTGTATCCCCAGGACCTAGCCCAGTGCGCATAGTATGTGCATGACAAGAACTCGTTGTCTATGACAATAAGACAGCTGGGTGGTGCAGGGGATAGAGCTCAGAGTCTGGAGCCAGGAAGATCTACATTCAAATCCAGCCTCAGCCACTCACTAGCTGTGTGACCCTGGGCAAGTCACTTAACCTGTCTGCCTCAGTTTCCTCAACTCTTAAATGGGGATTTCACCTACCTCCCAGGGTTGTGAGGATCATATGAGATTGTATTTGTAATGAGCTTAGTCCAGTGCCTGACACACAGTAGGTGCTTAATAAATGCTTTTCTCTGTCCCCCACTATGCCCTTATAGGGTTTTTCTGAAGATCAAGGAGACAGAAAGACTTTGCAAGCCTTAATGTGGGCGGTGTTAATGTCAGCTACCGTAATCATTATTCATGGTGTTTAAACGTCGGCTGCAGAGGGCTACAAGAGACAAGCCCAGATTTCTCCCTTTGATCGATGTTTTTGGGTTCTGATGCTAATAAACCAATGTCACAGTCTCCTAATGAGGCAGGCCCATGGCATTCACTTTTATCTGATCTAATAACCATGCAGCAGCATGGGACCACAGACAGACCTGGAAGGCGCCTCTGAGGCCTTGAACTCCAGCTCTTTCCTTTTACAGATTGGGAAACTGAGGCTCACAGACACAGAGCTCGGACAACTTGCCAAAGTCATACAAGAGCTGGTGGCAGAAAGAGAATTCGAACTCTTGTCTTCTGATTTCAAATACAGCATTTCCCCCATAGCACCAGGCTACGTAATCATAGCTAGCCCTTTAGTGATGTGTTAAGGTCTGCAAAGCATTTTTACAAATATTATCTCATTTTGTCTTCATAACAACTCTGGGAGATTGGTGCTATTATTATCCCCATTTCACATTTGAGGAAATTGAGGTAGACATAAGTGAAGTGACTTATTCAGGGTCACACAGCTAAGTGTCTGAGGCAAGATTTGAACTCACACCTTCCTGACTCCAGACCCAGTACTCTGTGGACTACAGCTCCCCCTAGCTTCCTAACGGAGCACTTTTCTTGAAAAAGTCCAGTCATGGGGCAAGGTAGGCACTTTTTGTTGTCTTGACTTGAGACACATTCGAATTTCTGGTGCGAATTTCCTTCCTTTAATTGAGACCAGCAACTCATCTATAACAGATTCTTTTAGAACTTTTTCTTTGATTTTAATTCATATTGACATATACATATATTTTTAATATCTTCATTTTCCAGTGATCTCTCCTCTTCTCTGCCCAGAAAACCATTCATCCCTTATAGCAAAAAATAAAAAAAAAAAGAAAGATGGGAGGGACGGGAGTTCAGGGGAAGGAGACTAGTTAAGCAGAACTAACCCTTCATGCAATATGACAATGTTTTACACCCATAGACCTCCACCTCTACCAAACAAGGGTGGGGTGGGGTGGTGCATTTTCTCATTCTTTTCTAGGGCTAATTATACAGGGCTCAATTTTGTATAACTTCTTGTTTAAGAGACAGATGAATGGGAGGAAATGGAGAGGCAGCTTGGTACAGGGAACAGAGTGGTAGACTTGGAGCCAGAAGACCTGGGTTCCTATTCTGCCTCCAGGCAAATCACTTCAGTTCTCTGAGTCTCAGTTTCCTCATCTGTAGAATGGAGATAATACTGTTAGGATTGCGGTAAGGATTAAATGGTGTGTGTGTATGTGTGCGTGTGTGTATATGTGTGTTTCTTTACAGATGAGGAAACTGAGGCAAACAGGGCTGAGTGGCTTGCCCAGGGTCATACAGCTAGGAAGTATCTGGGGCCAGATTTGAACTCAGGAAGAGGAGTGTTCCTGACTCCAGGCTTGGCACTGTGCCACCTATCAGCCATACAGATGTATGTACATATACACATACAGATATATATGTATATATAAATAAATTATTTATGTTTGTGTATGTCTAGATAGTGTTTTATAAACCTTTAAAGTGCTCTAGAAATGCTAGCTGTTATTTCACTTATAATTATTCCAATTCCTCCTTCCTGTCTTTGCTTTCTGGCTGCCCTGCCTTCTCTGTTGTGCTAACAGCTGCTGTCCTCTAAGTAGTCTGGGGTGGTGTCATGGCCAAAGGATGAACTCACCAACCTGATACCAGGAAAAGGCTTGTGAGAAGGGCTCACTCACCAGTCTATGGTGTCATTGCTTAAAGAAATTCAAAACCAACCATCTCCAAACCCTAACACTAGTAATTAAAATCACGTGTAAGAAAAATGAATGTTCAGTCTCAGCTTTTCCAGGCTGGAATCACGGTGATCCACAGGGATAGTGATGAGACCTGTGATTTCGTTGGTATGGAGAACTCCCAGGTGAGGAAATTCCTTCTACTGGGTGCAGGTAGGCACCTTCTCTCATATTTTCATAGGGCGATTCAATCCATATTGACTATAAAACTATTAAGTTCTTACAGTCTTAAAGAGTTGTCTGGGGGAGTTAAACCGATCCTCAATTAGGTCAAATTGACCCTCATTGAGAAGTTAAATGACCTTCGATCTCAAAGGGGAAGGAAGAAAGTATAAAAAAATGAAAAGACAAATCAACCTAATGATGAGAAAGACGGGTGGTGGATGGCCTTGGACTTGTCATTTCTCTGGTGCAGAGAAGGCCTGGTGAGGACACTCTCTGCCAATCTAAATCAGCACCCCTTCTTTGACTTAGAGTCTTTGGGAGCTCCCTAGGGCACTGGGAAGCTGACTTACCCAACTGTATACAGTCAGGAACTCATGACTCCCTGACACCCAGAGCAGCTCTCTCTCCCCTAAGATGGGTGCCTCTGATACAAGGCTAGAAAAGGTGCAGAGTGACGATTGGACAAGGTGTCAGTTACGGCGGGGCTTATGCTTCTGTGTCAACCATAACCTTTGTGGAAGGCAGTCCACCTTGCTTCATTCTAGTCCTTCCTGACTTGACGAAGAGACTGAAGTTGGTGCGTATTTCTAGGGAGGTGTGACTCTGCCTCCAATGCTCATCCTTGTCCAGGGGTGACCCTGGGGTCTCTGGGGTTCTGTCATTGGAGCGTGAGTTCTGGCAGATACGGCCAGATGCAAAAGGCATTGAGGGCAGGCCCAGGGAGCCCATTTCCCAGGGCTGGTGGGGGACAGATGAGTCTTTCAGCCAGACCTGATCCTAAGTTCTAGTGAGGGCACAGGAGGAGACAGGACCCAGGGAGCTTTGAAATCCTGAAGGATCATGAATTAGCTGGGTCCCTCCCTCACTTGATATTTTTCTCTAATGGCCTCTCTCAGGAAGGTAGAGGGTCTTTATTTAAGTTAATAGGCAATTACTCTTCAGAACAGAATTACATGTAGACAACAATTACTGCATTTGCAGCTTGGGATGGTGGAGAAGGTGCTGGAAGTGGCAGCCTGGTTTAAATCCTGCCTTGGAAATTTCTAGCTGGATAACTTTGGGAGATACACTAAGTCTTAAGCAACAACCTAAGTTCTATGGGGGAGGGGAAGAAGGGGAGGTGATGGGCTTCGGTGGGCAGAATTGTCACACTGGGAGTTCCTGTATTGAAAATCACAGGTCTTCTGGTCATTGATCTCCAGCTTGAAGGGACCTGGGAGGCCATTTAGTCTAACCCTCTCATTTTACAGATGAGGAAACTGAGGTCCATAAAGTAGAAGTGATTTGTCTAAAATCAAATATAGGATCATAGACCTAGACCTGGAAGGGTGCCAGGGGTCATTTAATCTGACTCCCTAATTTTACAGATGGAGAAACTGAGTCCCAGAGAATGGAAGAGATTTCCCTAAGATTGCACAGACAATAAGTTTTAGAGATGATATTTGACCTCGGGTCTCCCTAACCCAAAGTCCATTACTTTTTCCCAATGGCCAATAATTGTCATCTATGTGTAATTTTGTTGTGGAGAATAATTGCCTATTCACTTAAATAATAAGTCAGCATCAGGGTCAGGATTCAAATCTGAATCCTCTTACTCTCAATTCTTCTTCCACTAGGCTGTGATGTCTCAAAGAGAAGTCTTTGGCAGAACCAGGGCGTCCTGAAATATTGGATTCACTGGTGGCTGTTACTTGCTTCTGGACATGGACCACATGTGGCTAATGTTACATATGCTCAGGCAGTTCTTTCTTTCCCTTCCAGTGACAAGACAAATGGCGATTGGTGTCCATATGAGGGAATGTTTTAGATAAAAGATGAATACTTCAATTCGACAAACATTTATTAGGCACTCGGAGTATGTGTAGCACTGTGCCCAGTGTTGGAGATCAGACACAGAACAGGGTGGAACAGTGCATAATTTTCCCAGGGCGCCAAATTTTGAGGGTGCTTACAGGACTTTAATTCCTCCAGAAGTATGAAAACAGGATAGAACATAAACTTGAAAGTAGGATTGTTTCATTTTTGACTTTGTATCTCCAGCGACTAGCATGGTACCCTTTGATTGAATATTGATTGGCTGAATTATTTTTGAATGCTTGACTGAAACAATGTAGCACCTTAGCCCCTAGCTAGGAACAATAGTTAGTTAAAATAAGAAGTTACCAGATAAAGGGTGGGACAATCCATCCCCACCCCATCACAATTTCCCGCCTTCCCTATAGTGGGGTCCTCAGTATCAGCTCTGGACTAAGATTCCTAGATTTTTGTCTCCCACCAATGGGGTGGTGTTCTACCTGACCTCTTCACCTGAAGGATGCTTTGTGCAAAATATCTAGTTATTTCTTCTCTGTAAACAAAACATACCTGCCCGCAGGGCGTTTATGTTCTATTGGTAGTGGTGGTGGGGGAATATACGCAGAGATTTAGACCTTTATCATGGGCTCCACTCAAACATCCTTGGGTACATCGATAAGTAAAACAAGGTAATTTGAAAGGGAGAGAGCAGTAACAATTGGGAACTCATTAGAGGCTGCCATGATTTTCCATTAAGAAGAGGAAAAGCACAGACACTCCCCAACTCAAGACCCTTATTGGCTCCCTGTTACTCCAGGATAAATCCAAACCCTTCTTTGCTCCCCAAAGCCCTTCACACTTGGCTCTGATTTATCCTTCCAGCCTTATCATCCAATGCTCTCCTTCCTGTGCCAGATGGCTCAGCCGGATGGGAATGCTCTCGCTCCTCACCTTTGACTCTTAGGATCCCCATTTCCCTTTAAAGTTCAGCTCAGGTGTGACCACCTACAAGAGACCTCTCCTTCTGCCCCAGGCTCTGGTGCTCCACTGCTCCTCAAATTAATTTGGTTTTATTTTGTATGTAATGACTTATCTATGCATGTTGCCTGCCCCCTTCCCCTCCTCTACAGCAGAATGGAAGCTCCTTGAGGGTAGCGCCTTTTTCCTCTATGTCCCTGGAACCTAGCCCCGTGTCTGGCACAGTAGGTGCTTTACAAATGCAGAGGAAGGTGGCAGGCTTGGGAGATGGATGTTCACCATTTCTTTTATGCTTCAGGCTAGCAAGGTAATCTTTAAGATAAAGAATAGATTATCGGTTGGAATGGCCACATGCCATTAGTAGTAATTCACGAAGGGGCAAATGGAATCTCTGTTGGGCTTATAAAATGCTCGTGGGCATTTGTATGCGGGGCCTGAAAACAATTTTCTAATAAATCTCAGAGGGTGATAAATGACATTTTACCCGGTGTGCTTTGAGTTACTTAAAAAAAAAAAGCCCCAAAGCCAAGCCCAGGTAAGCAGAGACTGTGTTAGTATTCTGTATTTAAATAGAGACGCTAAAGACGAAGTACAGCGGGGTCATAAATAATCGAGAAGAGAACCATCAAATATTACTTCTCCCTCTGTAATAGCCAACATAATCAACTACTTTATCAGCCTGCATCTGCCTCCTCTTGATTCATGGAATGTCACTGTCTGCTGCTCTGGCAGTGGCTTCACGAAGGCCTGGAATGAGTAGCAAGGAAGCCAATTGATGCATCACCAAGCATTTATCAAGCGCCTGCTGTATGTGGACCTTTGCTAGGTGCTCAGGCTTTTACAGTTGTGTCTGACTCTCTGTGACCCCATTGGGGGTTTTCTTGGTAAAGATACTGGAGTGGTTATTTCCTTCTCCAGCTCATTTTACAGATGAGGAAACTGAGGCAAACAGGGCTAAGTGACTTGCCCAGGGTCACACAGCTACTAAGTGTCTGAGGCAGGATCTGAATTCAGGAAGATGAGTCTTCCTGACTCCAGGCCCTGGTACCCTATCCACGGCTCCACCTAGCCACCCAGATGGTGAGGACACAAAGATGTAATGAAATGACGATGGTGCCTGCCCTTGAAAACAGCTTAGATTTGACCAAAGGAGAAAACATCAACCAATCAACCAACCAATGACACTTCTTTAAGCACCTGCTGTATGCCAGGTCCTAAGAGAGAGAATCCCTGCCTTTGGGGATCTTACATTCTAGTGAGAGAGACCGCGCGCACCTGTGTGTGTATATGTATGTATGTGTGTGTGCATGTGTGAGTGTGTAGGGCCATGGGAGAGGGGGTGGACATGTTTCTTCTAGGAGCAAAGGCCACGTTGATCCAGTTATGGTCCCAGGGCCAGGGGAGGGGATGGATCAGGTGACCAGCAGGTTGGCGAGGCTTCCCAGAAGATGACCAGGGCCTGGGGAATGAGGTGAAGCACAGCTGCGGCCTGCCTGAAATGGAGAGGCAGCTGAGACAGTCCCCGATCAGGTGACTGGAGAGGGAGCAGAATAGCTGTTCTAGAAATGAAGACATTAACCATCCCCCCCCCCGCAGCCTTGAGGTCTTAGTGGCAAGGAGGTCCTGAGGGTGTTCAGAAAGTGACCTGAGGTAGGGAGACCTCAGAGACCATTTTACAGATGAAGAAACTGAGGCCAAGGAGCAGAAGTGACTTTCCCAAGGCCACACTTTTTTGAGGCAGGATTGGGACCCAGATCCTCAGAGTCTTAAATCAGTGCTTTTGAGTTTGGGGATGGGTAGGTATTGATGCTTCGAACAGCCTCTCCTCTTCTAAATGGACATAAATCTCTATGGACCTCCCTTCCAATCATTTCCTTCATCCCCTTTCTCTTTCCTTCCCTCCCTCTGCCCCCTCTGTAAAGCATCCCCTGAAGCGCCTGGTTTGCTGGGGATGGGCTGGGGAATGGTCTTGGTTGGGAAGTGCTTCATTTCTCTCCTCCCATGACAAGCCCTTCTGGTAATGAGGGTCATTCCTTGGGGCTTGTCCCTGCCCCGGACCTAGAAAAGGCCACAGTCAGTTCTGGGGGTCCTGAAGCTATGGGCAGCCCTGCTTCCTGAGAATGAGAATCCTTCGTATTTCTGACCACTCGCTGGTTCATGTCTCTCCCTGAGCTTTTTCCAAGTTAATTTCTACATTTCCTGCCAAGGTGTGGAAAAGGTATCTATTTTCCTCATTCAAGAAGGGATTTTCTTTTTTTTTCCTTTTTAATCTCCAGACTTGATGTGTGTGGAATTTCAGTCATGTTTGACTCTTCCTGACCCCAAATGGGGTTTTCCTGCCAAAGATACTGGAGTTGTTCACCATTTCCTTCTCCAGCTCATTTTACAGATGAGGAAACTGACGCAAACAGGATTCCATGACTTGTTTGGGGTCACATAGCTGGTAAGTGTTTGGGGCAAGATTGGAACCTATCTTCCTGGGTTCAAGTCTGGTGGTCTGCCCACCACACCATGGCTGTACAGAGGCTTACATTCTACAAGTGAGGTATACATTCCCAGCAAAGTAAGTATAGGATTACAGTGATGGGAGAGGGAACTAACAACTGGAGGAAACCAGGAAAGGCCTCTTGGAAGAAGTGGCCCTCTAGCTGAGCCTCCGAGGAAATTTGGGTTCCAAGAGACAGAATCGAGGAAGGAGAGCATTCCAGGCAGGGGGCACAGCTTGTGCAAAAATACGGAGGGAGGAGATGGGATATCAGATAGGGGCACAGCAAGCAGACCACGCTGGCACAAGGAGGAATGACCACACATTTAGCTTGGAACAAACAGACTATGGTGAGATTGTGAAGGATTTAAATGTCCTCCACAGGAGTGTACTTCTATTCCCCAGCCTCATCTAGACTCAGCGCTAATCCCTTGCATTTCCCAAGCTCTAAGTGCACATTCCCCAGGATCTTTTTCTCTTCCTCAGAGGCTCTGAACACGCGCTGCCCTGCTCAAGCCCACCTGAGCACTAGTTGTAGGGAGGAGGGAGGTGATCTCCACCGGCGCCAGCCTCTCCGCTCTCTCAGATCCCAGCCTCCGGGAGGCCACATCCAGAGGGCAGAAATGCAGGGATCTATCGTCTCTCCGCGCAGGTACCTTCTCACTAGTGCTCCGCGGCAAGAACCCGGCTGTTCCCTAAAGCTACACCCCTCTAGCCGGGCCTCGGTTCACACAAACTAAGTGCTGCTACCCACGCCTTCAAGTCTCTCCGTAACTTCTCTACCACAATCTGCCCACAGGGCTGCTTTGACAAATATTCTAGGAACTGTTTGCTCCTCATCTGTGTCTGGGAAGGGGCCTAACCCCTTTCTTTATAGTCCCAATGGATGGGGCGGGGGGAGAGAGTCAACAGTAGCATCGCCCATGGGGTCCCTTTCGGACGATGGAGGCTTGGTGAGATGCAGCATCATGTAGTAACTAGAGTATTAGACCTGGGTGCAAATCCTGCCTCAGACACTAGCTGTGTGACCCTGGGCACATCATTTACCGTCTCTGGCCTCAGTTTCCCCATTTGTAAAATGACCTCTAAAGTCCCTTCCAGCTCTAAATGGTTGAATCTGTGATCTACAGAGCATTAAAACAGTGGGCCAAGAGCAGATCTGTTGCATGGGCAGCTCTATTAAACTAATGGAATTTCTGAAGGAATAATCGGCATCCGGTCACTCACTCAATGTTTGCTGACCTACTACATGCAAGGGGGGAATGCTACTTGTTATAGAGAAGAAGATGAAGAAGGGGGTTTGGTTCCAGAGGACCCGAGTTCAGATCCTGCCTCCTTTTCATGTACCAAACAACAAAACAGAGAGAACCAAAGGCAAAGGGGGGGAGGGGAGAAAGAGAGAGAGAGTGAGAGAGAGAGAGAGTGCGTGCGTGCGTGTGTGTGTGTGTGTGTGTGAGAGAGAGTGCCTGCCTGCCGGTCCTTCAAAAGCAAAACCCAACAGACTGACAGCTGAGGAACTGCACGGCTTCAGAGAAATGAAAACCAACAAAAGAAACCCGAGCAAGCGCAGCCTGGAAGGAAGCAAGCTCGTTCCCGTGCCTGCGGGGGTGGGGCCTGTGGTGAATCACCGGCTGCAGGTGCCTGAGCGTGGGATGACTTTGGTGCCTTCCTGAACAGGTCTTCCATCCCTCGCTGTGTGTGTAACTGGTGAACGGTGGTCGGAGGACCGATGGCCAAACCCGTTACCCAAAGATTGCCCCCAATATCCTCCCTTTTCTTACCTTCAATCCTTCCCTGTCTACCGGCTCCTTCCCTACAGACACACTTGGTCTCCCTCATCTTCCCTACCCAATGTCCCTACTCTCCTCTACTCCATGGCTGGCAGAGAGACAGCTTGTGGCGCAGTGGATGGAGCTCTGGGCCTGGAGTCGGGAAGATCCGAGTTCAAATCCACCTTCACATACTTCGAGTTCTGAATCTTTTAACCTGTGATCTACAAAGCATTAAAACAATGGGTCAAGGGGACACCAGGTCCCTGGGCAGCTCTGTTGAAACCATTAAACTAATGGGATTTCCGAAAGAAAAAGAGTCATCCAGTCACACATCCAATGTTTACTGCACTTGTGACCCCCCCGCAAGTCACTTAACCTCTGTTCACCTGTTTCCTCACTCGTAAAATGTGGATGACAGAAATCACCAGAGTTGTTGTAAGGATTGCAACAAATGAGATGATATTTGTTTTTTTAAATTTCAAATTATATTTTATTTTTTCCAATTACACATAAAACAATTTTCAACATTTTCTTAAATTTTTAGTTCTAAGTTGAGATAATATTTGGGCTTAATAAAGTACCTGGCACATAGCAGGCACTCTATAAATGCTTATTCTCTCTCTCTCTTCCCTATACCTCTCTACTTCCTCTCCTCTCTGCCATCTGGCTTCTGACTTAATCTCTCAACTAAAATCTCCATCTCTGAAATTACTAATGAATGACCCAATTGATACGTCTAATGACCTTTCCTTGGTCCTTGTTCTGTCTTCTCCAGACTATTCCATGATGTTCCTCTCTCTTGGTTTTCCTCATTCCTATCTGACCACTCTTCGGTGTCCTTTACTGGGTCTTCATTAGTGTCAAGTCCACTAATCATGTGTATCTCCTAAGGCTCTATCCAGGATCCCATTTTCTCTCTACACTCAGTCTCTTGGCAATTTCCTTGTTCCCATTGGTTCAACTACCATCTCTCTGCAGGTGACTCCCACAGCCAGATATCTAGTTTCAGTTTGTCTCCTGAGCTCCAGGCCAGAATTAGGAACTGCTCAGTGCCTAGCACATGAAGGGTGCTTAATAAATGTTTATTGACTGACATTTTGAACTGGATCTCCCATAGGCATCTCAACCTCAACATGCCCCAAATAGAACTCATTGTCCTTCCTCCTAAACTTACCCCTCTTCTCAGCTTCCCTCTACCTATCAAGGGCACCACTGCCCTCCCTGGGATCCAGTTTTGTAACCTCAAATTGGCTCAATTAGAGAGTCTGTAGAAGAGAGAAAAGTCTAAGAATACGAGAAGGCGGGTTATGAGCAGCTTTACATGGCAAACAGAGGATTTTACATTTGATCTGTAGGTCAGTGGTGTCAGACTCGAATAGAAATGGGCCCACCTGAGCATGTGTAAGGATCCCCGGGGACTGCATATTGAGTTAACTTTAAAATGTATTGTTATCTAGGTTTTATTGTATTTTTATTTTGTTAAGTACTTCCCAAACACATTTGAATCTGTCTCAGGCTGTCCCAGGAGTACTGCCCGCATGGGCTGTGAATTTGACCCTTTCACTTTAGGCCATAGAGACTCACTGGAGGGGGACATGGCCAGATCATTCCTCTGGCACCAGTACCAGTGCCCACTGCACTAGCACATCGCCTTATAGAAAGGGCCCTTGCTTCTCCTAACTATGAAGTTGGCTTTGTTATTCTCAAGGAGCCGAACCTGAAAGTGAGATGCTGCTGAGGTGGCTTCTCTTGAGGATGGGAGGATGGGTGCAGCTCACAACAGGGAGGGCCCTGGAGCCACAAGAAAGAGCCGAGGCCTCTTGTGGGGGCAGCCTCTGAGGAAGGGGGCCTTCTTTCATTCTGCCTTGGATCAGGCAGGCTGTCTGAGTCTGAGTAGAGACAGCAAAAGAGGCCACTCGGGCTGCTGGTTTTTACTTGAACTCACTCACTGCAAACACACTTGGACCAATGAGTTTCCTTCCTCCAAACATTTTTTAATTTGGTTCTAGACATATCCTCTCAAATCAGAAATCAAACTGAACCTGGAATGGGTCCTGTTCTGCCCCCTGGCCAGGAGGGAGATGCCAGCTGGGGCCTCCTTTCAGATTGGTTCAGCCTGAGAAATCCCCTCCCGCCTTTAGTAAAGGCATGCTATTTACCTCCATCCTTAGGGCCTAACTCCCAGGTGGTTACAAATATTCCTGTGAGATTAATCTGTGACTGATCCAGGTAAATGACGGGTACACCCTCGCCATGATGGGAACAATCTCTCATCCTATGTCCCCTAAGCTAAGCGAGGGCAGTGTAGTCATTGGGACAAAAATTAAAAGTCAACCTGTCCAGACAACTGATGTCTCTTGGTTGCTTACATTTCATGGAACTGAGTGGAAGGGAGAAGGGCCAAGGGACAGGAGACAGGAGAGACAAGACCTCTTCATGTAATATGTATCCAGGCCCTGTGCTCATGGGCACCTGGGCACTCCCTGGACAAATGTCAAGGGTTGCTTTTAATGGGCACTTCTTTTACCATCTGGGATAGCCATCTTTCCCTGTCCCCACCCAAGCCTCAGTTTCTCTTTCTAATTATATGCAATGGATGAAGAAAGCCAGAAAGGGTGCTCCTAATCTACTCTTTCCATCAGGGCTCTGGAGCTTCCTAGCCCAAGCATCAAGGACAGCTCAGGTCAGTCCCATTTACAATACACTGAGGCATCAAGGCCAGTTCCCCTGAGCTGTGCATGGCGATGAATTTTCCAAACTATCCCTAAAGAGCCGGCCTTTGAGAAATCCCACCTGGCAGGAATATCCTGGGAAGCCAGTGTCTTCTGCACTCAGTACAGTGCCCAGCACATAGTAGGTGCTTACAAAGTGGCTTGACTTTCCCTACATAAAGAAATGTATTTTTTAAAGTAGAAAAGCAAAGACAGGCCTGGTGGTACATTCCTGTAATCCCTGCCATTAGGGGAGGCAATGGAAAATCACTTGAGCTCAGGAATTATGGGGCGACAGTAGGGCTCAAGCTGATGGGGTGTCTGCACTAAGTCAGGCACCAAAGCCCAGAGTGGCAACCGAGCAGGCCAAATCTTTCACGCCAATCTGCATGGGGACTAGGTTCCTGAATGGCCAGTGCACGTTCAGCCTTTGTGAGATAGGGAGATCTACTCTTAAAATAAAAGCAAAAAGGGAAAGCAAGGCAACCCCTCTTTTTACCCTGCTCTCTAGGAAAGTTTTCTATTTTGTTTTCTTGTCTTAGAATCAAGACTTATGGAGCTAACTGCCTCTTGTTTTTGGTTTCTCATTCTTCTTGATTGGTTGGTATATTTGTATAATAGGGCTGATATGGGGAAATCTGACTTTCAGAACTGGGGTACCACCCATGAGGCTCAGCTTGCCCTCTGGTCTATTCATACTATATCTTGGTAGTTATGGGATCATGATAGACAGGTAGGTAGATGGTGAGATGGATGGATAGAGAGGTAGGGAGATGGATAGACAGACAGACAGACAGAGAGATAGATGGATAGACAGACAGATAGATGGATAGATAGATAGACAGACAGACAGACAGATGGATGGATAGATAGATAGACAGACAGACAGACGGATAGATAGATAGATAGATAGATAGACAGACAGACAGACAGACAGATAGATGGATAGATAGATAGATAGATGGATAGATAGATAGACAGACAGATGGATAGATAGACAGACAGATAGATGGATAGATAGACAGACAGACAGATAGATGGATAGATAGACAGACAGACAGATAGATGGATAGATAGATAGATGGATAGATAGATAGACAGACAGATAGATGGATAGACAGACAGATAGATAGACAGACAGATAGATGGATAGACAGACAGATGGATAGATAGATAGACAGACAGATAGATGGATAGATAGACAGATGGTTAGATAGATAGATAGATAGATAGATAGATAGATAGATAGACAGATAGATGGATAGACAGACAGACAGATAGATAGATAGGTAAATAGGCAAACAGGTAGACAAGTAGGTTGATGGATGGATAAATGGATAGACAATACATTCATTAAGGCCTTACAACATGCCAGGCAGAGTCTATTATTTATGTGAGATCAATCCCTAAACATTATTTTTGGAGCCCAAACTATTTTTTCCCTTTTCATACCAACCACTGCAACAAAATGCGACTTTGGAGAGAGACGGCCGTTTGGAAAGAAGAATGTGAAACTTCTTTTTTTCCCAATTGGCAAGAATCATCTCCTCCTTGCCTTTTTAGCCGTTTGCATTCATTTGGGAAAGAGTGATGGCTCCCTTCAGAGGGAGCACATGTGAGGTCCCCCAGATGCTAAATGCGTGGGGAGTGGAATGATTGACGACAGGAGCTGGCGGGAGCAGAAAGTAGCAATGGTTTAAAGTCCCACGATTACCGCTGAGTGCCTGTGACAATTTCATTCCTGACTCCCAATGTGCAGCCGGCATTGTGGAGATGCCAGGGGTCATTTACAAAAGAGAAACTGGCACGAGTCCAATGAGGAAGAATTACTCCGTCACTGATACAGAAGCTTGAGGGGAGCTGGTCCTGACAAGCCACAGGATGGTGTGGTGTTTGTAACGAGCTGTGTTGTCAGACCACCCTCTGGGCTGGCTGGGGTTTGTCCAGAGATACAACTGTAAGGAAATCAGGGAGAAAAATGGCTTTTCAAACCAGTTTAACCCCAGACTCACTTTTGCAAATTGGAGTGGCCAGCAAAAGCTGGCCTTACTGCAGACCTCTTCATCCCTATCTCTTTTCTTTCCTGAAAAATACAGGAAACCCAGCAACCCAGCCGATGTTTGTTAAGGGAATTCTGTATTTGTCTACCTTCCATGTATAAGATCCCATCTCCTGCCTGGGCCTTTTCTCTCTTCTGCCTCTCAGAATCTCAAGATTCCCTCAAGTTAAAGAGCCACCTCTTATATGGGGCCTCCCTCCCCCCAGTTGTTAACCTTCTCTCCTTTTTGGAATGACTGTATGATTCTGTACATATTCTATAAATGTTCATGTGGATACAACTGTACCAGCCCCTTCCCTCCACTCCCTGTCTCGGCTTATGGCTTCTCTGTGCTGAGTTTCCTCTGGTTTCAAAAGCAGTCTAGTGGGTATGGATATGGATATGGATATGCTCAAAAATTACCCCAAAAGCAGAGTTCTCTGATTAACACACACACACACACACACACACACACGCACACACACACACACACACACACACCCCTACATATCCCTTAGACCGAACTGGGAAATATCTCTTGTCTTCATCTCAGAATGTACTTGTAGACTTGGACACTGGTGACTGTTAATTGCCATGCATTTTAATAGCAGTATAAATTGAACATGGATACATTTAGCTGTGTGACCCTGGACAAGTCACTTGACTCTCAGTGACCCCAGGCATTCTTCTAAGACTAAGTTATAGAACAGGTGTCAAGATAGAGTTTTCTCCCAGGAGTTCTCTCTACAAATTAAATGTAAGCTCTAGTCCTTATGGAAACATAGATAAATTTTTAAATGAGAAATAGCAGGCTGCAATACATTTTCCAATTTGTTTTTTTGGGGGGAGAAGTTGGTTATTTCTTCCCTCCATATCCCTACTCCTCTTTCTCTAGTGAGAAGAAACATAGCCAGACAGGTAAAAGAGATAGAGAATTTTCCAAGCAGAGCTCCAAGGAAGCAGCAGCAAAGCACCCATGGGTACTGGTATACTGTAATCTGCTCTAACCAGTCTCAGGAAAGCTGATTGTTAAATTTTCAGTGTGAGCATTTATACAGTAGAAATTGGCAAATGCTACAGATCAGGGAAGCTAGGTCATGCAGTGGATAGAGCACTGGCCTCTGAGTCAGGAGGACCTAGTTCAAATCTGGTTTCAGATACTTACTAGCTATGTGACCCTGGGTGAGTCACTTAATCCCAACTGCCTCAAAAAATACTACAGATCAAGGCTCAATTCATTATTTTATTGATTGTATAAACTTTAAAAAGTGATGGAGAAAAGTTAATAATGAAGATTAAATTTAAAAGTGTTTTGACTTCCCCCCCCCCCCACCATAGGCCTGGTTGTTAAACATTTGGCCTGTGGTCTGGACTCTTGTCATCTCACCAATGACTTGTCTGATATTTTGGCCTGTCCTGTTCTTTGCTTCCCCTTCCTGTGTGCAGTGGAGCCTTAGCTCTTGTTCTGGTCTGGTTAACCCTCACTTAATCTCCTGTTTTGATCTTGCTCCTGACTTTAGTGGTGGGAGGACTAGGTACGCATGGCCCTACTGCTTCCTTTCCTCCATCTCCTTTTGGGCCTTCTCCCCTAAAGGATGTTCTTTCAAGGTCAAAAGGTCCAGGAACCTTGGGAAATTCCAGGGTTGTGTGAACACACCCATACTCATACATCCTCCATTCCAAAGTTTCCATGGCAACATCTCTGGGGGAGGGGCTATGATTGCTTGCATACATTTTGTTTCTTCTCCTTCTCCGTTCTCCACCCCCCTCCCATACCAGTCAAATGGTAGTTCCTTGAAGTCAGGGACTATTTCAGTCTTCATAGCCCTAGCACCTACACCATGCTTGGCACACTGTGGGTAATTAATAAATTAAATTACAAGTCATTGTGCCCAAGAGTCATGGCTGATGATGTAAAGAAGGAGGAACATAACTAAGGAACATAATCGAGATGGGATATGCTTATGAAGCTTGTGCTCCTGACTCACCATCTACCAATCCATCATCCAATATTTGTAAGACGGTCCAGGTGCTGTGCTAGGTGAGGAGCATACAAAGACCAGGATAAAATGATGTCTGAAGTCAACCTTCATTCTATTGAGCAAGAATCACATACGATGAGAAGGGGGAGAGAAGTTGACTAACATTACATACAGGTTATATTCTCCCTGTAGAATGTAAGCTCCTTGAGACAGGGACTGTTTCTTCTTTTATCTTTGTATCCCCAGTGCCTAGTACAGGCCTGGCACACAGTAAGTACTTGACATTGAATTAAGTTGAGTCAAACAGAATTGGAGGGATTACCCACCCCGATAAGGCTGAAAAGACATGGAAGACATATAGAAGTGGCCTGGCCAAGGCTTGTTCACCACCTTCCCCCATAGAGCAGTGCTAGAGTAACTGGCCTAGGGGGCTTGAGCTTGGGAGGTTGGCAGGCAGAGGAGGGATGGTGAGGAACACAAGAGCTAGACTTTTATAAGAAATGTCTTTACGCATCCTAAATCTTGAGAGGCTTGGCAAGAAAGGTCAATGGAAACATCAAGTATCCGGGGCCAGAAAGGTCTCCTGAGGAATTCAGATTATTTGTCCTGGAAGAGATGGCTATAAAGTGATTTAACGACCCCTTGGAGAAATGGGCAATCTCAGTGCCCAGACTAGTGAGTTCTTTAGCTTTACAAAACACAGAATGAGAGGAAGGAGGCTTGCATGGCAACAGGAAGGATTGAAGTTAGACACAAAGACACCAGACTGGGTGGGGATGTAAGCTTGACTTTAATTCTTGGATCAGTCATTCAAAAAGCACTTATGAAGTCCCCACTGTGTGCCAGGTACTAAACTAGGTGCTGGGAATATAAAAATAAGGTGAAACAGCCCCTGCCCTCCAGGGGCTTACGTTCAATCGGTAAATCCATGAGCATGCATTACGTACCTACTCTGTGCCAGGAAACATGTTAGGCACTGAGGATGCAGAGTCAAAACAGAAACAATTCCCGTCCTCAAGGAGTTTACATTCTACCAGAGTTTAGGAAGAAAAGCATAGGACTAAAGGTATACCCTAGGTGCTGCAGAAAGACTGGCTGAACAAGTAGATGTGAAAAAAGATTCGCAGCGAATGGAAATAATCACTATTTTTCAGTCCCCTGGATACGAGCTGCCCAACATCTTGTCATCTCAAGGATGGCTAATGAAAAGCCAAGGTTGTCACATCTTTGCTGTCTGCAGACAAGGTGTCTCTTAAAGCCAGAGTGAGTGAGGAAGGCAGATAACCATGGACAGCTCCTGTGGACTTTGGTGCATGTGGAATGGCGCTGAACTGTGGAGTGGTGGGAGGTCAGAGCTTTGGGGCTGAAAGGGACCTCAGAAGAGCAGCCCCTGATCTGACGCACAAGGAAACTGTGAAAGGGGGCAGAAGAGGGGAGAGAGGAGAGAGAGGACAGATTTGAGGGCTGGAAGGAATCTCAGAATCCCTCATTTTACATGTGAGGAAATGGAAGCCTGGAGAAAGAGAGAGAGAGTGCTGTGACTTAAGTGCTAAAAGGGACCCTAGAAGTCATTATATCCATCTCTTTCATTTTACATATGAAGAAACTGAGGCCCCAAGAAATTCACTGCCAAGATAGGGTGAGGAGGGAGCCCACATCCCAATAAACCTGTGTCCCTGGTCTCATATTTTTATCTAAAGGAAGACATTTTCTGACACTTCCTTGCTCAAACATCTTTGGTGGTTCCCTGTGGTCTGTCTAGGATGACATGCAAAGTCCTTAGCCTGGCAGTTAATGGGAGGCATTTCCACTGTCAGACTACAACATTTCTAGCCTCATTCATAGAGCAGGGTGAAGTGGATGGAATGCTGGGTGTGGAGTCAAGGAGACCCGAGTTTAAATGTGACCCCAGACACTTCCTAGCAGTATGACCCTGGGCAAGTCACTTAACCTGTCTGCCTCAGTTTCTTCATCTGTAAAATAGGAATAGGGTTGTTGTGAGAAGTTATTTGTAAAGTGTTTTGCAAACCTTAAACCTTACCACCATTACCACTCCACCCCTATACTTTTCTTCCACATCCGGACTGTTCAGAATCAGCACCTTCTTTCAAAGTGTCACTCTCCCTGAAGCCTTCTTGGCTTTTCTTAGTTCTGAGTATTCTGCCTGGCCTTCAAATGGCCTTTTGTTTATCTATCTAGGTTGTTCTCTGCAGTCAAATGCAACGTACCCGAAGGCAGGAACTATATCTTTGGGTCTTTGTAACCTAGGCACTGAATACAGAGTCTCTCCAGAAGTACTCATTTAATCAATGTTTCCTGAATTAAACTGAACAGAATGAAATGTTGTCAGTATCCAGCCCCTTTGTTAATTGGAATAATTAGTCTCATCTGTTTTAATTACCTGATGAAAAGACTTCAGGGAGTGCCTCCTGTCCTATGCTTTACTCTAGCAACAGACTGCTGCATGAGGTCTTTGTCCTCACTCACCCTGCAGAAAGGAGCCAGAGGAGGGGTACATTTAGGTCCTGGGACCTTGCCTAAGAAACATCTGCCCCTCTCACCCTTCAATGGTCCCCATTTGTTTTTCAGATTAGGTCTGAAGTCAACTTGATTCTTAAGGGCCCGTGTGATGGAGATCTATCTTATACAAGTGACAAGCAAGTAGAGAGAATGCTGGATTTGGGGTCAGAAGACCTGGGTTCGAATTCTGACTCTATCACTTAATACCCATGTGATTTTTAAGCCAAGGCTTTCCCTCTCAGACCGTGTTTCTTCAATCTCTTAAATGAAGGTGTTGGATTAGATTAACTCTGCAGTCTTTGCTAGCTCTAAATCTGTTATGACCCAGAGTGACCTCTGTTCAGCTTCCAACTCAGCCAACCTTGTGCCATTGACCCCTAAGTTCCAGTATTCCCATCTGTAAAATGAGGAATCAGACTTGGTGGTCTCTCAAGTTCCTTCTGGTTCCAGATCTAGGATCCAATTTAATCCAAACATTCATCGCAGCACTTTTTGTGGGAGCAAAAAACCAGAGACTGTTCAGTTGCCCATGGATTGAAGAATGGCTGAATGAATTATCATCCTTGAATGTAATGGAATATTACTGTCCAAAAGATAGGACATACAGGAAGAGTGGATCTCTCTCTCTCTCTCTCTCTCTCTCTCTCTCTCTCTCTCTCTCTCTCTCTTTCTCCTCTCATCTGTTGGCGCTCCCTCTGACCTGGCTCTCTTCACTCACACTGGTTCTGGAGGGGAGATGAGATGCTGGGTCAAAGTCAGACTCTCCCTTTATCTCCTTCACTCAGCAACTTTTCCTCCTTTGAACTTCACTCAATCACATTTTCACCCCACCCACACCACGGTGGCTTTTTTTATACATGTGCCTGGCTCATTCTCCTTCCTTTCTCTAACACTTTTAGCACCTGTCTCATCATTCCTTCTCCCACCTCCTTCTCCCATACCAGGGTACTCCAACATCCAAGTTTGTGTGCCTCCAAACTTCCTCAGCCTCCTAAATCCCATAAGCTGGACCTTCATGCACCTCAGCCACACACAAGGATGATCATGCCCCAAATCTCTCCAACACTCATAAGAGGAGCGCTTCTTTCTTTAGAAGCACTGACATTCCCCACCCTAGACATAGCCCCTCTATCATTCCATCTCTCCCCATGCTCAGGCTTTTTAGAATGCCTCATATTGAGACCTTCAGCCTCTCCACTATCCAAGACAGCTGAGCAGACTAGAGGTGATAGGAATCTGAATTTGGGTGTTTGTGGTGGGACATTCCATGTTCTAAGGCCCCTCCCAGATCTGACATGTGATGCTCTAAGGCCCTTCCTAGCTCTTATATTCCATGTTCTAAGGCCCTTCCCTACTCTGATATTCCATATTCTAAGATCCTTCACAGTTTTGACATTCTCTGTTCTAAGCTCTGACATTCCTTGTTCTAGGGTCCCTCCCAGCCCTGACATTTTCTCTTCTAAGGCCTTTCCCAATTCTTTCTGGGTTCTAGAGCCTTCCCAGCTCTGACATCCACTGTTCTAAACTCCCTCCCAGCCCTGTGAGAGGCTGATTTGTGAACAGCAGAAGTGCCAAACACATGGACCAAGGTACACGTTGCCCACAACCCTCCTGAGCACAGCTAGAATCAGATTAAAATGTAATTGGGAAACGTTTAACCAAATGAAGATAAATACAATAAAATATAGGTGATATTAACATGGGGATTTCCAGGTCTCTATGCACCCACAGGGAACCTTATATACAGCTTATTGGCCCCTATTTCTATTTGAGCTGGCTGCCATTGGAATATGGGACCAGAGGATGCTGGTCCCATACACAAGAGAGCACAACATAACTGTTGGTGCTCTCTTAAAAAGATGACTGTCCTCCATCTTATTGCCATTATTTGTCCTGGTACAACTTCCAAAGCATGTACCAGTTGGCGTCTTCCAATATGTTGATTACTGAAGAGTCACACTTGACCGAGAGACTTTATTTTTTATGTTAAAGAGTAGACCCATTATCATCCCTCTTGGGAGGAAACTCTTTTCACCAATGTAGGTCAGCACCTGCTCTGCAGAACTGCCTGGACACAGAGAAGTGATAGGATTTTCCCATGTCACACAGCTAGTATATGTGGGAGTCAAAATTTGAACCCAAGACTTCCTGGTTTGAAGGCCAGTCCTCTACCCACCACACAGCACTGCCTTTCATTTTATCACAAACCCTAAGGTCTCACCAAACAGCCTTCCCCTCTCAGAGACTACACGCTTAGCCTTCCTCTTCCTGTTAGACTCAATGCGAGAATGCCAATAGATAGATCTAAATTCCAAGAAATAGCAGCAGCAGCATCCCAGTCAACCTGAAATGTCAAGTGACTCAGGCCTAGCCCCCAGGGCTGCCTGTCTGTGGTACTGACTGGGTTGAACTGCCCAAGGGCCAAGGGAGGGGCTCTTGTCTGGATCTCTCTTTCCTAGAGGGAACAGATAGATGTGGAACCCAGCATAGCCCAAGTCCTGTCCTTGCTGTGCCCTTGGTGCTGATGGCTCCAAGGCAGGCTGTAGGAGACCACTGAGAAAAGGAGTCCTCTGCTGACCAGAGAAGAAATAAGGCCCCCCATCCTTGAGGACCTGAGGCCTCAGTTTCTCCATCTGTAAAAATGATGAGATTGAGCTAGATATCCAGCCCAAATCTGTGACCCCATGATGTTGGCCATGATTCCTTCCTTTCTTAATCTTTGTTAAACCTTCCTTCCTTCCTACCTTCCTTCCTTCCTTCCATCCTTCCTGCCTTCCTTTTCTTTTTCTCAGATTCCTTTTTTCTCTCTTTCTTCCTCTCTCTTTCTCACTCCCTTCCTTCCTTTTTTAATTGATATCTTTTGTTTTTTACACCACACCCATTTCTCTACATATGCCTCCTCCTTGAACTCCTCTTTGTAACAAAGAAAAACAATTAAGCGAAACATGTGGATACACTGACGGCCCATGCCAGTGTATGCAACACTCTGTGCCTGTGGTCCCCTATCTCTGTTCCAGGAGGAGGTGGGTATATTCATCCTCCGTTCTTCTGACCCCAAATTGCTCCTTGCAATTAAGAATCGGCTTATAAGACCGAAGAGCTGGAAAGGGCTTGGTCTAATCTTGTCTAATCCAATCATGTGTATTTATTCTGTATCTATGGCAGACTAACACATGGGGGAACGAGGCTGGGGCTCCAGAAGGACGTGGCATTTGAAGTCAGCCTTGGAGAGAGCTGGTAGTGTCTGATAAGAACTCACATTTCTATAATGCTTTCCATCTATCCAATGGCACTTAGAGATCACTTAAAGCTTGCCGAGCACTAGGCAAACATCTCACTGGGGTCTCATAGCAACCAGGGGAGGTAGATGCTCTTATCATTTCTATTTGACAGGTGAGGAAACTGAGGCTGAGAGATGTTAAGTGACTTGCCCAGGGTCTTACAGCTAGGGAACATCTGAGGCAGGACTCAGATTCAGGTTCTCCTGATTCTAGGCCATGGGGACACCTCAAAGCCTGAATCACCCATCTAAGCTGACCATTTTTTAAGATGTTATCCAACTTCCCCTGGGCCCTCACTTTGGCAAGGCAATCCTTTTATTTTTCTGTAATAAGAGGAGTTATATAGAGAGTGCTGTGTTTAAAGCCAAGAAGATGTGAATTTGAATCCTTTTCTAGCTCTTTTTTTTTGGAGGGGGAATGCAGGGCAATTGGGGTTAAACGACTTGCCTAAGGTTACACAGCTAGTACGTGTGTCAAGCATTTGAGGCTGCATTTGAACTCAGGTCCTCCTGACTCCAGGGCTGGTGCCTGTGCCACCTAGCTGCCCCCTTCTCCAGCTCTTTTGACTACAAGCTCAGCTTCCTTTTTACTACCCCACATATCAGTATATTGGTCTCTTTTGTTTTATCTTGCCAAAATTTCTCCCAATATCCTTTCTTCCCTCTTGGAGAGCAATTTCATAAAAAAAGAATATTTTTGATGAATAATAGGAGAAAAAAATCAGCAAAGCTGACTTGAATGTTCAATGACAACATAGGAAAAGACTGAAAACATCTGCACGGTAGCCCTCCCTTTGACCTTACACCTCTGCTGCCCCACGTATCCCTTAAAGCACGAGTCATCCATGTTAAAGATTCAAAGGGAGAGAGGCCAGTGGGATCAGTAACTTCCAAGCTTTCATACGTGATCTCACGGGATCCTTGCACAGGTTCTCCAGGTATCGTTCTCACCCTCCTCCCCAAGGTTTACCTGGACCCAAGGCCAACACTCGGTGCCACTGAATAAGCCCTCTCTAGGCAGGAGGAAGAAGATGATGACTTCATATTAACTTCAGAGGAAGGAGTACTTAGAAGCAGGCTAAGGGAAGGCTAAGGGTGACCAAGGACAAGTTAAAGAAGGAAGGATGACTTTACCTTGAGCAAAGAGAAAACTGTCGACTAGACAAAGAACCTTGAAAATGGAAAAATTGGAAACAGAAGAGAAGCAGCTACCTTGAAAACATTCACAGAAAGGCTGGGGAACAGCGAGGTGGAAGGCACAATGTAGAAAATGAGGGAGGGCTAGGTAGATGGGCCATTCCCGCCTCCGCCAAATACCAGCTGAATTCTAGAAAAGCTTTCCTCAACATCTCTAGTGGGGGCCATGCCATTGCCTCCTTCAGGACTGGAACGAATGGAAAGAGAAGGTGTTATGGTTATCGGGCCAGCCTATGCAAAAGCATGGTGGAGAGACGGAAGAGCAGTATGGAAGGCAGCCAGGAGGGTGGTTTGGCTGGGCCACGTTCTCCTTGCTGCCTCATGGAATCCTCTTCCTTCAAGGCTCAGCTGAGATACCACCTTCCCTGAGGCATCTCCAGTTGCCTTGTATTGACTTATCTGTGCATAGAGTGTGTTCTTCAGATAGAATGGAAGTACCTTGAAGGGAGGCCCTTTTCCATTTTGGTTTTTCTCTTCTCAGTAGACTGAACATTCAGTTCTATCATTTTCCTAGTCATGTCCAACTCCTTATGACCCTGTTTGGGGTTTTCTTGGCAAAGATACTGGAGTGGTTTGCCATTGCCTTCTCTAGCCCATTTTTACTGATGAGGAAACTGAGGCAAACAGGGCTAAGTGACTCGCCCAGAGTCATGCATCTAGTAAGTATCTGAGGCCAGATTTGAACTCAGGTCTTCCTGATTTCAGGCTTCATGCTCTGTCCACTAAACCTAGCTGCCCAGGTCCTGAACATTAGGTGGGACTTAATGAATGGCTGTGGAATTGACTAAAACTTATATATTTGTGAAAGTTGAACATCACAACCCTAATGATATAATATACATTATAAAATTGAACATTTCAATAATATATCATACATTTCGTATCAAATATGTGACTAGATAATAATATACAAATATATTAAAATAATACAAAAAACATAAAAATGCAACTAAAGTCTTCCTCTTATTTCCTGCTCTCTTCTCTGTGAGGACCAAATAAAATGGGCTGGTTCCCCTTGTCCTTATCTTGCTGCTGTGATTCTTGAAAGCGCCCACTCTTCTATTACTGACTTAGATTAAATCCCCTCCTTTTATAACATCAGACTCAGCTATTACCTGGGGATGGCTTTTTTCCTAAAGAAACACAATGAAACCAATAATTCCTCTGTTCTGGGTTTTGTGATTTGCACAAAGGCATCTGATCCTTTTGGGGCAGCTAATTAATATATTATTAGTTGACTGTAAGATCAGGCAAGGCCTGGCCTGCCCAGCTCTTGGAGCAAGGGGGGGAAAATGCAAATTTCGACCAGAGGTGTTTTCACAATTAAGGGAGCTGATGGAAATTCTGCTGTGAGTAGGTATTATTTACATAGGTGCCTCTCATGATACTTGAGCACTTGATAGAATTATAAATGTGATGAATTGTGAGTGCACTCAGCGGCAGAATGTGGGTGCCAGAGTCTGTGGGCAAATCATGCCCCCTCTCTGTGCCTCAGGCTCCTCTTCTGCAAACTAATGGGGTTGGGCTGGCTGGCCTCTATGGTCCTTTCCAGGCCTACACGGATGATCCTCTGACACTGGCTCCTTTGGGAGAACCTCAGCTTTCACCCAGCTGGGGCATTAATATGGTGGGGGAGAGGGAAGGTAGTTTGCTCTTTTCTCCCTCTAGTGACCACTGTACTTATTTCTTGATTAGGTGACAACTCCTGGGGGTCTGCTGCTGCTGTGCCAGATCCTTCCAAAGTCTGCCTACCCTTTGCCATTCTTTCAGGGTCTAGGGCTGGCCGCCCCTACTCCCAGCTCTACTGCCCCAAGGACTGACTTTAGACCTTCCACCCAAGCCCAGGCTCTGGAGTCAGGCCTCTTCCTAAGATGTGGTGATAGGGCAGGAATAGGAGCTCTGAGGCGTTTACTCTTCTCTCCCATTCAGACTTCGCTATTTCTGTTAGAGGAAACATCATCCTGCCAGTATCTTGTGTTCATAAACTTGGGGTTAGCCTTACCCCCGACTCCTCTTTCTCCCTCACCCTCACATATCTGCAGCTGGATCCTGCCATTTCTACCTCCACAGGTGGGTCTGACCTCTTCCCACCCCCACCCCTCCAGATCAGGCCTGCTCACCTCTTTCTTGGACTATTGCAGTGGTCTCCAAATTGCTTTGCCTGCTTCCTGTCTCTTCCTGACACTGCTGTTGGATCTGACCACAAGACAACTCTACTCAATAAATTCCAGTGATTCCCTATTACAACTAGACTCAAATGGATACTTCCCTGGTGGGTAGTTCAAGCTTTTCACAACATGGCCCCACATTACCTTTCTAGCTTCAATACACATTACTCCCTTTACTGAATTCCCAATCCAGCCACACTGGTGTTCTCGCTATTCCTCATACCTCTGTTCTTACTCCCTCCCCGCTGGTGCCTCAGAGAATCCTTCCCTTCTTCCCTCAAGGTGCACTGGAAGTGCTGCTTTCTACAGAAACCTGTCCAGATCTCAGCAGATGTTAGGGCACTTCCTCCCAAACTCCTTTGCATTTATTTATTTTTAAATCAATTCAATATTTATCAAGTACCTACCATGTGCCAGGCACTATGCTAGGTGCTAGGATATAAATACAATGAGTGAAGCAGTCCCTCCCCATAAGAAGCTGTCACATAGTTTTATTGCATATGTCACCATCCCTGACAAGGGGACATCCACCCTCTGCTCAGGCCTTCAGTGAGGGGGAACCAAGGCAGGCCCTTCCCTTTTGGGACACTCTCACTGTTAGGAAGCTTTCCTTATGAGGAACTGAAATCTACCTCTTTCTGGCTGTTCCTAGGTCTGCCCTCTGGGACCAATCATCCAATTAACAAGGTTTTATCTAATTGGATGCAGCTGGGAGACAGGGCGCTGGGCTTGGAGTGAGGAAAATCAAAAAGATTCAGGGCTAAAGGTTTGGTTGTTGTTCAGTCATTTACAGTCGCATTTGACTCTTCATGACCCCCCTTTGGGGTTTTCTTGGCAAAGATACTGTAGCTGTTTGCCATTTCCTTCTCCAGCTCATTTTCCAGATGAGGAAACCGAGGCAAACAGCGTTAAATGACTTGCCCAGGGTCACACAGCTGGTAAGTGTCTGAGGCCACATATGAGCTCGGGTCCTTCTGACTCCAGAGCCCCACGCTTTATTCACAGTGCACCTCGACGCCAGGGTTAAAGATTAGAACCTTATAATGATCAAGCTAGGTGACTGACAGAAAATGAAGAGACTGTTGAATGGAAGTCCCCTGAGGGCAGGAACGGCTTCATTTTGTTTTTTTATACTTCCCTAACCCTAGTTGAATAGTGTTGTGGCCCAGTGATGTTTGCCTCATCCTACCTGTCCTGCATTAGTAACAGCAGCTTAATAAGAATTTATGCAATTTATGCCACTCCCATAGAGTGGCTTCATAATGGTATACTCCAGTTTATCCATAATTTTTTGCCTCTCAGAATGTTGCAAGAATAAATGAAATGTGGCATTTAAAGCATTTCATGGTCAGGCTCCCACTTGCCTTTCCAGCCTTATTTCACATTCCTTCCCTTTCTACAATCTCCATTCCAGCTAAACCTGCCTGATCCTCATTCCTGATGCTCTGTTCGCTGCCTCCATTGAGACAGTATGGTGGAATGGGTGGAGGCTGGGACCTGGAATCAGCAAGACCTGGGCTCCAGTCCTGGCTCCGACCTTTGCTATCTGGGTGATCTGAGGCAGGCCACTTTGCTGGGGCCATTGCTTCCTCATGCCTAATGGTGTCCTCTGAGGTCCCTGACAGCCCTCCCTCTGTGATCCTCCATGCCTCCTGGAATCCCTGCTTTCCCACAAAGCTGATTTCAGGTGCTGCCTTCCTCCAGAATCCTTTTCCTGATCCTCCCTTCATTTATTAGCATTCTCTCCCTCTTGAAATTCCTTTGTATTGATCCACCTGTGGACCTGTTGCCTCCCACTGGGAGAATATAATCTCATTGAGGGCAGGGCCTAGTTTAGTCTCCATATCCCTGGTACTGCACCATCCTTGGGATGGATGTAATTTTTGATTTGAATTGAATTAAAATGTAAACTTCTCCAGGGAAGAAATGACAGAGCTATTAAAAAAATCCACATGGTGGAGGATTTGCTAGCTAGCATCTGGGGCCTGCTTCTACTTTATGCCAGGGTCTCTTTAATCCATCTGAGAAATCAGTGTTTCTTTCACTATTTTGTCCATGACACCACTGCTCCTTGGGTGATTCCGGAGATCAAACTTATGGGGGATACAAGGGAGCCCTTGGAGCCCCCCATCTGATTTTCCCAAGTTCCCTGGGTTTTCCTTAGCGGTCCTTGAGCCCAGAAAACATCCCATCTAATAAGATGCTAGCCTAGGGTGCTCTGTTCCCAAAACAACATCTTCCTCCTAATTAAGTTTTCTCGTGGTCCGAGGCCCATTTGAGTTAATAACTAGTCAAATATGAAGGAGGGCAGACAGTTCAACCAAAGAGGGAACAGAAGGTGCAGCTCACCAGGAAGCGTTTGGTGGTTTTGTTAACCACGCTTGCTGTAGGCAGGGAGACATTTCCCGGCTGCCCCAGAGCTGTGAGTGTCTCAGCAATTTGGTTTCCTCTTTTAACTCACTGCCTCCTTCTTCCTGATTCCAGGGAGTAGAGTCCCTGAGAATGAATAAGTCTTGGCAGGAGAAAGGAAGGGGGTGGGATATTGGGAAAGCTTGGCTGGGGGGAGGGGGCAGCATGCCAGGACGACATTATATTAAGCAATTGGAAGGGAAGAATGGGGGGGGGGGGCTAGATGAAAGGCAATAGGGCAGGTGGTGAGGCTTGGAACAAGATGGGGGCTCTAAGCCAAGTCTCTGCTCCAGAAGGAATATGATTAGAATCAAGGATAACAGCCACTCTGGAAAATATTTCCATACCAAATGACTGTAAACAAAATTATGATAAGCTCTCTTGAGGACTCTTGGATGAAAGAGTTCTCCTGACTTACTCAAATTCTAGGACTCTTATTTAACAAAAATGAAAATTTTTGGAGAGGGTTTATCGCCTATTAGTTCGAAATACTAGGTTCCCTTTCCTTTCAGAAGCAGCTATAGAGTGCTGGCCCTTGAATCAGGTAGACCAGAGTTCAAATCCAGCCTCAGGTCAGCCTTCACCCTTGTCTACCTCAGTTCCCTTATCTGTAAACTGGAGGTAATGAAAGCTTGCTGGGTTGTTGTCAGGATTAAATGAGAGATGATCTATAAAGTGCTTTATATGCCTTAAAAATGTTGTATAAATGCTAAACTTTAGTTATTATTATTGGGGTCAGGGTATATGTTAGGGGTTTATAAGGAGAAAGGCCAGCTCTTTGTGTAAGTCAAGAATGCAGGAGAAAGTGAGGAAATAAGACATCTGAGCAATGAGGAGGAAGAGCAGGGGAGCGTGGGAATAGCAGCAAAGAAAGTGGATGGTGGGAGGGATCCAGGGCTGGGGTTTGGCATGTCATAGTCAAGGGGACAAGGGATTTCAGTGACTGACATTGGAGTAGCACATGAAGGTTTATAAAAGATACTCTTCACGACAACTCTGTGATAGACGTAGTTCGAGACTTATCTTACAAGTAAGGAAACAAGGGTCCTGGATGTTGTGACCTGCCAAGGGGCTCATAGCTAGGAAATGGAAGAGGCAGGATTTGAATCTAGATCTCTCTTGTGTACAGGTGTATGGGCCTTTCTACCATATGCCACCTCCTTCCTACTCACAGAGAGTACTCTTCATTTCATGTACCAGGTGACAGATCAATCAGTCGATTAACATGAATTCATTAAGTCGAGAGCTCTGGGGGCACAAAGGCAAAAATGAAAAGGTCCTGTCCTCAAGAAGCTTACATTCTATTGGAGGAGACAACAGGACGTTGGAGAAGGATTTTCATAGGGTGGTAGCTTTTGCTCTGGAAGGGGACCTTAGAGGTCCTCCAGGCCAATGCCCTCTCATTTTACAGATGAAGAAACTGAGGCCCAGAGAGGGAAAGGGATTTGCTTATGGTCATACAACAATCCGAAGCAGGACCTAACTCAAGTCACCTTGACTCTGAATATAACGTTCTCTCTACTCCATGAGGTGACACCATAGTGCACAGAGCACGGGGCCTGGAGTCAGGGAAGACCTGAGTTCGAATTCAGCCCCAGATACGTACAATCTGTGTGATCCTGGGAAAGTCACTTATCCTATATTTGCCTCAGTTTCCTCATCTGTAAAAAGGAGATGATAATAGTATCTACCTCCTAGGATTGTTGTGAGTATTAAATTAGGTAATATTTGTAAAGCATTTAGCACAGTGCGTGGCACATAATAGGCGCTATCTAAATGCTGTTATTGCAATAATTGTTATCACGTAATGTATTACATCATCATTATCATCATCATCATAACTATACCGGAGAGGACTTCTCAAGACACGCAGCCTAGCATGGCATCGCAAGCACAGGTTCTGGAATCAGAGGACCTGGGATCAAACCCCACTCTGATGATTTTTGGGACCTAGGGCCTCATGTCCCTTATCTGTATTCAACTCTAAACGGAGAAGCCTGTGACCTCAGCAGGAAGATATCTGCAGTCACAGTTATCCCTGATTCTCCCCCTGATCTCTCTCATCCCTCTGGCCCATAGTGTCAGGACTAAGGGGTGTGCCTCCCAGCCCTGGCACTAGAGCTGGAAAGGGGGTGTCTGTCACAGCTGGGTCCCTCTTCCCCTGTTTTTGCTGTTCCAGGTAGTTCTGCCCTGAGGCTGATCTAAATAACAATAGAAGCAGGAGAAAGTGAGAGATGTTGAGTCATTCTTGCCAGAGCAGGGCCTTGGAAAAGGTGAGCTCAGGGGCGGTCAAAGGCACACAACCTTTAGGGGATAGGAGTGTGGGAGACCCGCTTTATGGGACTTTGGAGGAACGCTTATGAGCCTCATGCCAGGAAGTCCCACTGTCCACAGCTTTCAAGGATCACGACTGGAATTCATTCTTCACCCATTGCCTAGGGATGAGCAGAGGCCTCGGCCCAGCCAGATTTGCTTTCTCGGGTTTACCCTTTCTGGAGAATGCTTTAATTCTCCTTCCTAGCTGTGGTAACAGGGTTGGTGAGCCATAAGGCCTTCTTGGATTCTCTGAAGATCACCCTGGCCCTCCAGAAAGCCAGAGCCAGATCTCCTAAAGAATCAACTAGATGTTCAGAAAAATGGAATATCAGAGCTGGGAGGGGCCTTAGAACAGGGGATGTCAGAGCTGGGAGGGAGCTTAGAACAGGGGATGTCAGGGCTGGGAGGGAGCTTAGAACAGGGGATGTCAGGGCTGGGAGGGAGCTTAGAACAGGGGATGTCAGGGCTGGGAGGGAGCTTAGAACAGGGGATGTCAGAGCTGGGAGGGAGCTTAGAACAGGGGATGTCAGAGCTGGGAGGGAGCTTAGAACAGGGGATGTCAGAACTGGGAGAAGACTAAGAGATCCTGTGCTTAGTGCTGGGAATACAAAAAGAGGCAAAAGACAGTCCCTGCCCTCACGAAGCGTACAATGTAATTGGAGAGACAACAGGCAAACAACTATGTACATACAAGCTACATACAGGATAAGAAGGAAATCATGAACAGAGAGCCTTAGAATAAAGAGAGGTTGGGAAAGGCTTTTAGGTGCTACATTGTAAGTAGGGTAGACAGACTTTTAGGGGAGAGGAGAAATAGAGTCAGGGACTGATTCCATTCCTGTTCTGGGCAGTGAAGATTGTGGCAGGCCATTCGTACTTTCATAGAGTGAAATCATATTATGGAATTTAATATTTAATATTTATAATAGCATATTTCATATTTAAATATTATACTTTAATAATATAATAAGTAAATTGATATGAATATATTAAAATAAATTATATATGATTGAATAAAATATAGTAATATAAATATATAAATAAATATATTAAGACAAATATGTATTTATAGTATAAAACAAATATTTAATAATAATAACAAGCTGCTAGTTTTTCAAGGTAGCCAGCAAAGTGTTGCATTTTTGCAACTCCTGGCATAGATGTTTACCTGCCAGGACGTCGCTATTGCCATAATCTGCACCATGGTCAAGTGGCCTGGATTTGGAGTCAGGGACCTCATTTTGAATCTGGCTCCATGATTTACTCCCTGTGTGACTCTGAGCAAGCCTCTTCCCTGGGAGCCTCTTCTCTGTGAGCTTGTTAAAGCAGGAGGGTGGGGAGGGTTATAGGGGGGTGTGGGGTGTGTGTGTGTGGAAGGTTCCCTCCAGTCCTAGTTCTGTGATCCCCTGTGGAGCCCTGAGATAGCTGAGCAGAGCTCCATCTGCCACAAATCAGTTTACTCTTCCATTGGCGCCATGATGGATTTGAATCCAGTGGCTGCCAAGTGAGTTAACCCTGCTGTCTGAACATTTCCTTTGGAGAACAAGGGTTTCGTTTTATAATTTGTTTGAACCATAACCCATCTGGCCGCCTCATGCCTTCCCTTAGGCTGCCCTGCGCATTCATTCCAGTCTCATCTGGAGATAAATTCAGATTATAGCTGTTTTATAGCCCATCCTTATTCGGCCGGCTTGAGGTAAAAGGTCACACCGCTCATCAGTCAAACTCTGAAATTGTTTCAACGGGAGCTTGAAGAATATTGTCCTCAGCTAAACTCCGAATTCTATTGGGATTATGAAGATGGTCTCTTCCTCTGCGTCCTCCCCACCTGGCCATTCTCTACCTATGGCAGATAGAAAAGTAGCCTACACACAACAGACACTCCACAAATCTACTCGGGTTGGCTTGGAGACATAGTCCAGTTAGAGAGGGAGGCAGTGCAGTGCCGAGTACTGGGTTTGGAGTCACAAAGACTTGAGTTTGAAACTCCCCTCAGACACTTAGGAGTTGGGTGACTTTGGACAAAGTCACTCCTCCTCTCTGGGCCTGTTTCCTCCTCTGTAAAGTCAGAGGGTGGGACCCAATGGCTTCTGAGGGCCCTGTTCATTCTAAAACTAGGATTCTATGATTCCCTGGGCCTCAGCTTCCATATCTGCAAAGCAGGAATAATTGTGCCCACTACACAGGGTTGTGTGAGGCTCCTGTGAGATAAACACCTACTGGGTACTTTGTAAACTTCAGAGTGCCATATAATAACAATATTCATTATAAGAGCTCATATTTCCATGATGTTTTAAGGTTTGCAAAACACTTTACACATGTTATCTTATTCTATCCTAACAGCCACACTGGGAGGTAAGTACTATGATTATCCCCATTGTACAGATGAAGAAACAGAGGCAGATGAAGGTAAAGTGGTTTGGAATGAGAGCTTTATATCTGGAGGAATTGTAAAGACCTTGCATTCAAGCCCTGTCATTTAATAGTTGAGGGAATTGTGGCCCAGAGAGAAGTCACTTGTCTAAGGCCACACAGGTCATAGGGATCACAGATCTAGCAATGAAAGGGATCTCAGAGGCAGCCCCTTCCAACTTCCTCATTTTATAGATGAGAAAGCCTAGGCTTGGGAGGATGAGTCACAGAGAGAGGGTGGGACTGGAACATAGGACCTCTGAGCTCATCACCTAATCTGACACCACATCACTCCCAATCCCCCAAGCCTTCCTCATCTGTAGAACAAGGGGCTTAGACAAATTTCTTTTGCAGCTCTTTCAGCCTACTTAAGTCTTCAGTGGACAAATAACCCTGATGATAAAAAGTTCTGGTTGAGGGGCAGGAGATGGAAAAAATGGGGTGGGTGGGGACTATCCAGGTAGATTCTCACTTAAGAACAGTGAGATTACAGCTGTGATATCATAATTATTTGTCACTAGATTTTTTTCAAAAAATGTGAACCTTGTATCCCAAATGAACCAAAATCACCGAAGAAATCGTGTTTTGGAAATAACGTTTCTGGCAGTTCGAAAAATCCCTATGACAATAGTCCCAAAACCAAGAGGTCTGTGAGATTTCTGATTCATCTTGAGACCAGAAGATTGTTGCTGATTATGTTGCAGAGCAAAAAATGATTTTTGCAACTCCCTACATGTATTTATTCACGTAATGAATATTTTTGAACATCAACCACGTGCAATATATTATATAATAATATATAATATTATAATCATATAATATAATATATTTAATTTATAAATATATGTAAATAATATAATACAATATAAAATTATATATTATGTAAATAATATATAATATCCTATATTATTAATATTATATAAATTATATAATATATTATATTATTAATACTACATAAATTATATATAATATATTATATTATTGATATTATATGATAACATTTTATGATATATGTAATTATACATTCTTATAATTGATGGACATGGTGGGAGAGTGACTCTGTTAGAAAGAGACAGATGCAGAGATTTCATTAAACTCCATTTCTTGGATTACAAATTATTTCCAGGTATTTGAAATGATCTTGGATCTCTAAGGACCAAAGACCTAAGGTCTTGCTGTCTGCCCTGTGGCCACACCCTCCTAGATACACTGCATCTCCCTGTTGGCATATGAGGGTCTTGGCGGCAAGGACTGCCTGGTTTGTTTATGTTGCCAGTGTTTACCATGGTGCTTGGCACACAGTAAGCAATTAATAAATGCTTTTTCATTCTGTCATTCTCCAAATGACATTTAGGCAGCATTTTAAGGTCTACGATATACTAAGTGCAGCCACTTAGTTGAGTCTCATCTTTTTATAAACTCCCTTTTATAGGTGAGGAAACAGAGTCTCCGAGGTGCTAAATGACTCCCCCTCCACAGTCAAATGGTTCAAATAGATTTTGGCATTGGGATTCAAACTCAGATCTTCCTAATTCCAAACTCAGGGCTCTTCCCAGCATCCCACACTGCTGATTTTTGGGCATGGCAGTCTGAGGCCTGGCAAAGAAACAGATGGCACTCCTTATTTGGCTCACAGAATGATGAATAATTTATTCTGTGATAAAAAGCAACGTGATGGCCCATAGTGCCTCGCAGGCCTACCATGTGAGTCTTGCTACAAGCCGAGACTAGAGAAGCCACCTCTATCTCTAAAAGGCTGGGCTTGTTTTTACAAGTGGCGGACATTTGCTCTGGGTTCTGTCTCATAAAAATAAGGAGGTCTGAATTTAGTTCTCTTAAAAAATTTACTGTTGAAGAGATGATTTTCCCCCTCTCTGCTTGCAGTTTTTCGCCTGCATTTTTATGGACCTTCTTGTCTGATTGAGGATCTCTGCGCCATTAATTTGTCCTTGTTAAGGAAGTGATGGCAAGCCTTTTCATCTCTACTTTACAGATAGGATAGTTGAGGTAGTATAAATTCAATTCAACAAACATTTATCAAGTACCTACTATGTGCTCAGCATCATGCTAGGTGCTGGGGATATAAAGATAGAAACAAGACACCCCTCAACAAGCCTACATTCTTCTAAAGTCATTTCAAGAGAGGCAGAATTTTAATTACCACCTGGGAAGGCCACATGTGAACTGTAGTTGGAAGGGATTCTCTAAAGCAGAGATGAGGAGGGGGCAGCCTGAATCTGGGGGACTCAGGAGGGAAGCAAGCAGCAAAGTCTTGCCAGCGCAGAGAGCCAGTCATCACCGAAGTGACTGTTTCTGCTGCATTATCGAGGCCTTAGCCCTCTGAACCAAAAGCAGGACAGGTAAGTATCTCTCAGGGCCAGTGGACACCAGTGGGTCTGGAAAGATTGGAGGAGAAAACAAGGCGAAGGTGGGAGGAAGGCCGAGGCTGGGGGCAGAGCGCCTCTTCGCTGGCCTGGCTGTCCCTGCCTGCCCTAATGACTGTCTGTCACAAGCCAGCCTGCCAAGTTCTCATCTTCTCTCTCTGCAGGAGGCTTAGCAGACAGGGACTTCAGACTAAAATTCTAGGCTACCAGGAGCCATTTCAAAAGGGTGCCCTTTCCTTTTGTCACCATGGACTGATTTTGCAGCCAGGCTGGCCTCCTTGCTGGTCTATGATATTCTATCTCCCTCTTCCATTCCATCACCCAGGCTAACGCCCCCATGCTCTGTGTCTTTGCCTCCCCCTCTTGGAACCCTTTTAAGGCACAGCTCAAATTGGTTTTTTGTTGTTCTGTCATTTTCAGCCATATCTGACTCTTCTTTTCTTGGCAAAGTTATTAGAGTGGTTTGTCATTTCCTTCTCCAGCTCATTTTACAGATGAGGAACTGGAGGCAACAGTGTTAAGTGACATGCCCAGGGTCACAGAGTTAATAAGTGTCTGTGGCTGGATTTGGACTCAGGAAGAAGAGTCTTCCTGACACTAGACCTGGTGCCTTAACTCAGATGGTACCTCCAACACAGTCTTGGGCATTTACCACCTCCCTTACTTGACTGAGCTCTCCTCATTAGGTTCTAAAATACGATGTTGTTATTTTGTCTTTGGAGAGCCCAGGAGTCAGGAGGATCTGGGTTCAAGTCCCACTGTCACACACCGCTTGTATGAGCCAGGCAGCCCTCAGACTTGGAAGGGGCTTTAGGGGCCATTCAAATCCAACCTCCCTATGTTATAGCTGAGGAAACCGAGTCCCAGAGTAGTCAAGTGACTTGTCTAAGATCATTTGGTTAATAATGACCCCAAATCCTCAACTTCAGACGTGGTGCTCGTTCTACTGTCAAGTCATTCTCCCACATGTGAAGGAGATGAGAAAGTAGGCACTTGAGTCTGGTACTGTGCTTTTCTGGAATGATGCTCCACTGTACAACGTAAAGACCCCTAACTCCAGAATCAAACGACGTGGGTTTGAATCCTAACTCAGTCATTACCTGTGTGACCTTGAGTATTTTCCCTCTCTGGGCCTCAGTTTTTTCCTTTGGAAAATGGGGTAGTGGGTTAGACTGAATGACCTCTGAGCACCACCTCCCAACTCTACTATTATATGATTTTAAAGCTTTTTTGTATGCAGTCTTTTAGCTCTTCACACAGTTGTCTCTGCAGGAAAATAAAAGGGTGGAACTATTGGAGCAAAGCCCAGAGGAGGGGCCTGGCCCAGAGCTGTCGAGGGGAGGACGTGTTGAGCTCATGCTCTGCTGCTCCCGCCATTGGACCATAAGCCTCAGCACGGCCCGCTAAGCTGACGCAGAAAGCAGCCACCACTCTGTCCCTCTGTTAAGAGTAGCTGCAGTCTCATTTTCTTGGCCTGAAATTCACTTGGACAATTGAAAGAGTGAAAAGACCCGATAAATGGGCTTCCCAATTTGTTCCCATCGTCTATAAATGCCCAGGAAAGATTGCCTCCCTGCCCAGGTGGAGCCCAGTGAGGCTGTTCTGGCTGATGGCCCTGATGGAGATCAGACAAAGAAGTGGGGAAGAAAGGAGGGGGTGGGGTCGGAGAGAGGCCAGGTGTGTGCTGCGATCTGGGCAAGGCTGCTGGATTTGAGCTGACCTGTGGAGTGTGAACCAGGGCCTGTTTCTCTTACCAAGCTATTGTAAAATGCAGGACAGATCTGACAGAAATGAAATGCCTCTTTGCTTTTAAAAGGGCAGCTAAAAATGTTTACTTCTTGATGACTGTGACAAAATAAATGAGAACACAAAGACAAAGGGAAGAGCTGCTATAAATTGATAATGGCCCAATAAGAGATGAGGAAAATATACCTCTACCCTTTCCTCGGAGAGGTGGGAGACTCTGGGTGCAGAATGTGGCATGCGATATCAGCTGGGGTCACTGTGTTGGCTAGTTCTGCTTAACTGTGCTTCTTTGTCCAAGAGCAGGGCTCACTGGATGGGGGTGGGCTTGGAGAGGGGACACTGTGTCCAAAATTGATTGTGATAGAAAAAAAAACCATTAATAGAAAGAGGTTTTTTGGGGAGGAAATAACGTTTGCCCAATTGTGTGCCCAATAATCATTCAGCAATACATTAAAACCTTCTAGACTAGACAATGGAGTAAAGCCTACAGATCTGGGTTTCCAGCCCTGTCACTGGAATTAATTCTTCATGGGACCTTAGGTAAGTAACATGTCTTCAGTAGATAGGGTGCTCAGGGAGATCAGGAAGGTCTGGGTTCAACTTTAGCCTCCAATGACAACCAACCTTGTGACTCAGGGGAATCCAGTTCACCCTCTGAGCCATGGTTGCCTCCTCTGGGTGCTAATGGGCCTCATCATAACCCATTAAACTGGGCCCTTGTGAGGCTCAGATGGGAGACTAGATTAGGTGTGGGACAAACCTTAAAACCGTACTGATATCATAGGACCATAGTGCTGGGCACACAATAAGCACTTAGTCAATGCTTTTTTCATCCATCCATCCATCCATCCATCCATTCACTCACTCATAGATATAGAGTTATAAGGGAACTCAGAGGCCAATACGTTCAACTTGGCCTTATTTTACATACATACATACATACATACATACATACATACATACATAATACATATATATATATATGTACACACACATACACACAGATCTCTTAACAGCAGTTGAGTGACTTTCCCAGGTTACACAGCTAGTAAGCATCCGAAGCAGGATTTGAACCCAAATCTTCCTGACTCCAGGTCCAGGTCCAGTGCCTTATCTGCTACAACCAAGTCCCTCCAAATGCCAGAGAAATGAAAGAAACTAGAGTGGCCAATGGCTTGACCCTCAGGACTTCTCTACCCTGGCTGCTACACAGTCTAAGAAGGGCCTCTAGCACATTTTCATAACATTAACAAGGCTGACTTTTAATAATGAAAAAATTAGATTGAAGGTTATGTGTCCTTCAGAGTCACCGTTGCCAAAGCAGGCAGCTGTTTAGGCCCCCAACATAAGTCTGATCATGCCATTTATTTTCATGTTAGACACAGAATGATCTGGGAAAAAAATAAAAGTCTAGGATGTGTTTGCCAGTGGCAGAACTGAGGGTGGGCAAAGCTGGGGTAAGTCATTTGGCACTGAAGAGAAAAAAGAGAAAGGAAGGAGGGAAGGGAGAGAGAAAGAGAAAGAAGAGAGAAAGAAATAGAGAAAGAAGATGAAAGGAAAGAGAAAAACATAAAGAGAAAGCAAGGAAGGAGGAAGAAAGAGAAAAAGAAGGAAGGAAGAAAGGAAGAAATAAAGAGAAAGAGGAAGGAAGAAAGAGAAAAGAAGAAAGAGATTGAAAGAAGGGAGGAAGAAAAAAGAAAGAAAAAGAGTGAGAAAGAAAGAGAAGGAGGAAGAAAGAGGGAAAGGAAGAAATAAATAGAAAGAGGAAAGAAGGAAGAGAGGAAGAAAGAGAAAGGAAGAAAGAGACTGAAAGAAGAAAAAAGGAAGAGAAAAAGCAGAGAGAGAAAGAAAAGGAAGAGAAAAAGAAGAAAGAAAAGGGAAGAGAGGAAGAGAGAGAAAAAATAGAAGAGAAGAAAGAGAGAAATAAAAAAGAAAGGAAGGAAGAAAGAGAGTAGCACATACAGGGTCCTGAGAAGGGAACTGGGATTTGAGATTTGTTACATGAATTGGGCACTTGATATGATCGCATCAAGTACTGAACTGGTACAATGACTAGCAAATTGTAGGTGCTTAATAAATGCTTGTTAAATATGAATGAATGGACATGAACATCTGAACACTGAGTCTGAATCCCAGCTCTGAGGTTTCTTCTCTGTGTGATTTGGGCAGAGCACTTTTCTGGGCCTCAGTCTCCCCAGATGTGAAATGAGGGGCTTGGACTTGATGATGTGTGAAGGTTCCTCCAATCCTGTGATACCAGCTAAGTCACTTTCCTCTCTCTGAGTCTCAGTTTCCACAGATGCAAAATGAATAGCTTAGACTAGAAGGCCCTGTCCAGGGGCCGACCCCACAGTCAGAAGCAGCTTGCCACAGTAGCTGAGGAGCCTGCCTTGGACCTCCGGAGATCTGGGTTCAAGTCTAGCCCCCAAGCTGTATTACCTAAAATTAATTAACCTCTCAGTGCCCTAGGGCCACTCTTAGAGGTTACCAGTTACCAGAATGCTGCTCATCTGCTTTGGTAGAGAAAAATTCTACGTGGGGTGTCCCGGAGTGATGAAATCTAGACCAAAAAGAAAAATGCTCAAAACAAAAGAAAACAAAACAAAAAAAACCTGTGACCAGTCTGCACTGCTCTGTGGAATACCAACTGTATCCTGACACCTGTATCAGGAAAAGACCCTTTTCCAAGTCCTTCAAGGAACTTGAAATGGCCTTCTCTGATTTCTTGGGATTCGGTCCTGATGACTTTTCGTCAGGTGACCTACACTAGGAGGCCATCTAATCCAGAGAGGAAGTGACTTATCTAAGGTCACATAGCTAATTAGAAGCCCAACCTGATTAAACCTCAGGCCTCCTGAGGGGATTGGACTAGGTAGCCCTTGCGGGCTCCTACAGCTCTTAAGAACTTTGGAATTGATTGTGTGACATGGGAGACACAGGACATTGTGTGACTTGGCACAAGACCACCCAGCATGGCATGCCCTCATCAGAGAAGGCTCTGTGAGCAAAGTAGAATTGAAACAACTCAAAAGAAACACGAGACTCACAAATTTAGGGAATCCTCCATAGATATTCACACAGACTATTTGTGTGCAGCCTGTGGTAGAGCATTCCGAGCCCATATTGGTCGGATCAGCCACAGTCCGACACACTATAACTTGACTCTAGCACAGTGATGTCATTTTGGTCCTCTTTGAGAACGAAGGACAGCAACCAACCACCAGAACTCTAGACTGAGAATCTGATGCCCTCTCTGGGCCACGCTTTCCTCCTTTGTAAAATTAAGGCATTGGACTAGATCAGGTCCATTATTGTGTCCTGGACCCGTACGGCAATCAGGCTGGTAAAGCCATCAGAACCGTCCCTTTTTTAGAATCAAATTCATAAATAATTGAAGGAAATGCTCAGTTCCCGTTAGAAGTTAGTCAAAAATAACAGCGTCGTTTTTCACCATCCAAGCTCATGGACCCCAGGTTAAGAACCCTTGGATGAGATGATCCTTAAGGTCCAAAATGAGCTGGAGAAGGAAATGACAAACCACTCTAATATCTTTGCTAAGAAAATCTCCAATGGGCTCATAAAGAGTTGGGCACAACTGAACAAAAAACAAACAAAGGTCCTTTCCAGCTGTCCCTTTGAAGGTGGTACAGTGGATAGTCAGGAAGGCCTGAGTTTGAATCCAGTCTCAGACACTTGCTAGCTGTGTGACTCTGGGCAAGTCACTTAACCTGTTTGCCTCAGTTTCCTCATCTTTAAAATGAAGATAATAATA
>CM053623.1:236734325-236764915 GCA_028646595.1 Phalanger gymnotis
TTTTTTTTTTTTTTTACAAAAAACATATTAGGATGGGAGGCATCTCCTTATTATTTACTGAACGCCTGTGGAGCGCTCAGCTTTCTGTCGCTAACATTTCCATATAGAGTTCATGATAAAAAGAAAGACCATAAACCATCCTTCCATTGTCCCATTAAGCAAGCAAAGCTTGAGGAGGATTTGGGGGAAAATGAAATAAAGGGAAAAGATTATTTATGATTGATTCGATCAATTAGGCAGGCTTTTCATTGGAGAAAGCAAGAGGCTGAACCAGCTCTGGGAGGTCTGCATGGGGAATGAATAAAGTCGGGATGGATGTTTTATTCCTCCTCCTTATTTTTTAGCTCTCCTGGGGAGGTATATTCGAGAGATTTCTCTGTCTAGTTAAACCAGCAGATGGGAAAGTGCTTCGGACAGACGGCTGGCCCTCTGGGCAGGCCCCAGAGGAAGCACTGTCTTATCAAGCTTCTTCCACTCTGGTCATTCAACTCAATTAACTTTTATTAAGCACTAACTATGTACGAGGTCCCTGTAACATTCTGAAGATACAAAACCAAAAAAAACCAACAATTCCTGCCCTCAAGGGGCTTATATTTTACTCAGGTAGGGGAGAGGGGAGACATATAACATATTTGTAGATAATTATGATGCAAACTCTCACACCAAGCAGTTACCAAAGGGAAAGAATGCTAATAATCAGAGGAATCAGAGGAAGAGCCTTTCATACCAGACATAATGACTGAGCTATTCTTTGAAGGGAGGCCGGGATTCTACACGGCAGATGTGAGCTGGGAGTGTATTCCGGACATGAATGGGGGGACGTGCAAAGGCAACGAAGTGGGAGATAAAGCATCAACTACAGCAAACAGTCACAATAACTCACAACAGCAATAAGCACAGGTGAGATATTTATAGTACTGAAAGTTTTACAAAGCACTTTCCTCACAACCCTATGAAGTAGCTCGTAGAGTGGTAGACCAGGAGTCTAGAAGACTTGGGTTCAAATCCTGCCTCCGATATCAATGTGTGACGCTGGGAAAATTACTTGACCATTATGTGCCTCAATTTCCTTATCTGTAAAATGAGGACAATAATAGCACCCACCTCAGAGGGTCATTGAGAGAATCAAATGAAATGCTATTTGGAAAGCACTTTACAAATCAATTACTCTAGAAATTCCAGTTTCTTTGTGTTATTATGAATATAATTAATAACCACCATTATCTAGTTCTTATCTTTTTGATAATGATGATCAAATGAGTTATTATTGAAGCTTTATTATTCCCATTCTAAGAGGTTTCACCCCAGAAGCACAAAATGCATCCCAGGATTTCCAAATCCAGCAGGCCCCCTCCCCCACTACATCCTCTAGTCTCTTTGTTTATGGGGTTACAATATTTCAGAGGACATGGCCTGATGCGTGAGATCTGTGTGATCAAAGCTCAAAACATATTGGGCGTCTACTCCATTAATGAGAACAAAGATCCATTCCTTGTCCCTGGGAAATGGATTCATTGGAGTCATGGGATGACCAGCTTAGAGCTGGAGGGGACCCCAGCTGGACGTCTGGTCCAGTCCCAGCACCTTACAGATGATGGACCTAGGACGTTGGGAGATGAAGAGATATGCCCGAGGTCACAGAGGTCATAAACGGCCGAGCCAGGATTCCCACATCCAACACTTCCTCCAATGGCCTCCTCTCTCTTTCCAACAGTTACCATGTGACCTCTGAAAGTTACTGACAACTGGGAAGCCTTTCACCATATCAAAATATCATCTTGTGCCCCGAGGCTTTGAGGAAGGCCCGATAACTCTCCTACTTCTGCTATTCTGGGTTATCTTTCCCCTGTCCCATAATTCTTCTGCATTTTTCTGTTTTATAACATTATGTTTAAATTCCCTCCCACTGCGTCCTCCTCTCTAAGGAGCCAGACTCTGTATAAACCTAATAAAGGAGCTGATGAGAGCTGACTGTGGAGTGAGGTTGGATCCCGCCATGTAATACACCCAACCGGGCCCAGTCATAAGGAATTCGGATCTAGAGTGCAGCAGCCCGTGGCAGATGGCCTGGGACAAAGCTCTCCAGAACCTCAGCCATTTATTCTTCATTGGCTCACTTCCCAGTCCAGGTTTTTGGCCCAATTTCTGGTCTCAACCCAGGTCAAGGTCACTTGTCACTAAGGGTGCCCAGTGGTCTCACTAGATAACATCTAAAGTCCTTTTCGCCTCCAGAATTCTATGAGCCTATTGCTTTTGTGTTTTTCCTAGTTATTATATACATATATGTAAATATATATAATATGCACACAAACATGTGTATGTATATATAGTGTGTACAAAACATATACGTATATATGCATGTGTGTGTATACACACATACATATTTGCAAAAGTACCAACGAAAGGGGAGACAACCTAGTGTAGGGGAAAGAAGGGGAGACGTGGAGTTGAAGGTCAGTGTGGGTCAGTGGAAAGATCATGAGGCCAAGAGCCAGAGGCTCAGAGTTCAAGGTCCCCCCTCTGATGCTCACTGCCTAGACAACCTTGGGTGTTTGCTCAGCTTTTCTGGGTGTCAGTTTCCTCTTCTATCAAATGAGGAGGTGAGGTCAGGATGAACTCTGAGGTCCTTTCCAGTTCTACACCTCTGACCTTAGGGCGTGAGTTCAAATGACAGCTCTTACTCCCTGGGTGACAACCTCTCTGGGGCTTGGTTTCCTCCGCTGTGAAGTTAGGAGACTGTGATGAGCAGGTCCCTTCTCCAGCTCCAAGCCCCTGATCTTCTATTTTAAATACTCCTGATTCTAATGCTGTGGTCTTACCTTCTCCCATTATGCCCAGCCTTGCTCAGCCTTCATCTCTCTTGCCTAGATTATTTTATCCCCCTCCCCAATGCTCTTTCTGCTTATAGACACACAATACAAACATCTACTATAGATTGTATGTCTATACGAGATACAAGATGTATGTTGTATATAACACACATGATACATTGTATATATTATAACATATGTGTCTATGTGTTCATACACAAACAATGGAAATATAGATGATACACTGTATTTCTAGACTAGATATAAAACGTGTATTATGACACACAGGACAGATTTGATATATAGTGTATTATATATGACATATTCTAGATGTTACAATAGAAATATCGATGATACACTGTATGTCTAGACTAGATATAAATGCATATTATAACTCATATATAATAAATTTGATATACTGTATATTATGTATGACACATGTTCTAGATATTACATACAATGGAAATATAGATGATATACTGTATTTCTATACTTCTGACCCTCCCATGGGGGTTTCTGAGCTGGGGCTGGCATGAGATACAAATTCGAAGAGTGGCCTTCCAAGAGAGCTGTTGGTGCTTGCTGAGAAATCCCAGGGGGAGGCTTTCTCAGAGGCCACCTTGAAGATTATGGAGCTCTCTCGACCCCGGTGGAAGATATCACCGATCTGCAGTAGTCGGGGTGCTGGCTTAGAGATAAAAGACCTGAGTTCAAATCCTAATTCTGCCATTAATACTTGTGTGACCTGGGACAAATCACTCTCTTGGATCTCAATTTTCTTATTAGTATATAAGAGACTGGATTGTATGACCTTGAAGTCCTCTACATCTCCAAGTAAGTGGTACACACACACACCTCTTTCTATCATTTATCTATTGCTCGATCTATCATTTACCAACCAATCAATGTGTATGTGTTGGCTAAACTTGAGCGTTCATTAGCACTTTTACAGGAACTCCCAGTGAATAAATTCCCTTCACCAAAGTAGATTGGTGCCTGTGTCACCACTTATAGTCTCAGAGAGTTGCCTGGGAGTGCTGAGAGGTTCACTAGTCTGAATGTGTCAGCAGCATCATTTGAACACAGGTCCTTCTTTCCACTGAGCCACCCTGCCTTGTGAGCTCTGCCGCAGGCAGGATGAATTCTACCTCCCAATGGCAATAATGCTTCCCTGAGCAAGTTATGTTCTCTGGGAATAAAGAGGGAAATTGGACCTCATTCAGCTCTTCCGAAGGTCAGGAAAGCAAAGAGATGCCTGAGGCTGAAAAGGGGGTAAATTTTGGCGAGTCGAGGAACAAACCATCCTTGGGTGGCAGAGAAAATGAATGAATGAATGGATGAACAAGGACATGATGTTGCAGTCTCATGATATATTTTTATCCTGGGATGCTTCCCTTCCCATCAGTAAACTCATTTATTCTCCCAATATATCAGCCAGGTAGACTCGGAGTAATTAAGGCAGAAAAAGGGATTTTCATTAAAAGCGAAAGTGTTGATGATATTCAGAGGTTATTGTGTGAGCAGCAGAGGTTCAGGGCCCATCTGCCACCTCCTTTCTCTCGGCTGACATTTTAAAGCAGATAGAAGTCTTCAGTCCTCTTATTAGGGAGATGTGGGAGAGGTTGCATAGTAAGAGATGGATGATGGATGGACAGTGATCAGGCACCTTTTGTTTTCATACAGTGTGGGCGGTGGGTGGCCCGTCTATGGCAAACTTATGGGAGGGCATAGACATGACTCTCTAACAGGGTGGCCAGATGGGATCAGGATCTAGATCTGGTACTGGAAGGGCTCTCAGAGGCCACTGAATATCCAACACTCTCATTTTACAGATGAGGAAACTGAGGCCCAGAACAGCAGAATAACTTGCCCAAAGACACCATCTAGTTCATCGGTATAGAGCTACAGGGGCCATCAGTGGCCACTGAGTCCAAGCCCCTCATTTTACAGAAGAGGAGAATGACTTGCCCAAGGTCACACCAATAGTAAGGAGCTGAGCTAGAATTCAAACCCATGCCCTCTGCCTCCAAGCCTAGGGTCTTATCCAGAGAAACATGCTGAGGCTCCCACTGGAAGGAGGACCCTCATCTGTGAGGTCACAGATGTATTAGATTTTTATGGTTTGAGGGAAATGGAGAAATATTCAATCAGGGGAAAATAAATACAATGCAGACTGAAAGATTTGCTTGGGCCACCCTGAGGAATTGAGTGACTAGCCTAGGGTCACTGGGGCAATGTGGTTCAGAGGCAGGATCTGAACCCAGGTCATCCTGATTGAAGCTACTTCACTAGACACTAGCCCTCACCCTCTCTTCAAGCCTAGAAGCTGCAGAGAGGTTGCTGATCTGCACTGGTGGAGGGAGTTTCCCCAAAGGGAAGATCCCTTCATTGATGAATTTAGAGGTTGTCACCCAAAAGGAAAGGAAAAAAAGGTTATTTTCACCAGAGCCTTTCCCATCTCATCTTCCCACTTTCTGTCCTGGGGGCTGCTAAGAACCGAACCCGATAACAGTAGTGTGAATAGAAATGAGATAATGTTTGTAAAGCCCTTAGCAAGGTGTCTGACGCACATTCAGTCATTTTCATTTATGCCGACTCTTTGTGACCCCATTTGGGGTTTTCTTGGCAAAGATACTGCAGTGGTTTGCTATTTCCTTCTCCAGCTCATTTTTACAGATGAGGAAACTGAGGCAAACAGGCTGAAGTGACTTGCTCAGGGTCAGTAAGTATCTGATGCTGGATTCGAGCTTAGGAAAATGAGTCTTCCTGACTCTAGGCCTGGGGCTCTATCCACTTCGACACCCAGCTGCCCAGGTCTGACACATAGTAAGTGCTATATAAAAGGTTCTTCCTTTTCTGCCCTTCCCCTCCTCCATCACGCTCATCGTGGCTCCCATTTCTGCAGCAATTAAAATGTTCTCTACTACCAGCACTCTACCTTCTATGAAACAAGCACCACCCTCTCCTTTTATAGGCTGACCCTCAGAAAGGTTAAGGAACTAGGTCAAAGTCACACAGCTAGTAGGTGTTGGAGTTGGCATGCTAAGCAGTCTCCTAAAGCCAAGTCCAGTCCTCTTTCCAGGACACCACACTTTGCATATTTTTTATACATACTTAGATAAGTGCCTAAGTGTGCGCTGTCTTCCTGGTAAACTCCCTGAGGGCAAGGACTCTCTCTTTTTTGTTTTTGTATGTTTACTTCTTAGCACAGGGCCTATATAGTAGGTATTTAACATACCTACTATGTTAGGCATATAGTAGGTATATAATAGGTATTTAATAAATGCTTGTTGATTGATCTTGTATTTAATTTGTGTTTACTTGTCTAGGTACATGCTATCTTGTTTCTTCTTCTCCCCTCTCCCACCAGCTGAACAAAAGCTTCTGGAGAGCAGGGCATATCCCATTTTTGTCTTTGAACATCCAGGTCCTAGCACTCGACACACAGAAGGTTCTTAATAAATGCTTGTTGATTGACTGATTGAGTTTTTATATGAAAGGGAGTCTCCCTATCTAGTGTATACATTTGGGAAATCTATGGCTCCATAGGCAGGAGGTACAGGACCTGAGTTCAAAACCTACCTCTAATATTTATTCCCTGTAACTTTGGCTAAGTTATGTAACCTCTCTGGGACTCAGTTTTCCTTAGAGGTACCTGGTAGTTCAGTGGTTAGAGTTCTAGGCCTGGAATCAGGAAGACTAGAGTTCAAATCAGGCCTCAGATACTAATGCGTGATCTGGGCAAGTTACTTAATCTCAGTTTTCTCACCTGCGAAGTGTCAATAATAATAGCTTAGCGCGATGCCTGGCACATAGTAAATATTTATTCCCTTCCCTCGTGGCTATAAAGCAAGGATCTGACTGGATGCCATATTGGGGTGGCTTAAAATGGAGGTATACTTCCGTGAGATGTACTTGCTTTCCTGCCCTTTTATGGTGTCTGAGGCAGACACTAACCAGAGCACCATGAGCTGCATATGAGGAGCTTGGAAAGTGTAAAGGGTTAAAAAACTCTGCTGAGTCCTGCAGGGCTTTCTGTCCTGGGGAAGCTCTGATCCGGATGCCTCTTTTTCCTCCAGAGAGCCCTTATCTTCCCTTCAGTTCATTGGAGAATGGGACTGTAGATCTTATTGCGGATCTGAAAGGAGGTCTACCCCTTTGTTTTACAGAGGAAGAAACTGAGGCATAGAGAGGTTAATGTCACACAGCCAGTAAGTGGTAGGGGGTGACAGTGACGATGGTGTGGAAGATGCATTCTGGACCCAGAGCTGGAAGGTCAGAGGTCATGTGGTGTAACCTTCTCATGCAACAGAGGAGGAAGCCTAGGCCCAGAGGGGCTGCATCACACAGGGAGTATATTTGAACTCAAACAGTAGGGGGCTGATAGTGACTTTTAGAGCCTTTTGTCACAGCCTGCCTAAATTCTCCTTGGTTGTTCATGTGTAACTTATCATCATAGATTTAGAACTGGAAATTACCTCAGAGGCCATCTCAGTTTCCTAATTGTTTTACAGATGAGGAAACTAAGGCTTAGAGAAATTAATTAACTTATGACTATATTATCACAAATCTAGAGTAGGAAGAGACCGCGGAGGCCATCTCCTCTAACCACCGCCCCCCCCCCCATTTAAAGACTGAAAGATGGAGAACACAGGGCTCATGAGGCTAAGTCATTCAGCAAGGTCACACACGAAGTGGCAGAGAGAGCATTTGGTCTTCAAATCCAGGTCACTTTCCATTAACTGTGCTGCTGTCGTCTTCTGATTTTACTTTATGCGTGCATGTTCCTTCCCCCTCGTTTACCTGCATGATCTGGTCATAAAGGGCCTAATGTCAAGTGTGCAAGCAGATTTTTTTTTAAAAGTCAACGATGTTTTCAGGACATTTATTTAAAGCCGGTTATCAGGAAGAGCAGGAAAGAGGAGGATGAAGGGCGCTCATTTCCTCGGCTTGTTTTCCATTTCCTAGCTCCAGGCTAGCCTGGAGAAATGGTGTAACTAGCACACGGTTGCACACGAACACATAGAAAATGTAAGAGGCAAGGGGAGGGAAAGGGCCTTCGTTTAGAAGCCCCTTCTGAGACTAAGCTACTCCACCTTCTTGGGCCTCAGCTTTCCTCAACAGTAAAAAGAAGAGGTTGGAGATGATGGACCTCTGAGGTCCCTCCAGGTCTCAAGCTGCTAGGGTTCTCTGATCCTAAGCTGGGATCGGGGACGATAACCTTGTTCTTAGGGCCTCTTGAACACGAGCACTGTTTGATTTTGGCTGAAATGTTTCAGATTCATAGCTATCAGAGAAGAAAAGAATCTTTGAGATCTCCTTGTCCTATCCGCAAACCTAGCAGCAAGGAGTAAAAAGCAGGATCCTTCTTAATCCAGTTCAACAAACATTTACTTATTTATTAAGCACTGTGCTAGGGATACAGAGACAGCAACAAAAGAAGGAAAAGAATTCAGACTTCAGGGAGCTTACTTTCTACTGAGGGGGTGGGGTATGACATTGATGAAATGAGCAAAACAAGTCTAAACAAAGGAGGCCTTGGAGACCATGATATGGAGGCAACGCGACTGATAGATCTGAAGCCTGGAAAGATGTTGGAGGTCATCTGGTCCAACTTTGCTATTTTATAGATAAGGGAATGAAGAGGTAAAGTGACTTGTGTGATTTGGTCACATGGGAGTAGCGGCAGAGCCAGGACCCAAACCTAGATTACAGACTGGCTGAATTTCAAAATTGGGAGGCTCTTCAACAGCACAAATGGACTTCTCTCTGACAAGTGGCCATTGGTCTTGTGCTTCAAGCCCTCTAATGACAACTTCCCAAGTCAGCCGGCGCCACATTTGGACAGCTCCATTTGTCAGGGAATCTCTCCTGCCATTGAGCCTAAACTGACCTTTTTATAACTTCCTCTCCCTGACTCCCACTGCTCAGGATTCTGCCCTATGGGACCAAGAAGAAGAAATTGAACATAAATCGAATCTCTCCCGTACCTGACTATCTTTCCAAGTACTTGGATTCAATTTAATCTAGGCCAACAGGCCTGTTCTAAGCCAGGCACTGGGATAGATCCTGGGGATGCAAAGATCTTCCGCCTTTCCACAGTTGGATTAAATTCTGCCTCAGGGGAACAGGAATGAGCTTTTCATGTTCCCCCCAAGTCAGAGGCCCCTAGATAAACTAGATAGAGAATTTGAGAGGAGATTCAGCTCATTTTACAAATGGGGAAACTGAGACCTAGAAAGAAGGAAAGTGACTTACTCACTATTGTAGGGTCATATATAACTGTAGAGCTAGAAGGAACCTTGGAGGTTATCTAATCTACTCCTTTAATAGGCCCACTGAGATGATTTGCCCAGGGTCATGCAGAGGGCCAATTTGAAGCTGGGTCTCCTGACTCAAAAGCCAATGTTGCACCCTTTTTACTGGGGTGCACAGAGAGAAGGAAATGAGGCTGCTCCTTATGCTATCAGACGTGCCTGGATTTGATGGTACGAGAGATTCAAACGGTATTTTGGAGTGTGGATATGTATCCCACATAACTGACATTGAAATGACATTTTATTTCTGATGCTTTTTATAGACACTATCTCATTGGTACCCTATAATAATCCTGTGGGATAGATGCTAGAATCCTCATTTCTTCCTTTTTATAGATGAGAAAACAGATGTGAACCAACTGGTCCAAGGCAAAGACAACTAAAAACCCAGAACTTGTGTTCCAATTCCCAAGACTCCCCATTCCATGATCTCACTCCTAAGGTAACATTTCTCAAAGTTTGTTTTGGACAAATAAACCTTCTTTGAAGAGACCTTCCTTAGAGATTAGATTCCAATAAACATGCCAGTAAGCATAAGTCTCTGCAGAGGCCACCGACCTGTCAAGCTGAAGGAATAAGATAGGTGTAACCTTAGTTTGGTAAGACAAAGAGCACCCCTTGGGGTTCATTTTAATGAGGAGTAACTTGTATGGAAGGCATGCAAGTTACAAAATTGTTGAACGCAATCAGATGATCCAATCCAAGAATCACCAGATTTCAGAGTTAGAAGGGACTGCTCTGGCTCTCTACTGTGATCCATCTCCCCAGAGAAATCTCGATTGTCACCTGCTTACAAGTAGTCACGCGCCCTTGGCTTACAGACCTGAAAGGACAGGAAACTCATTACCTCCTGAGACAGCACATTTCATTTTTGGACAATCCTAATTGTTAAGAAGGTTTGCCTTGACACCGAGCCTCCAATTGCCTTCCTGTAACTTTCACTCACTGTTCTTGGTCCCATTCTCTGAGTCTAAGCAGAGCGACATAAGTATAACCCAATGAAATAATAATGACACAGCTTGCTAGTGTGTCGGTGATGACATACCTTTTCTGGGCAGCTGAGGCTGATTCTACTTCCTGGCTTGATTCCTGTAGTCCACCTTTGCAAAGGGGAAGAGGATGGCAGCCAATGCTATGATGCTTTATATTTCAGGACTCCATGCCACCTTGCTCTCTCTCGAGCTGAGAACTAACTGAAAGCTAGCTGGTGAGTCTGCACCCCCATTGATGAGTACGGCAGGCCCCAGACTCACCCCACCCTCCCCCAAACACACGTGTGCACACGTCCCCCCTTCTTGGGAGTACCGCCTGTTCGCCAGGCAATCGCATGTTAACCACACAGGAACTCTCTGGCTCGATGCTTCAGGGAGCTGGGTGTGCAGCTCAGTTTATGTGGTTTGGTTTGCTTGTTGCCAGCGTTGAACTGTAACTCGGTTCAAATGAACCCCTCGCCCCCTTTTTTTTCTGGGCTAAGTCTTTACAGAGTTTCCCTTGAATATGAAGATTCCCATAATAACCATATTTATTCAGTAGATGGTCAGCCAAAGCTGGGAAGAATATTCATGTGTCTAAATGAAAAATCAGGATTCCCTCCTACCCCCACCAAAAAAAAGTCTCAACAGGATAAACTGAATAAGATTAAATTTAATTGAAACGAATATAAAGGATAATACCTGGGTTCAAAAAATCAACTTCACTTCTAGCACAAGGCTAGACAAAAGGGCTCATGAAAATAAACACTCAGTATGGCAGCTGAAAACCCAATGAGAGTCCAGGCTGAGGAAGGCGAGGAAGAGCTTCTATATAGGGTTGAAGAGGTGACAGTTTTTCTGCCCTCTGCCCTGGTCGGAACCTACCTGGAGCACCATGTTCAAGACCAGGGGCCAGACTTTAGGAAGGATATTGTCTAGCTGGGAAAATTCTAGAGGAGGGCAGCCAGGTTGGTGAGGGAGGGCCAGAGACTGCTGTATGAAGGACAGTTGGAGATATGGAGAACATTTGGCCTGGAGAAGAAAAGATTGTCCTTGAAAAAATTAACCTGTGGGAAAAGTTTTCTCCTCTCATTTACCAGATCCCAGATGGCTCTTCTTACAAAAGGTAGCAGGGTACAGTGAAAAAAGAAGGAGGCAAAAGCTGTGGGTTCTAGTCTCAGTTTCCTTGCTAATGATTGCAAGGTGGTGACCTAGGGTAAGTCACAACCCCTCTCTGGGGATAAGAATAAGGTGGGGTCTTGAATGACCACAAGGTTTAGATCTAGGAAGGATTTTGGGAACCACCTAATATGAAGCCCAGAGAGCTCGAGTCACTTCCCCAAGGTCCCGTATCTTGTTAAAGGCAAGAGCTGGGATCTGAATTGTGTCTCCTAATTCAGAGCTAGAGCTTTTCCATCTTCCTCCCAGTGGCTTCCTTCCGGGGCTGACATTCTGTGATCTGAAGGCCTTGCGGGGGCTCACTAGGCTCATTCATCATGCAGCCTATTCACCGGCCTTCATGCTTGCCTCCAAGACTTTGTAACACCAATGCAGCTCGCTCTTTCAGAGCCTTCCTCTCTGTCTCCGGCTGCCATTGCAGTTGGGGGACTTAAAAGAGGCTGTCACAAAAGAGGTCAGGCAGGCCAACTAGGTACAAAGCAGCAGCCCTCTATTACAGCATGTTTTAACTCACACAAGGAAGGCCTGAGGCCTACGATGAGACATCTGGGCCCGAAGCAGGGCCAATCAAGGATTCCACCAGGGAGGAAGCCAGAACCTTGGGTTTGATGGTTTTTAGGCCAGAGGGGGAGCACGTAAGGACAGAACACAGGCTCAAAGAGTCAGAGCTGGAAGGTACCTCAGAAACCATTGAATCTAACCCCCTCATTGTATGGAGGCCCACAGAGGGGAAATTCCTTATCCAACATTGCACGAAAACAAGTTGTTGAGAAAACATTTGAACCTAAGCATGAAGATTCCAAATCCCCCCCCCCCCATGCTGGTCCTCTGGAGAGTCTGCCCTTAGACTTAGCATACTCCATCACTCATCCTATCCATGTGGGGTAGGGATGGGCTACTGCCCCGTGTAGGGCAGCTCATTGAGTCCAACAAGGGGGGAAAGGGGGAGATTCTCACACAGGTGCATCTGATAGGCCTCCTTTCTGGTGTTACAAGCAAGGAGGCAGGGGAGACAAGGCCCCAGTGAAAAGGGTATGCATCTCAGAAAATGGAAATAGTGATTGGATGAAGCCCAAAGAAACGACCAAGTTCAATCCAGAGAGATGTTGGACACAGTTCCTTCTCTGTGCTCAGTGCACTCCAACCTCCTCCTTTCTTGTTCCTCAGTAAATCTAGGTTTATTTTTCAAAGAAGTCCATAGTAAGTCCTTACTATCTACAAGGTTCTTTGAGGATATGAAGACAAAACCAAAATATGGTCCATAAGGAACTTACCTAGAGACAGCTGGATGGCATAAGGGAGAGCATGTTAACCTTGGAGGTAGGAAGACCTGAGTTCACATCCTGTCTCAGGGGCTCAGTAGTTGAGCAAGTCACTTTGGGCAAGTCATTTAACTTCTCAATGTCCTCATCTGTAAAATAGTAATATTATTATAATATTGAAATAATAATAATGATAGTCCATACCTCACAGGGTTGTTATGAGAACCAATGAAATAATATAGGTAAAGTACTAAGAAAATGTTAGCTTGTATTATTATTATTGCATTATGATGAAAGATAAACAAGTAAGTACAAGATAATCTGAGGAGGCAAGAGGACAAAGGAAGGCTTCATGGAGGGAACGGCCCCTAAGCTGAGTTTGCAGGGATCTAGGGATTCTAAGGGCCACAGGGGAGGAGGGAACCTCTTCCAGGCATAGCCAAGGGGAACAGTGTGAAGGGAGGGAGGAGATGGCGCAGAGTACCCGGTTTGGAGAATGGCCAGGAGACCAACATAGCTCTAACGTAGACTGTGCACAGAGGAGAAATGGGAAATAAATTGGGAAGGACAGGCTGGAGGCGGATCTCAGTGCCAGGATGAAAAGACTATATTTTATCCTAAAGGTAGCAGGGAGTCATTTGCGTGTAAGGCTTTTGAGTAGGGAAGTGACATCGTGGTCAGATGTGTCTTCAGAAGCTTCTTTTTGATAAATGTGTCAAGGATAGATTAGAGAGGGGAGATACAGGAAGCAGAAGAATGATTGCGATGGTGAGTGATAAGTGACAAAGACCAGATCCAGGAACTGGGACGTCTGCTGGGTGGAGAAAAGGAGACAGATGGGAGAGATGTTGGGGAGAAATACTTGACCACACTTGACATTTGGTTCTGGGACAGAGCGAGAGAGACAGAAGAAGCAAGGACAACTTGGAGGGTGTCTATGGGGGTGCCTGGAAAGATAATGGCACCCTGGATAGAAATAAGGAAGTTGGGAAGGTGAGAAGAGAGAATGAGGTCTGCTTGAGATGTGTGGAGCTTGAGGGAGGACTTAAGTTTGGATGGAACTGGGTGTTTTCAGGCAGTGAGAAATGAGCTGGTAGTTAAGGAGAGATGGAAGGTGAATGAAAGGGATCATGGGATCAGAGGTTTCTAGCAGAAGGAGCATTGGGGACCCTTTCATTAAAGGGATGAAGTATAACACAGGGGTCTACAGAAGGGGCCAGGGACAGATTGCAAGGGATACATGAATTTGTGTTGTTTTTTAAAAAATATTTTGGTAATTCAATTCAAATTTACTTATTTCAATCCAACTAGTATTTTGGTAATTCAATTTTACATAATTCAATAGATTTTTAAAAATAATCCTATGTATTTTACTTTGAGAAGGGTCACCAAAGTGCCTAAGGGGCCCAGGACACAAAAAGTTTGAAAAACCTTTCTCTCAGAAGAGACAGGAAAGGTGGGAATGAGGGCATAAGGAGAAGAATTGACCTCGGCTAGGTGAAAGGTCACCTCATCTTCAGGGTAACAAAGGAGAGCCTGCGGAGGGAGTTTAAGGTTGGGAGGAAGGAGAAATGAGCTCCCAAGATGGTCTTGATTGATTGGCCTTTGTCAAATAGGAGGCAAGGTTCTTTTAAACCAAGAAGGAGGGTGAAGGAGGGTGAAGGAGGTGAGGGAAGTTTGAGAGGAGAAGAGAAAATTTGGAATAATCCCTGTGGGGAGTAAGAGGATCAATCAGGGCAAAAGAAAAGGATTTCTGTAAAGTGGGAATGGCCTACTGGAGAGTATATAACATAAATTTGCAGGGGGCCTAAGGACTTATTGCATTCAACATTATGCAAGACAGAATGGAAAATTTGGAGAGGAGGAGTGAACATGGTTGGGGATTTGGGCAAGGGGTCCCTAGGGTCCAGGCTAGTATGAGGAGGGCACTGGTTAACTAGAGGGTCAGAGCTGTGAAGAGAAGAAAGTGAGACCCAGGCAGAGGTCGTGGACTGGAAGAACAGGGAAGGATGGAGTGGTTGGAGATCAACCAATCAACCATTCAGTCAACAAGCATTTACTAAACACTTAGCATATGCCAGCCTTGTGCTTGGGTACTAGGGGTATAGAGTAAAAAAATGAAATAGCTCTTGTCCTCAGGGGGGCTTACATTCAATCAGGAAAGACAACATGTATCTCTTTTGGGGGAAGGTGCTCTCTGTGTGTGGCAGCTATGTCGCATAGTGGGTAGATTACAGGGCTTGGAGTCAGGAAGACTTGAGTTCAAATCTGGCCTCGGACACTTTCTAGCTGTGTGACCCTGGGTGAGTCATTTCACCCTATTTACCTCAGTTTCCTCATCTGTAAAATGAGCTGGAGAAGGAAATGGCAGACCATTCTAGTATCTTTGCCAAAAAACCCCAACAAAACCCAAATGGTGTCACAGAGAGTCAGACAGGACTGACAGGAAACATCACCAAACTCTGTGGTGTGTGGAGGGGGTGGAATCAGTAAAGCCTTCATGTATTAGGAGGTGTTTAAGGAGAGCTTTGGAGGAAGTTAGGGACTCTAAGAGGCGAAAGTGAGGAGGGAGGGCATTCCAGATATTGGAGCAGCCTGTGCCAAGATGGGGAATGAAGGTCATAAGTGACAGAGAACAAAAAGACCAATGTTGTGAAGAAGAGGCTTAGGGGTGGTGAGGCAGAGGGAATAGGTGGGTGTGGTCATAAAAGGGATCTCAAAGGTCTTGATTATATAGTATGTCCTTTCATTGAGCAAGCATTTATTAAGCACCTATTATGTTCCAAACATTGAGGACACATGGACAGAAATGAAGGAGCTCTTCTCCTCAAAGAACTTAGGTTATATTTTGGAGAAGGAACATGGACAGAGACCTGTTAACATAAAATATATGCAAAGCTCATGGAGAATAAGCAATTCTGTCTGACAGTGAGGTCAAGAGTGTTATCATCTCCCTGTGTGGCTGAGGGAGAGTGGAAACATAGGGTAAGGGCAATAGAATAGGAAACATAGGGTAAGGGTGAGGGCAATTGAATAAGTCAATCAAAATACTCCTCCCACCTAAAATAAATGATAAAATGCTAGCCAGAGGTAGTCCATTGATGGTGAGTAAGAGGGCAGATGCAGAGCAAAGTAGAGACAGCCTTCACACAATCCTGGTGCCAGGGAAAGCTCTGGTGCAAAGACGGGTGGGGTAGACTTCCAAGCTCCCAGGACTAAGGATGGAGAAGAGGAGAACAGACTGGGGTAGTCTCTCTTATCTATAGCTGCCCCGTGTGACAGCCTGAGCCCCCATCCCAGCTCTGGGCTCCTTTTTCCTTGACCCAGGAGAAGGTGGCTTCAGTCCTATCTCCCGGCCATACTGGAAATGGCACCCGGGTAGCTCAATTCATTATCTGGGCGCCTGTGAAATTGGAAAACCAATATGCAAGGGCATTCTGGGGTTGTCAACGAACACCTGGCATATGCTAATAAAAGTAACAGAGACCAAAGGGATGAAATGTCTCCAAATGGCCTTCTCTGCTGCAGACTCCGCTGTTAGCAGGACCTCCCTCTGCCTTGAGGTTTGGTCAGCACCAAGGTCAGGGGCTGATGCAGGCAGTTGTAAATTGTGGAGGAGTGTGAAGTTGTTAAAAAAAATCTGTTCTATTTAACCTCAGAGCAATTCTCCCTGGACTCTCAGAACCTCAGCATTGGAAGAGATCCAAATGGCCAGCTAGGCCAAGCCATAGAGGCAAAGGACGCATCCTCCTACAATATGCATGGTAAATGGAGATCAGCCTCTATTTGAGGAGAACTCACCACCTCTGCAGGCACTTTGAGACGGTCCTTGCACTGGGAAGTTTTTCCTGACATCAAGATGAAATCTGCCTCTCTACCAACTTCCCTCTTCTGCTTCTGCTTCTTACCCTTTGGGGCCAAGCAGAGCAAAGCTAATCATCTAGGCCCTGGGACATCCCTTTATAAGGCGTGTACCCTTTCCCGTCCCGTTTCTTTGTTGTTATCCATTGGTTCAGCCATGTGAGAGATTAACTCACTTGGGTGTCTTAAAATATTGTTGGGGTCCCTAATCTCCGACTTTCCTCAAATTTAATATAGTGGGATTGAGACCAGAAATGCCAACAGATACATGGGCAGTCAATGGCATGATCATCATTTGTTGGTCCTTGAGGTTGCTACTGGTGGCTCCCTACTCCTCCTGCCCGATGGGATTCTCTTCCTTTTATCTCTGTTTTATTTTCTCTCTCTTTTCTCCCTCTCTCTAGCCCCACTTCATAGAATCAGAGATCTGGACCGGGACAGGGATTGTGTGAGGTATGACAAGTGAGTGACCCATCACCAGAGGTCTTCAAGCAGAGACCACCAGTCACACGTTGGGCAGGGGGCAGAAGGCTCATAGGATCATGGGCTTAGAGTCGGGAGGGACCCCAGGGACCATCTAGCTGGTCCAACTCCCTCATACTTACAGTGGGGTGGGATGGGGAGAGAGTCTGAGGTCCAGATGGCTATGTGCCCAAGGTCACACAGGTAATAAATCAGGGGCGGGATCTTAGGGGTCATCTGGTCCATCCCTCTCCCCTTTCTTTTCAGAGTCCAGTGAGGGTCCAGAGGGAGCCCAGCTTAATCATCACCTTCTGCAGGAGGCTTTGTCAGCTCTCTCCAGCTGTTAACACGCCTTCTCCACTAAGGCTACCTTTCAACAACTGTATCTGGTAAGTACCAAAATAGGGGAGCATTGGCTTCCAGTTAGAACGTGGGGTTCTTGTGGGCAGGACCACGGTTCAGGAGGGAAGAACGGCTTAATCAATGCTTGTTGATTGACCAAGTGACTTCAAAAGTAAGCATCCCTGGTGGGACCTCTGCCGCTGTAAGCTGAGTCTGGGTCTGGGTAAAGACGGCCTGGGCAGCACCTGTTCCTGGAGGACCGACCCCTTTAGACTCCTGGGGGCGGAGCTGAGCGAGGGGTGGAGCTTATACGAAGCCACGCCCTCCAGGAGCCTCAGAGGAGCGAGCACTCCTCCCGCCCCCCCCCCCGGGGACATCAGCTATGGCATCGAAGACGTAGGGGGAGGTGGGCGGGCCTCGGCTGCCATGCTCTGTTCTGATTGGAGGATGATGAGGTGCCTGGGGCTTGATAGGCAACTGTTTGAATTTAGGCGGGAACGGGCGCCAACGGCTCCGGCTCCGACGCTTCGGCAGGTAACTAGGCCTCCCGGTCTTGGTGGGGGGGAACCCGGGAATCCCGGGGGTGCGGGAGGGGTTGGGCCGCATTGGGGAGGAGTCTGCCCCCGCCACTGGCGGCAGTGGAGAGGGGGGAGGAGGGCAGTCTGGGCCTCAGTTTCCCCGCCTGTATAAAGGGCAGGTGGCGGGGCTCTACGATCTGTAAGCGCTCCCAAACCCGTGCGTCTGAGGGGTGGGGTTAGAGAGCCCCCTCCCCCCTTCCCAAAGAGGGGTGTACTGTCCCTGCAGGGAGTGAGCTCCCCATCATTCAACGCAGTCCACTTCACGTCGTCTCCGCCGTTAGACCGGGGGATCTCTAAGCCCCTTTGTAGCGCCTCTGCCCACGCCCGGCACTCAGGAGGCGCCTAATAAGTGCCTGCCCCTCCCCCCTCCCACAAGCATTAATTAGGCGCCTCGGGTATGTCAGGCCCTCTGCTCAGCGCTGTCCACTCACTGCAGGGGAGGGGCTGCTTTCCCACCTTTGTTTTCCTCCGTGTTGGCCCTTGGTTAGCGTAAGCTACCAGGACTCTGACGTCAGTGCCTAGATGTGGGGGCACCTGCCCTCCATGACTACACAATTTCCGCATCTTTGGCCTGTGCTCCTCCTTTCTTTTTTTTTTTAGTTGACATTTTATAACTTTATTTAAACGAAGTTCAATTTAGTTTTCATCCACATTGACCGTCTGTAAGCTTTTGAAAGTGGTGACAGGTACATAAGTAACCAAGGTATACAGCTTGTTTGGCGAATCTTCATCCTCATTGCGTTTCCTGGACAAACGCACTCGGATACGGTATGGGACATTCCTTATTCCTTATTCCTTTGGCCCAAACAGCTTTGTTGAGTCTGGTGTCAATGTGTACATCTGGAGTTCCCATCTCTTTCATGACAAATTTGCGAATTTCCTTCAGAGCCCAGGAAGCTCGCTTTCTGAAGCCTACTCCATGAATCCTCTCGTGAATGTTGATGGTACACTCCCTGGTCACCACCTCGTTGATGGCAGAACGTCCCTTCTTTTTCTCTCCACCTTTCTTCGTGGGAGCCATCCTGCCGGGGACCAGGTCGGAAAGCTGTGCTCCTCCTTTCACCCTCAAGGCCCCCTGGGATCAGGAGCCTCAGAAGCCTAGTTCGACCCCAGCATTTCACAGGCAGAGAAACTGAGGCAGCGAAGGGACCAACACAAGGTCACCCAGGTAGGGAGCATCAGTGGCAGAACCCAGGGTCTTGGACCCTACTGTGGCATCACTTAGCTGAGTCCCTCGTCAGACTCTCCCTTCACTGGTTGCTGTTTTAGGAGGCCCTTGGCCCCCTATCTGCCGTCCTCGTGTGTAAGGCTCTAGAAGCGACTGTGACCTCATCAGGGCGGCCCTCCTCTGCCGGCTCTCCGCTGGGCCCTTGGGTCCAGGCTGCTTTTGGGCTCTCCAAGGTCCCCCATTATTATGGCAGTGGGTTTGCCTTTGTTGGGAAATTGTGGTGTTTTCTCCATCTACTCCCCTCTTTCGTGTCAGTAACCTGTTGAGTCAAGCTGGGATTACTTTAATTCTTATTATATGTATTTTTCCCGTCTCTTTTACCTCTGACTTTTGCTCTAACCAATAAACGTGTCGTCTGATCGTACACAGTTGATTCAGCAATGACTCCTCCGACGCTTACCAGGCCATTTCCTGTTCAGACATTTCCACCTGGATTTTTCGTGGCATTAGTTGGTGCTTGCTGTGGCCAGCCCTCTGAATGTTTGTTCCAAGGAACCATCCCAGATGAATAGGAGGGGGGCTTCGATGGAGACCCCAAGTCTTTGACCTCTCGAACCATGCCTTCCTGGGGGTTTTCATCATCCTCATCCCCTTTTGCACTGAAGTCACCGAGGATCAAGGTTTTGGCTGATTCAGTGTGGCTCCCTGTTACCTCTAGGAATGAACAGAACTCCTCTGTCATTTCCAGATCTTCCCACCTTTCTAGCCTTTTATGTCACACCTTCCTCCATACCACAGACTGTGCAGGCCGCCAAACCGGCCAGCTTGCCATTCTGTTTCTCATCTTCGTGCCTTTGGCCGTCCCACACGCTCCCCCTCCCAGTTCCATCCTTAGAATCCCCACCATCGCCTCGTGTGGGGGACCTTTCTTGACCCCTGACCCCTGGCAGCTAGCACCTTCCCCTCTGAGGTCACCTTTCATCCACTCTGTGTGCCTTGTGTATGTGCTGGTTTATGTACATGCTGTCTTCCTCACTGGAAGGTCAGCTTCTCAAGGACAGGGGTTATTTTTAGTGTTGCTGTCGCTGTTTCGTATCCTAGTCTTTAGCACAGTGTCTGGTGTGTAGCAAATGTGTAAAAAATGATCATCAATTGATTTGTTATAATTTATTGATGTTAAAATATAAAGCTATGTGAAAGCCACCCAGTTTCCTTTTGTCCTTTGGGCCAGTCAGGAGCTGGCCAGCTCTGCTGTGTTTATGAGTGGTTCCTCCTCATTAGGGTTTAAGCTACTCCATGTTCAGGAGTAAGCCAAAGGGCTGGCTCTCAGGAGCCATGCACCCACCCTCCATATACAAATGACAGGTGATTGGATAACCAAGCATTTAATGCAAGGTACTGCGCTCTCTAGCTGTTTGGGGGCTCAAGAAAGGCTTCATGCAGAAGGTGGGATCTGAATCACGTCCTAAAGGTCTGGGTAAGAAGGGAGCGCATTCCAGGCATAGCGAATGGCCGATGCAAAAGCACAGAATTAGGAGATGAGTGCCAGGAGCAGAGAGAAGACTGGTTTGGCTGGAATGCAAAGTTGGGGCGGGGCGGGTTAATGCCCAATGAGGCTGGTAGGTTGGGAGCCAGAGGGTGCGGGGCTTTAACAGCTAAGCAGAAGCGCTGGCCAGAGGAAGCCCCTAGAGCTGGTTCAGGAGGGAGGGGAATGACCCAGTCAGATTGATGCTGAAGCGAAATTCTTTTGGCAGCAGTACGTGGGATGACCTGGAGTGGAGAGGGGATGAGAGTCTCTAGGATCCTGAGCAACCTGTTGTTTAATTTCTCTGCTTGTCCCCTTCCTCCTCTAAAAATGACCTGAAAGCGTTCGGCAATTTTATCTGTTTCGTGGATTTTGGGCTGGAGTCGGTCAAGCCATGAGCATCCGTAGGACAAGGCGGGAGAGGGATGGAGAGGAGAGGCCACTGTAAAAGAGAATTGGCTAACGATCAGTCAGACCTGGGAAGCCGCAGCAGGGCTGGTGGCCTGGACCGGAACCAGGGGCTCTGCAGAGGGGCCGGAGGTCTCAGGGATGATGAGGAGCAGCAGAGGACGGAGAGGCAGCATGAAAGAAAGCCGCGGCTGGACGGGAACCTCAGAACTCCTCATCATGAAGGTGCACCACTTATGGTGGAGAATTGACATCGATTTTACAACCCGATACTTGTTTAAAAGCAGGATGTTTATTGCGAAGCGCGCCCAAAAGGAACGCTCACAGGATTTGAAGCCACAGCCTTTAAGTACAAAGGCCTTCGTTCCTTACCACCTTTATAACACAATGCCCCACCTCCCTGGGCCTCAGCTTCCTTGTTTATAAAACAAAAGGGTTATGCTTCCTAATATCCCTTCTCACTTTAAATCTGTGATCTTCTAGTCCAAAATTGGCTTATTCACAAGTCAATTTAGTGCTGCAAAACATACTCATGATGCTCCCCTAACACATTTTATGGACTAGTAAATCTAAGGACATTATAGGAATACAGCAGCATGAGAATTTGAGGTCTGAGGATGGAAAAGAAAACCCACCCTGGGCTATTAATCTTGTCTCAAATGTCAACCCATTACAATGTCAAGGCTGTTTGGTGTTATTGTCAACTGAACAACTCTATGTGGACAGATTCCCACGATACATAATCAACCCAAATGTCATTTACAACTTGCACTGATCAAATGAACGCTTATTAGGGGCCTGAGAAAAGACCAGGGATTGAACGGATGAGGAAAAATGGAAGATGTACTCCTCTTTGTTTAAGCCCCTGATGAACAGGGAATATGATTTTCCTTTGTCACACTTGCTTTTTCTCCCTCTGGTTTGGGATGGCATTGTATTTTTTCTGTGTGGTAGCTAACACTTTATGTCAAATACATTGGAGCAATTAAGCCAAATGTCCTGGCATTGCTGGTTGAGGTGTCTTTTTGTGGTAGCAAGTGCATTTAAGAAAACACATCTAAGAATGTATCGTAGGATGTAGGAAAGAGCTCCAAAAGCCAGGATCGTCACCCAGAAATGCAGATAGGTGGTTACCCAAACAAGAAAGCAGAGCGTTTTGATGCCAGCTGCTGCCCTTCAGCAGGTTATGAGTCCAACAGGGTTTTTAAATAGACTTGTGAAGAAACAGATCAATATTTGCTGCTATCACCAATGTCACAGTCCATCTCTGCATCAAGTGAGATTTGGGAGAAAGAAAGCCAATGGAAAAAGAAAACCTTCATGATTGAAAATTTTCATAGCTTATTGAAACACATTATAAATCAGGGTTTTCACTGCAGGAATGAGACAGATAAAAACTGCTTCTTTCTGAAAGGCGAACAAGAGAGAAAAGAACAGTTGTAAAACCGAAGAGCCTGGCCTTCCTCATGAAGACACCTTTCTCTTTTCAGTTTTCTAGGGGTGGTGATAGTTTCCCTGAGAGATCTTAATTAAACCAATACATTTTCCATCCTGCTTATTCAAAGATGTGCACATTTTGATAAGAAAGGTTATGTACCTCTGTTTTTCTGTCTCTGTCTCTCAAGAAGAGGTAACGGTTTGGAGGCTTTGCTTCACATTCAATCGCATTAATCAATCAAGCCCACGACAGGGTCAGAAAGACAAGAAGAAGAAGCTGGAAGGAGAGCATAAACACATTTGGTGTAAATTCTACTATTTTTCCTGCAGTTTTACTTTCAAAATCTGATGGTAGATTGTCTCAGCTTTGCTGAGTCTGGGTGCTTGTCAGGGCTTGAAATCAATTTGATACACTATCTTGGCGGCCTTCAGCAGTGACTCACTAGGGAAATTGCAAGCTGACTGACCCATCCTAATGCAAACTAACGAAAAATAGGAAGGGAGGGGGGAAATGTCATAAAGCTGTGAATTGATAATTCACAGGCATCATTTAAAGTTTGGGAAGGTCTATACCCTTTGACGTCTGAATCTAAATGTGCCTCCTGTCATGTGGGCATACTGGGAAACCTGACAGGCACAGACTTTGCACTTCAGAGATGCTACTGTGGTTTTAGTTTATTAGGGAAATTCTTATATTCTCCACTGGCTCCCTCTTCTTTTCCTGAAGTTGAGTACAACAGAATTGGATTCTCCATTGGAATGTGTCAGATCTCCTTTGGGTTGAGAAAGAACACAAGCCTGTGAAGGGCAGCTATGTGCTTCTGCAACGGCTTCCTCCTCCCCAGAGGAAACTGAGAGCTAGTGACCAACATAATGTAAATGGAGATTAAAAAATAAAGCTGAAATTAAATAATGTGTAATTTGAATGATCAAGCTTGGTCCCAATTAATAGATGGTGAAGTGTACTTCCCTCCCTTTTTAGAGAGGTGGGGGCTGTGGATGTGGAAGATTGTGTATGCTAGTAGTCTTGGTTGATGGGTTGGTTCCTTTCTCTCTTTTATTCTTTATTAAGAGGAATGCTGTCTGGGGAAGTGGGGAAGGATATATTTGTAAATAAAGAGAATATAAAAGCAAATGCTATCAATAATAATAATAATAATAATAAAGAAATGAGAGCCATTTGATCTGATTTGAATGTCATATGGAACCACAGATCACCTAGCCATTTCAACCCTCTTTTTTTTTAACCATCTTAATTATTCTAGGTATTTCTATACTGGCAAAATGTATAAATAACATTTTCTTTTCTTCTCTTTGTAGGAACTTGATAACTTAGCGAGGTGGAAACTGACACATTGTTTTTGGGGGTAGCAAATCAGGAATCCCATTAACTGTCAACAGCTTTGTAGAGCAGCCACTCTGCTCCCCTTCCATTTTCTTTCTCCCCACTCCCTTTTCCCTTCCAAGCTGGTCTCACCCATGGCACTTAGGAGGCAAGTGAAAAACTTTGTGAAAAATTACTCAGAGGCGGAAGTCAAAGTCCGGGAAGCAACTTCCAATGATCCTTGGGGTCCTTCGAGCTCTCTGATGTTAGATATCAGTGACCTGACCTTCAATACAGTTTCTCTCTCAGAAATTATGAATATGCTGTGGCAGAGACTCAATGACCATGGGAAGAATTGGCGCCATGTGTACAAGTCCCTCACACTCATGGATTATCTTATCAAGAATGGATCCAAAAAAGTCATTCAGCTTTGCCGAGAAGGCTTCTTTAACATTCAGACATTAAAGGATTTTCATCACATAGATGAAGCTGGAAAAGACCAAGGTAACAGTTAAAGTTGGTATGACCTACCAACAATTTATATATGGCGGGATAAGTTGAACTAGGAACTGAGGGAAAGTGTTGCTTATGATGGCTTTCTTTTCTGAGAGATAGAGTTACCACTTTAATTATTTGTGCCATGTCCTTAACAGATCAATAACTCTTCTTCAAATGGAGATACGACAGGAGGCAGTTAGATTTCTGATGCCTCTCCACAGTCTAAAGAAAATCATAAAGCAGGAGCCACAATGAGGAAGAAGCACCTGTAGGTAGCGATGGGGCACTCAGGCCCCAGCCCTAAGATCGTGTCTCTGGAAGCCTCCCAGTGTCTTTGTAGGCCCCTGTCCTATGAGAACATCTTCTCTTGTTGCAGAACACATTGTCTTATCAGAACAGACAGAGGGGTGCCTGGCCTGAGGATTTTTGTGCCTGGCTGGCCCAAGGACTCTCTCGGCACCAGTTCCCCAAGGTCCATGCCTCTGACAGCTCCCTCAATGTCTGGTACACTCCTACGCTTTCCCATTCATGGCTCCCAAAGACACCTGGACTCCTAGATGACCTAATTAGCATCCCTGGCATTCCTTTCCCATTCCCCTTTTCCATATAAGTCCCAGCACCAACCACACTCTCTCTCAGACTCCATAAGGGCACTTGCATGCTTTTGCTAAAGAGTTACAATAAATTTATTGCCACTTGGCTAAGAGAAGGCTCGAGTGTGTGAATTCATTCCAGGCAACTCTGCCTTGGCATTCTCAGGGTCCCAGCACCCCAAAGCCTCATTAGTAGTGCACAGATTTTTTTGGCACAATAAAATAACTCTCAACAGGATGGAAACCTTCTAGCTTTTGCTATATCAGAAAACTAATTCGGTAACAAAAGGGAGGTGGTGTTTCCATGGACTCTAGAGAGTTTCCAGATGAAAGAAGGAGCTCTATGCATGACTAAGAATGCCAGGTTATAATGATACAGATGACAAATGGGCAAGGTCGGGGAAGAGCATCCACATATGAACAACGGTAGAGTCTGCAGGATGCCGAGCTGGCACCATAGTGCACAGAAAGAACCCGATGCTTACAGAGACGGGACTGTGACCAACAGTCCAAAGCTAATTGGCGTTTATAATGATGGCGCCGAGCCCTTGCTGCGAGGCTGCGCTCTCTTTGGCGTTATGAGAGAAAGGTTACATCATAGTCGGGATAAGAAGAGCACATATTTACATAATACATTAAGGTGTACAAAGCAAGCTTTTTTCTTCCAACAACCACGTGAATGAATAGCATCCCCATTTAACAGATAAAGAAATGGAATCTCAGAGAGCTTAAGTGATTGCCCAAGGCCACACAGCCAGTAAGTGTCAGAGCCAGGACCAGAGTCTAGATTGTAGTGCTGCTGGTGCTGAGAATTTTTTTAAAGTCCTAATTATTTGGTAATTTATAGTCTGTATATGGCTTATACACAAAGTCAATGTCGGCCAGGATTATATTAACCTGAACACTCTATTTCCTGGCCCTACAGAAAGAACAGTTATTTATTGCAACACAGTCCTGGATGCTCTAGAAATACAGTGAAACTTGTTTTTTATCATTCCTGATATTTGCCGAACCTCAGCATTCAAATCCAGCTGTGTTAGCTAAGAGCCCCCAAAGCTGCTGGTCTTGCACTTAAGGTTTTTATGAATAAAAGGTTTTCATTTCTCAATTTCTTGAAAAGCAATATAAGCAAGTTTCACATAAGTAGGTTATTATCACAACTCAAATGCAATCTTCATTGAATGTCACACTAGAACAAGACTTGAAAAATTATTTTTCGGTACAATAAACAAAGCATTTACACATAAATTATTTTATAATATTCAAGGAAAAAAATCAAACAAACAGAAAGTAGTCTTCTCTGGATCTAAGCAACACCCAGGAATTGACTACAAAGGAGTTAGTGATTGAACTATCCAGTAAGAGTGGACATGATGCAAACTATAGGGAAGAGATTATAATAATTTGGGGTATGGTTTGGCACTTTGGTTTATATTTATTGGGAAAGAAGTTTTGTTGTAGCTATTTCTCATCATTCCTTCATTACAGAAGTCACGAAAAATAGCCATTGGGGACCAAGCTTAGTGAGGTTGGCAAATGAGCAGGGTCTTGTTGAGGCATCTCCTCCTAGCTCATCATTTTCATTCTGGTACAGATTGCTTATGACTGAGATCCAGCCGACCATGGGCACCACCTGTCCCTGTAAGAAGGAAATGTAGGGTTTCTGTTTTTATGAGATACTATGAACACTTGTCTAATAGGAGACAGGTAAAGCTCAGCTATTAACTGACATCCTTTTGTCAATTTAACTAAGAAGCTAAGGACCGAAGGGAGCCATGGTGACCAAGTATTCTCTTCTGTTCTGCATTTCTTGTAGATCCTGGGTAAGGCTTATGATAGGCAGGCTGAAGAAAGCCTTCACTGCCGACACTTGTACCATGCTTCGTAAGCCAGAAAATGACAAGGCGGCAGTGTCCACAGGGACCACCGTGGTGACCTCCAGATAAATGAATAAAACAATGCAATCTTCTTGCCCTTTGTGGGAAAGACTTAGGTGAAAGAAAGAATAGGAATTCTATACGAGGGTATCTCATACATCCCTTTTGTATTGTTCTATTGAATGTCACATGAAGCTTTACAAAGAACTGACCAAATGTGGAGCTTCTGGAAGGAGTTTACAGGTGAATGGGGAGGCAGGGCTAGGACCAGTGATTGGGCCTGTGATGTCATAGTTATAGAGAGCTTCCAGATGAGGAAGTGTGTAGGTTTCAGCGTATATCCGCTTCCGTGCATATATACATGTGTCTGTCTATATCTGTATCATAAATATCCAGGTAAGCACGTGGAGACATGTTTACCTAATACAAGTACACCTGTACAGTATATATGCTAATGTTAAAGACTCCTTCAAAAGGATGTGAAAACTTCTAGCTTTGGGGGACACAAAAGCAAACACAGGTACCTGCTATCACTTCATTAGCTTCTGTAAATATTTTAATGTATTAATATCTACAACTACAAATGAATGGGCTAGGCAATGTGGTGCCAGAGAAAGAACAGTGGGTTTGAAATCTGAAGATATAGGTTCAAATTCTGGCTTAGCTACTTTCTACATGTGTGACCAGAGACTTCTTATCTCGGGGCCTCAGTTTCCTCATCTCTAAAATGGGTGGATTGGATTAGATGGTCTTCCACAGCCTTTCCTTCTCTAAATCTATGATGTTATGACGCAGGATCCTGCAAAATGAAATGTGAATCCATGAACAGACCTTTCCTTTACAGATCATTCTTCAACACTTCGTTATCAATGGACACTGATACCCGTTGTTGAAACATATGGGAGGATATAAAAGTGATTGGTGTGGATTATACTTATTTGTGTCAGGAAGGTGATAGAATTTGTTATTCAGTTTTAGAGGAGGGAAGAGATGAGTGTTTTAGGAGAGGAGAGTTGGAATGCCTTGTGAGCTGTACTTTGTGTGTGCTTAGACAAGTGAGAAGGTTGAGCAGAAGTGGAGACCAAGGGAATGTTGCTTGGCTAGAGTGGAAGTTAGGTGCAGGGGAGCCAGGAGAAAAGATGCCAAGAAGCTAGATGGTGGAAGGCCATGGAGTACCATGGGTTGACATTCGTTTTTTTCAAAAAGTTATTGATGGAGATTTGAAGAGGGCGATGCATGTGATTAAAATGGCACTTGATTTTGGGTGCTATTTCAGAAGAAAAGTGGCAGAAGGTGAGGAGAAAATTGTAATCATCTGAGTCGGTTTTGACCTGAGTTTTCACATGGACAGAGATCATTGCAAAGAGAATGGAAAAGAGTGGATTTATAGGCAGTGAAATGGTGTGATATGGCCACCAGAAGAGCTAATGTCGATCTTGGGCTTCACTAAAAGGGACATAGAGAGAGCTGAAGAGAGAAAGAGAGAAGAAATGGTTCTGCTGTCCTCCATCCTTGTCAGACTTCCTCCGGAGCATCATCTTCAGTCCTGGGCTCCATGGTTGAAGGCCCTGTGGAGGTTCAATCTTGAGAAGAGAAGAAGACTCAGGAGGCCGTAACAGCTTCCTTCAGGAGTTTGAAGAATTATCCGTGAAGGAGGGATTAGATCTGTTCTGTTTTACCCCAGAGGGCAGAACCAGAAACAACAGAAGAAGAGGCAGTGAGGTCAGTTTAGGCTTCAGGATGTCCAAAAGTGGAATTGGCTGCCCCAGGAGGCAGTGGGTTCCTGCTCCTTGGAGGTCTTTGGGTAGAGGCTGGATGGCTGCTTGTTGGTTATGGGAGAGTGGATATTCCTTTTGTCAGTGAGTCAGATTAGAGGAACATCTCTTCAGCTGTTAGCTTCTGTGATTCTGTGAGTCTTGGCTGACTAACTGCTCCCTAACAGTAAGCTTCCTTCAATTGCTTTAGGGCAGGAGTGGGGAACCTGTGGCCTCAAGGCCACATGTGGCCCTCTAGGTCCTCAAGTGCAGCCCTTTGATCCAAGCTTCACAGAACAAATTCCCTTCATAAAAAGATTTGTTCTGTAAAACAAGTCAAAAGGCCACACCCAAGAACCTAGAAGGCCACGAGTAGCCTCCAGGCCAAAGGTTCCCCCCACTCCTGCTTTACAGAGTGTCCACGCAGCACAGAGCCTTCCACTATGCCTACCACAGGGCCCTGCACCTGGCTAAGGGCTCACTAACTGCATGTTGGATGGAATCCTTAACTTTTCACTCCTCAGCTCCTTTTCTTCGTTGTCTTTTATATCATCTCACACCACTAGTCCTGGGGCACATTACACATGAGGGATCCCCCAAAGAGCTGGTAGTTTACAATTAACACAACATTTCTCCCCAGCTCCCCAAATGTGAACAGATACACAAATCGTTCATCGGGTTGTTGATAGTATTTCCTAGTGTTTTTCCCATATGTCACAACTTTATATTACTATAACTGCAGAAGAGAAATGGAGATTTTAAGAGGCCAGAGTAGAGGTGGAGAAATAGCACAGGAAATATGCCCTTTGTGTTTGTGAAACTATAGAATTATTTATTTTTTTGCAAGGGGGAAGGCAGGGCAATTGGGATTAAGTGACTTGCCCAAGGTCACGTAGCAAGTAAGCGTGTCAAGTGTCTGAGGCTGGACTTGAACTCAGGTCCTCCTGACTCCAGGGCCAGTACTCTACTGTACCACATAGCTGCCCTGAAACTATAGAATTATTACAAAATATTTTAACTATGGGAATGGCAGGAAGCAGGGCTGAGCATAGCATAGTGCAAAGAATGCTAGATTTGGGGTCATAGAACCTGGATTTGAACCACAACTTTGCCACTTACCCTAGATGGCAAGTGAAATGAACCTCTCTGGGACTCAATTTCCCAATCTGCTAATCTGTAAAATGAAGGACCTGAACTAGATGGCTTCTGAGATTCCTTCTAGTTCTAAGTCTCTGATCCTATGATCTGGGAGTTAGAAAAAGAGGGTAGGACTTGAGATATGGATGAAGAAAACCTGGTGAGAATTTGTGACTACAAGGGGAAGAGGACAGGGAAAGAGAAGATGAGAAAAAAGGGAGAGGAATAATTATGTTATAGTATGCTACGGTATGTATTTATACATATTTGATGCAATTAATACAAATAGTTTTGTACTTTTATATTTTAGCAAATTCATAGCAATAGCCTTGCCTTTAGTGAAATGATGAACCATTTAGATGTCAGAATTGATAGATGAATAATTTTTTTTCCATTTTCCTGCTGAGAAATTTGCTTTCTTAGAAAGATTTAAATAATTGATCCTTTAAAAAACGTTTTAAGAGCATTTCATTGTAATATTAGAATGAATTTAATTAAAATTGTCTAAAAATCTCTGTCAAGCCTGAAACCCCATTTATGTCACGAAAACAGTCCCATTCTTAATTAGAAGTAGGGCTATTTGCAGAGTATATAGTATTTTTCATTGATCCAATTAAAATTCTAAGAAGCGAATTGTGGATTATGGCTTTAGATATAAAGTTTATTCTCAATGAATTAATTCATAAAATTATGGTTAATTTTGCTGAAATGGATTATTGTCATTATCATTTTTAGCGATAATATGAGTTCATTGAAAGGAAAGCAGGAAAAAATCATATTTCAAAAAGCCAATATTTAAATATAGATTTAAGTTAGAACTCAAAATGCTTCCTAACTAGAATGTGTGTATTGGTGGGTGACATTACAGGTATCTTGACTTTGAGAATTTACCCTCATGTAGTCCAGCGGGTAAGGGCTTGGGGATGCCTACTTCAATAGTCACAACTTTCAGATATTCTTTTTTTTTAATTTTTTTATTGTCATAATCAAGCTTTACTTTTTAAAATATGTTTAGTTTTCAGCATTGATTTTCACAGGAGTTTGAATTACAAATTTTCTCCCCATTTCCACCCCCCCACTCCAAGAT
>CM053623.1:236765415-236787846 GCA_028646595.1 Phalanger gymnotis
CCTTATTAAATCCCTTATAATTGGTCTTTCATGTTTACCTTCTTATATTTCTCCTGATTCTTGTAAGCCAAATTTTTGATCAGTTCTGGCCTTTTCCTCAAGAATAGCTGAAAGTAATAAGATGAACAGGCAGTGGGGCATAGAGATTTATCTTGCCCTACAAGAAAGTAAGGGAAAGGGGGATGGGAGGGGAATGGGGGGACAGAGGGGAGGGCAGACTGGGGAACAGGGCAGCCAGAGTGTACTCCATCTTGGAGTGTGTGGGGGGTGGAAATGGGGAGAAAATCTGTAATTCAAATGCATGTGAAAATCAATGCTGAAAACTAAACATATTAAAAATAAATTAAAAAAAAGAAAATAAAATAAAAAGAATAGCTGAAAGTGATTTAGTTCATTAAATGTCCATTTTTTCCCTTGTAGGATTAAACTCAGCTTTGCTGGGTAGATTATTCTTGGTTGGAAGGAAACCTATTTCTTTTGCTCTTTGGAATATCATATTCCACACCTTTTGGTCTTTTAATGTAGAAGCTGCCAAATCTTATGGTGTCCTGACTGTGGCTTCACATATTTGAATTGTTTCTTTCTAGTTGCTTGTAGTATTTTCTCCTTGACCTGGGAGCTATGAATCTTACCTATAATGTTCTTCTGAGTTTTCATTTTGGGATTTCTTTCAGGTGGCATTCAGTTTCAATTTCTATTTTGCCCTCTAGTTCCAGAACTTTAGGGCAGTTTTCCTTAATAATTTCTTGAAGCATAGTGTCTAGACTCATTTTTTTGGTCATAACTTTCAGGTAGTCTGACAATTCTTATATTATCTCTCCTCATTCTGTTTTCCAGATCAGTTGTTTTTCTAAGGAGATATTTCATATTCTTTTCTATTTTTTTCTTTTGATTTTGTTTTATTATTTCTTGATGTCTAATGAAGTCATTAGCTTCCCCTAGTCCAATTCCATGTTTTTTTTTAAATTTATTATTTTTATTTTTAGTTTACAGCACTCAGTTCCACAGGTTTTTGAGTTCCAAATTTTCTCTCCCTCCCTCTCCTCCCTACTCCCCTCCAAGCTGGCATGTAAACTGATATAGGTTTGTTTCAACAATTCAGTTAGCAGCTGTTGTGCGGGTGAAAGACCAACACAAGCCAAACAACAAGAACGCTGCCAGCACAAGTTCTTTTGATCTGCTTTACTAAGGAAAGTAATGTTAGGGGCTTAACAATCTTGCTTTAATCCAACATTTACATATAAACTCACTTAGTTGAGGGGAAGAAGCCAGCACCCTGAACTTCAGAGCAAATACAAACAAATTACAAACATACATTATAGACCAAATACAATTCATAGTTACCAAGAAACCATCAACATCTGAGTTCAGGAGCCGGAGAGCTCATAAAAACGGCTGGCCCAGAGTCATGCGCCACTCCTCCTGTGGCTCAGAGCCCCAAGGGAGAACGCCAGTCTCTGGGTATATATATATATATCTTGTTCAGGGTCAAAGGTGAGTCACACATGCAACTCACCCATGTGACCTAAAATCGTCACAAACAGGCGACTTAAACCCAGATGGCTAAAAGCCTCTGATGTCACAAACATGTCACTCAAACCCATGTAAACTAGGCTTTCCCTTGAGGCAAGGAGATTGTCGAGGACTCCTAATTTAATCAAGGAAACAAAGGCTAAACTCTTCAAGGGAGCTCAATTGAATAAGTGCTAAAAGCCCATCTTAATTACTAATATAAGGTTCTACATATACCTTCACATTGAACATATTAACATAATAGTCCAGTTGTAAAGAAGAATTATAACCAATGGAATGAATCATGAGAAATAAGAAATGAAACCAAAAAAGAAGGAAAAAAGAGAAAGAGCAAATAATCTGCCTCAATCACATTCAGACTCCACAATTCTTTCTCTGGATGCAGAGCTTTTTCCATCATGAGTCTCTTGGGGCTGTCTTTGAACCTCACATTGATGAGAAGAGCCAAGTCTATCAAAGTTAGTCCTTATAGATACCATGTGTCGGTAATTGTGTATAATGTTCTTCTGGTTCTGCGCCCCTCACTCAGCATCAGTTTATATATGTCTTTCCAGGTTATAATGAAGTCGGTCTGCTCCTCATTTCTTATAGCACAATAGTATTCCATTACATTCATATACCACAACTTGTTCAGCCTTTCCCCAATTGATGGGCATCCCCTTGATTTCCAATTCTTTCCCACCACAAAAAGAGATGCTGTAAATATTTTTGAACAGAGAGGTCGTTTTCCCACTTGTGTGATCTTTTTGGGATACAGCCTAGAAGTTGTATTTTTGGGTCAAAGGGTATATGCACTTTTTTTAGCCCTTTGGGCATAGTTCCAAATTGCTCTCCAGAATGGCTGGATCAGTTCACAACTCCACCAACAATGTAACAATGTTCCAATTTTCTCACATCCTCTCCAGCATTTATCATTTTCCTGTTTTGTCATGTTAGCCACTCTGACAGGGGAGATGTGGTACCTAAGAGTTGTTTTGATTTGCATTTCTCTAATCAATAGTGATTTAGAGCATTTTTTCATATGACTATAGATATCTTTAATTTCTTCTTCTGAAAACTGCTTGTTCATATATTTTGACCATTTCTCAATTGGGAATGACTTGTATTCCTATAAATTTGACTCAGTTCCCTGTTTATTTTAGATATGAGGTCTTTATCAGAGAAGCTGGTTTGTAAAGATTCTTTCCCAGTTTTCTGCTTCCCTCCTAATCTTAGTTGCATTGGCTTTGTTTGTACAAAAACTTTTCAATTTAACATAATCAAAATTATCCATTTTGCATTTTGTAATGCTCTCTATCTCATTTGGTCATGAATTCTTCCTTTTTCCATAGATCTGATAGGTAAACTATTCCTTGCTCTCCCAAACTGCTTGTAGTATCAGCCTTTATTCCTAAATCATGAACCAGTTTTGACTTTATTTTGGTATACAGTGTAAGATATTGGCCCATGCTCAGTTTCTGCCGTACTGTTTTCCAGTTTTCCCCAGCAGTTTTTGTGAGATAGTGAATTCTTAACCCAGAAGCTGGACTCTTTGGGTTTCAATTCTACATTTTAATGAGTTATTTTCTTCAGTAAGTTTTTGGATCTTTTTATCCAAGTGGTTGACTTTCTTTTCATAATTTTGTTGTTTTTCTTGCATTACTCTTATTTCTTTCCCTCAACCTCTGTTATTTGAGTTTTAAAGTCCTTTTTAAGCTCTTCCATGAACACTTTTTGGACATGTGACCATTTCACATTTTTCTTTGAAGTTTTACAGGAAGCTGTTTTGTCTTCTTCTGAATTTGAACCCTGATCTTCTCTATTATCATAGTAGCTATCTATAGTTGGGTTCTTTCTCTGTTGTTTACTCATTTTTAATGGCCTATTTCTTGGCTGTTAACCTTATGTCAGGGTCAGCCTCCGCTCTTGGGTGTGGGGGATAATGTCTCAGGCATCACAGTTTTCTTACTGTCGTTTTCTGAGATCTGGGGCCTTTGACCTCTTGGTTCTTCCAGTGTGTTAAAATCCAAGGCCAGATGCAGTCATTCCCCCTCCAGCTCACTCCTTGGTCCATGAATGACCTCAGGTACCCTTCACCATCCCTGAGCTTTGACCAGAGCCTCCAGCACCACCGCCACTCTGAGGCTGCATCAGTTGGTCCCTCTGTCTTGGAAGCAAACCAGGGACCCCACTCTTCTGCCAGTGACCACAGCCAGCAGGGCCCCACCCTTCTGTGATTGCACTTAATGTGTGTGCTCACTCCCTCTCTCTCACAGCCACAGTCTGAGACTCTGTCTGGTCATTGCACTTGGGTTCCCCTCTAAGCTCCCCTTGCTTGGCTGCCCAACCCCCACAGGTCTGTGGGGCCGGGGCTGCTGCCCCCAGCCCCCTCCCCTCCTGGGGTTTGTTGTTTGTTGTCTCTGCAGTATCTGCCCAGGAGTGTCTGCCCCTCACTCTGGCCAACCCCTGCCCCCCAGGTCTGAGCCTTCCTAACATCCTCCCAAATTGTCTTAGGCTGGACAACTGCTTCATCCAACTTTCAATGACTTCTGGATCTGCTGTCTTCCCACAATTCCCTTCCACCGCATCTGTTCTTTAAACCCTCTTGCCCACACTCCTCTCCTTCCCTGACTCTGAGAGTGTTTCTCACTGCCCCGCGCCCTTGCCTTGGCTTTCCCTGTGTTTTATGGCCGTCTCAGGGGCCTACAAAAATCCTATCTTCCTCAGTAGCCTTTTCAGATGGTGCTGCCTTTTTCTGCCATCCTTTATCACCAGGAAATTTCACACCAAGTTCTTCTCTAATTGTCGATTTGGGTAATTTTGTCTCTGCGTCCAGACTGTAGTGCCTTGAGGATAAGGGCCAAGTCTGACACTTCCTTCACTTCCCTCGCTGCACCCCATAGAGTGCCAGGCACAAAATACGTGCTTGACAATTGACATTATAGAAAGGGTGATGTGCCTGTTTAAGAGCTTAGAGATCTTTAGTCTCTGAAAGAATTCCAAAAGCATTTCATCTGCATGTTTTGTCCATTTCCCATCAGAGATTTTTTTTTCCAAAAGGAAGGTATTTTATTTTTCTCTTTTCTCAGATGATCACACAGATGTGAGTTCTCCTTGATTTAGAAGTTTCCTCCAACCCCATAGATCACAACCCATCCACGTTTGCCCCCCCCCCCAGTGTGGCAAGACTGATGGAGTCCTGGACTAGGAGCTGGGATGACCCCCACTGGGGAAATCGCTGCATTTCTCTGGGCCTCTATTTCCTCATGTGGAAAATGAGGGTACTGAGGGACTAGCGAGTCCATTGAAGAACTCAGTGGCCTCTAATGGCCCACTCGACATCTATTGTCCTATGATCACATGCTGCTTTTATCTGGGCACTCCTATAAATTTGCCTTAGAGGGTCCATGCTAAGTGTGGAGACCACCTTCACTTCCTTCTTAAATCTGGTGAGTACCAGTGATGGCTGTCCTGTTATTCCTTGTCCTTATTACATTACCAGCCCTCTTCTCTTCCTCTCATAGAATTTCTTTTTTTCATATAATTTCTTGATGACATCTTGTACGCCATTTCCTCTTTGGAGTATCTCACTAGTTGTGGTGTTCTTATCAAATGGCCTAAAAATTCCTGTTTTTTCCTTTATGGCATATGGAACTTATAATGTTATAATAAAATTTCTTTTAAATACAAATAGATATAATTATGGGGGTAGGAGGACTAACGTTATCCCTTATTGGCCAGAAATCCATTTGGATAATTTTCAAACCCTGTTTTCTATATTTCCATATATTCTATTTTGTTTTACAAGGATGAGACATGTTTCAAATTCTGAGGCTATAGAAGCATTGATGGGAATACAGGTAAGAATAGAAAACTAGGGTGAATTCTTGAATCCATCTGAGCTTGTTAGTGATCACTAAGAGGCATTAAACTCTTAGTATTCATTGCTAGCCATTGGCAGGTGGTGATAGTGTCAGTGGACCTGGTGAGGTTTCAGCAGCATTTTTCAGTGTGATTAACTAAGAAATGTAACATTTGTGTTAAATCATCCTTCCTTTTCACCAAAATAATTAGGTATCTTTCATTGACAGAAAGTGCTTCCAAGACAGAATTGAGACCAGAGCAGAGCTATTGTATCCATATGCCGAGCAGAAGTGCAGTGTCCCAGGAAACACTACCACTCAAAATAAACGCTTGGAAATCAGCAGAAGTAAGTCTTGAGACAAACCCATAGAGAATTGTCTGCTGAGGAATAAACTGTAGTTGCTGGAAAACGAACACTTTTCCATCTTCATCTGGGATCATAGGGTTGGAGTGGGAAGAACCTTGGAGGCCATTGAATGCAGCCCTTTCATTTTGCGTCTGAGGTATGGAGGGGCCACCCAGGGTCATCCAGCTGGTGAATGTCTAGATCTTTTCCACTCCCAGCTTCACTTATTTTAACCTGTTGTTGGAGTGCTGAAAATGTAAGTGAGACACCTTTGCAAATTCCATTTTCCAAGTAAAGGAAATGGTGCTTGGAATGGTTAATTTTTCCCCAGAAACTGAAATTTATATTATATAATTTAACTATAGAAAGAGTTTAGTTGTCTTTTCCTTTGATCTCTAAAAGAGATTGGACTCTGATTTGCCATGTCTATGCAGAAATCCCTAGAAAATAGGACTCTTCAAAGTAGTTTGAAATCTGAAGACAGAAAAACAATTCTACTGAGAAAAAAAGGAGTCACCTGAAGAGGTCATTGTAGATGTACAGGAAACTCACTGACCAATTTAGATTTTAAAAAGGTCTGGGCAGAAGAAGGAAGCGAGAACTTATAATGGAGAATGAGTTCAAAGCAGGAAGGATGTTTCTGGTAACATAGACACAGGTAGCCCTGGAACCCAGAAGGAGTGAGTCTGGTGGGGCCAAAAGATTGTTTGCTTTAATCTCTCGAAGGGAAAAGCATGGGGTCAGGTCGGGTGGATCAAGGGAGGGCTGGGGCAGCCTCTTGGGAGAGGGATAATGGAAGCAGAGAAAAGGCACACCTCAAAACTCTTATATTTATACTATTTTCTCTGTCCAGCAGAGGGGTCCTTGGATTAAATAGGACAGGACCAACATGGCTCATAGGGAGTTACTGCTCAGTATTAAGTAAGGAGATGATAAGAGAGGACCAAGCTACTCGGGCTCAGGTGAACTAGAGCCCAGGTTGCAAAGGAAAGTGGTGCATGTGATTGCTGAGCCTGTCTGTGGACTCTGAAAGATGACGGGGAAGAGACATGGTATCACCAAGTGGCCAATGATCCTGTTTTCAAATAAGGGAAGAGGGTGGAGTCTACCTGCTCTAGACTAGTGAACTTGCCTTCAGTTCCAAGAAAACTTCTGGAATCCCTTCTGAATCCTGGGCAAGTCACCTTATATCCCTTTTAAGGGGACGGATGGTGGAGGAAGAAATGGTGATCAAAGAGTCTGCATGGCTTCTTCAAAACTGCTTATGCCCAATGAACCTTGCTTCCTTTTTGGATGGGGTTACTAGACTGGTAGATGAGAGGAGTACTCTAGAAGTAGCTTACATAGAATTTCATGACAAAGTCTTTCATACTGTTATGAAAGATATGGAGAGATACAGACTAGGTGATAGTACAGGTAGGTGGATTCGGGGCTGGCTGACTGGCTTGCTGTTAGCTTTGGAAGGAGGTTTCTAGGTGGAATACTCCTGGAATTTGGCCTTAGTCTTGTAATCTGCAATGTTCTTATCAACAACTTGGATAAAAGCATTGCTAACATGCTTATCAAATTTGAAGCCGACACAAAGCCAGGAGGGAGCACCAACAAGGTAGAAGTCTGGCAGGATCCAAAAAAGATGGAGACAGGCTCCTCTGCCAAAGGGAATCCAGCAGCTTGATTTTTTATAGGGATAAATACTGAGTATTACATTTGGGTTAAAAATCAACCTTCCAAATGCCTTTTGGTGTTTGCTTATACCAAAGACAATGGTGGTATGATCTATAGTACTACATCTGAAAAAGGTCTGGGGATTGTAGTGGCCTTCAAGCTCAAGATAAATCTGTTATGTAATTTGGAAATCCCAAAAGTTAATGCCCTCATATTCTGATGGTATTAAGGGAGGCCTAGAACCTAGGCCTAGGGAGCTGAGAATCCTGCTGTATATTGTCCTGGATAGGCCAAATCTGGGGACTGTATTCAGTTCTCTTTGTCACATTTGAGGAAGGACCTCAGTGTGCAAGAGAACATCCAGGGAAGGGTGATGGAGGTGGTGAAAAGCCTGGAAATTTGGCCACATGAAGTTAGTTTGAAGAACCCAGGTTGTTTAGCTTGGAGAAGAGAAAATTTAGGGGACCCATTGCTTAGTGTCTTAGAGCAGTAGAAAGGTTATCACGAGGAAGAAGGATTGAAGTTGTTCTTGGCGGAATGGGGAGCAGCATGAAAAAGCCTCAAAAGGCAAATTTCGGATGCGTATAAGGAAGATGCTTCTGGCCCCCTTAGCAGCATTCTAAAGAGTGGTGGGTGGCCTTGGGGGCAGCGAGTTCTCCTTTTCCTGAGCACTCAAAGCAGAGGCTTCCCAGTGGGGTCCAGGCCACCAGAGCTTGTGTTCTACTGGCATTGCTTTGGAGAATCCAGGGTTGCTGCTACACTCCCACGAGCATTAGATTAGCACCTTGGTGCAGAAAGCAGATTCATGATCCTGAAATTTCAAACCTTGGCAATGTAAATGCTCAGTCTCTTTTTCTGGTGGAAACATAGCTCAGCTTTCTTATTGTTGGGATAATGAGTTCTCCTTGGGAATGACGTCTCCCACGAGCCTGTGCAAAGCTTGGCAGGTGATGGTGCTCCCCTAGCCCAGACTCTGGTGGCATGGGGTCACTTGTAGAGGGTGTGGATGGAAGCTGAGTGACAGCACTTGGGGAAGGGATGGTACCCTAGAAGGTTCAAGCAGGGTAATAGGGTAGCAAGAAGGAAAAGGGGTGCGGAGCCCAAAAGCTGCCCCACAGCTCCTGTAACTCCCCAAAGGAGGCTTTCTTCCTTTTTTTCTGGGAAGCCATGGCTACAGGCATTCTTCTGGCTGTCCTGTCCTGAGAAGCTGTTTGCAGCTAGTACTTTAGAGAGCTAATGCTGTGGTGGAATGAATATCTTTCAGACCTTGAAGATCCATCAAATGAGATTATATTTGTAATATATACAGTATATTATAATCTAATGTAATATACAACATACATAGATAATATAAATAATAACCCAGTGCTTGGCACATAGCAGGCATTTTATAAATGCTCATTCCCTTCCTGGGTTTGGTCACTGGGCAGATTGCTGACATCCCTTCTCTCCTCCCTCCCCTGCCACCTTTTGAGCAGTTGGGGGGATACAGATACAGAGAGAAGGGATTTACGAAACACGTTTTTGCTGTTCTTCTGGATTCCAGTGCTGGGCCAGTGCCAGTATGAGAGGCCAAGGACTCACCACATACATTCTCTAGAAGTTTGGGAGGTTATATAGTTTGGGAAATGTATATTTCCTACTATATACCTTGTATTCTATTTTAAGTAAATGTTCCTTTGCACTGGTATGGTGACTTATGGTTAATTCTGTTGGTTTAGGAGAGGTTCAAAGAAAAAGAAGGGCTTGTGAGCAGCAGTGGAATAAACAGAGACATAAACAGGCTCTAGGAATTTGGAGACCCGGGCTGGACTAGGAGATAGCGAGCTAGCCTTGGAATTGGAAAGACCTGGGTTCAAGATCTGCTTCTGGTACATACCAGCTCCTCCGTGACCCTCAGCAAATGACAGCTTTTCCATGTGGGTGCCTCTCTATTAGTTATAGGAAGTTATAGAAGATATAAATATAAAGATATAGAAGAAGTTATAGAAAAATGGTCAGCCTGCCTCAGTTAAAAGGCAGTGTTCCAAAACGCACTGGGCGTTCCTCAGAGAGCTAAATCACAAGTCCAGGCCAAAAAAATGTATTTTCTACAGTGTGAAATTGTGCATTTGACACTTTTAATTTTTCCTTCACAGCATAAAGGGCTTCCACATTATTCTAACTTTTGAAAAACTTTCTATTTAAGGAACTTAGGTAATTGGAATTAAAATCTCAAGATACTTTCTTCACCTTCTGATTGAGGTGAATGCTGCTCATTTTACAATGTTAGCAGATTTCCAAGTAACTGGTGGGGGTCACAGAACAAAGATGAACATGAGCTGAGAAATGTGATTTGATGGAGATCATCCAAAAACGGAGTTCTCTGTATTTAGTGAGTCTCATTCCCTGTAATAGTATAAATTTGATCCTATGAACAATGATTATTTGATGTTGCTTTGATAATGTAATTACCCCCTAAACGTGTTATTCAGCTTAAATGATAGACCAGCAGCTCAAGATAGAAAGGGAAGAAGTTAAGTTATCCATATAGATTGGTAAGCTTGATTCTAGGAAAAATTCTGGAATGTGTTATTAAAATTCTGATTTTCAAGTGCTTAGAAAGGGAGTGGTGATCCCAGGAGCCATTATGGAGTGATGAAGAACAAGCCATACTCTTTTAAACTGGATAATTGGAAGAAAGGGATGCAATAGACATAATATATTTTAATTTTAGCAAGTCATTTGACTATGTCTCTCATTCTATGGTTGCGGACAAGGTGGAAATATGTGGGCTACAAGATGTTACAGTTGGTAGCTTTAGAACTGTTAGAATGCCTAAGCTCCAAGATGACCAGCTAATGGATCAGTGTCAGTCTGAAGAATGTCTATAGTGGTGTAGCAGTGGAGAATATCCTTCCCTATTCTGTTCGATATTTTTATTTATGGCTGAGATGAGACATACTTATCCAGTTTGAAGATGATATGATTACATCACATGATGACATGAAAATGACTGTACTGTATGAATACCTAGCTTGGCTCCAGGACAGAAGAGGAAGAGGAGGAGACTCTGCTAGCACATGGTTATCCATCTTGCCCACTGGGCAGCTCATCCTTGACTTCTTTGTCCAGCCCATGCCACTTCTCTAATCACTCCTTGAGTTCTGTCATGTCTCCCATCTCTTTCCTCCTCTTGGTTCCTGCCGCAGCCAGCTTTGCTCAGTCAGTCCCTCACCTTGCCATGTAGACCATCTTCTTGCATCTAGTCTATACCCCCTCCAATTCATCTTTCATGGGCTACCCAACTCATCTTCCTAACACACTGCTCCAATCATGTCATGCTTCTACTTGTGGCTCTGTTGTCTGCAAGATAAAATATAAGTTCCTGATCTGGGGGTTTGAGGCCTTTAGCAATCTGGTGCCAAACTGTCCAATCTTATCTCATCCTGTTCCTTTTCACATACTCTGTTTTCTAGCCAGAGTGGTCTGTTCTGTTTCTTGATCTTGCCCGGGCCTCTTCTATCTCTGTGTCTTTGCTCAAACCATCCTAGAATAGTCTCTCCCTTCCTCGTCCTCCATTTCAGATTGTGAAGGGCTTTAAAAAGAGGCATTTATATAATATCCTAGAGGTAATAGGGAACTACCAGAGTCTATTGAGTAGCAGAGTGATGTAGTTAGACCTGCCCTTATGGAAAGATTACTTTGGCAGATGTATGGAGGACAAATTGGAGAAGGGAGAGACTTTGAGGCTGGGGAGACTTTGCAACAGTTTTGGCAAGAGGTGATGAGGTTCTGGGCTAAGGTAGTGACTGCATTATGGGAGACAAGGGGCCAGATACAAGATGTATTAGGCGGGAGAGTAGAAATGGCAAGATTTAGCAACTGATAGGGATAGCTAAGTGGCGCGATGGATAGAAGGCTGGGCCTGGAGTCAGGAAGACTCATCTTTCTGAGTTCAAATCTGGCCTCTGGGTAAGTCATTCCACCCTCTTTGTCTCAGTTTCCTCATCTGTAAAATGAGCCGGAGAAGGAAATGACAAACCACTCCAGAATCTTTGCCAAGAAAACCCCAAATGGGGTCACAAAAGAGTTGGACACAACTGAAAAATGACTGAATAACAATGACAACAACAAAGGAGACGTGGAATGAGGGGAAAAGAGGATCTGATGATAATACTGAGGTTATGAACCCAGGAAACTGGAAGGTGGTGGTACCTTCAGCAGAAATAGGGAGCTTTGGAAGAGAAGTGAGTTTTGGGGAAAAGATAATGAGTTCTATTTTGGCCATGTATTTGATGGATCTCTGGGACATCCAGTTTGAAGTGTCCAATAGATATTTGATGATGTGAGAAAGAAACTCAGAGGAGATGTTGGAGCTGAATACACACACACATATGTATGTATATGTATATATATATATATGTACATATATGTAATTCCTTATATTTATATTTAAGGAATGCATATGGAGGAGAGTAGACCCTTGGGGCACACCCACAGTTAGGGTACATAACATATAAGATGAATCAGAAAAGGAAAATGAGAAAGCAGAAGGAGGAGCAGAAGAGCACAGTGCCACGAAAATCCAGAGGAAAGAGTATTCATGAGGGGAGAATGATTAGCAGTATCCAACGCCCCAGAGAGATGGAGAATGAGACAAGACTGTGAGATGTGGTAATCAGAGATCATCAGTGATGTTGAAGAGAGCTGTTTAGATCGGAAGCCAGTCTGCAGAGAGCTCAGGAGCCAGCGAGGGGAGGAAGTGCAAGCAGAGAGGATAAGCAGCCTGTTCTAGAAGTTTGGCTGAGAAAAGGAGGAGAAATGGAGGATGACAGCTTAAGGGGAAGGTCTAGTGTTTTTAAGCATGTGGGAATTCCTTTCCCCTTCCTAGCACTAATCACTCCTTGCCAAAAGCTTTACATGCTTGAAAGCAATAAAAAAGAAATCAGGAGATTGGAGAGGATGAAGACGGGAGGAGGGTATGATGGAGGAAGTAATATGTTGGTGACTACGAGAAGTGATGGGCACAAGAGTGTATGTAGAAGAGTTGACTTTGGTGTGGAGAAGGGTCACCTCAGCAGAGAGCAAAGGAAGAGAGAGGGGAAGATGTCATTCTGAAATGGAAAGGAGCTCATGTTGAATGACCTTAATGATCTCAGTGAAGTAAGAGATGAGGTCCTCAGCAGAGGGGTTGAGCGTGGGAGGCTTGAGAGAAGAGAAGGTTTGGAATTGCTTCTGTGAGGGATGAGATAGGGAACCAGTCACCTGAGGCTGCAGGAAGTTATAGCTATGCTGGGTTGACTACAAGCTGATACTAGCCAACCTTGGCTGGGCCTTCACTGCAGCAAGGCAATTACATGTTGTACTCTGATCAGGACTAGGTTTTGGCATGGGGTGATTGGTGCTAGAAAGGGGAAAGAGATTCTGGAGTGGAGCTCAATGTGGAATTGAATTGGGAAAGTGAAGGGTTGTTGGAGAAAAAGTAAAGAGCAGGGGTAATGGCTTGGGAAGGTATGGAGGGTCATGGATATTGGAGGCCATGATGATGGGAAAGAAGATGTTTCTAGGAGGGTTAACATAGGATGAGGTGCAATGATCAGATGGATGAATGTCAGAATTTTTGATCATGGAAGTCAAATACTTGTGAGTAATGGTGAAGTCCAAAGTGTGCCATCCTTTTGTGTGGCCAAGGTAGGGTTGAGAAATAGGTAATCGGATCTGAGGAGGCTGAAAAATGAGAACCTAGGATATTTGAGGGAGCATCAGCATGAATGTGTAAGGCAGGAGGTGGGGAGAAAGCAGGGGTCCCATTCTTTCTCAGCAGGGAGAATGACCCGGTGGCAGAAGTTTGCCAATTTAGATCCCCTAGAAGGGAGCGAAAGTAAAGGTCCTCAACTTGACTACTTGGGTGAGGGCCAAGTGAGCTATGGAGAGTATTTACGATGAAAAATTTCCACAAGACCGAACCCCCATCCATCCAGGAGAGATAAAGGTCTTACCCTCAAGTTACATCATATTTTAACTTGTACTGTCGTTATTCGTGAACACACATCATGCTTCATTCCTCCGTTCCCCCAATAAATGCTACGTTCCCTGAGGTCCGAGACTACATTTGGCTTTATCTTTGTGCAGTGCTGTAGGTGGATTAGTTGAGCTGAATTCTGTCTGTCTCCAGAGGGGAGAACAAGGACCACAGAATAAAAGGTGAACAGAAGGAAAGACATTAACAATTCTCTTCCTTCCTCCCTCCTTACCCCACTCACAGAGCCATTGAACAGCTCCCAGAACTGCCTTGGGGGATTCGTGATTTCCCTGCCAAGCAGAGGTTCGAGTCCCATTTGTAGGGGATGTTTTAGAGAGTTTGGGGAAGTCAGGTGCTTAGTTTTTCAGGTCCCTCCTAATTCTTGGATTTATTGATTCTAGGAACACTTAAGTTCAGATTTTATCAGCCTCTTCTCATTTTGTAACAGTTTGTGCATGGATGAAATACAGCTTTAAAATGAATCGAGATAGTAATTAGACAATTTTTAAAAACATATTAATCTATGGTACTGTGAATGTAGAATTGTCTCACACAGCCATGCCCCTGACTCAGGCCCTCATGCCATCTAGCCTGGGCTGTTGGTCCTCTGGCAGCCAGGCCCTCCCTTCTTCCGTCTCTCCCCACACAGCTGCCAAGTGGACATCACCAAATGAAGCACAGTTCAGACCGAGTCTCACACTTGCTCAAGAAACCAGTTTTTTCCTCTTACGTCTAGAATAAATCCAGACTGCTCCGGTTGGTCTGGTTTGTCCTGCCTCACTAGGCTTTCTGCACCTTGCTCCCGTCCTACTCTGGCCACATTGGCCTTTAGGCCTCTCCTCAGGTGTGGTACTATGGGTCCCCATGGCTTTGCACAGGCTGTCCCCAGTCCCCCATGCCTGGGGTGCACTCGCTCCTCATCTCTGCTTACTAGAATCCCTGTTTTTTTCAAGGCTTAGCTCAGATTGGAAGGCGGAACTTAGCATCAGGAAGATCTGGGTTCAAATCCCACCTCAAGCACTAGCTGTGTGTTATGTAACTTCTCTTTGCCTCAGTTTTCTCATCTGTAAAATGAGGGTGTTTGTGTTTAAAAAAATTTATTTAGTATTTTATTTTTTCCCCAGTTACATGTAAAAAGTTTTTAACATTTGTTTTTAAAACTTTGAGGTCTGAATTCTCTTCCTTTCTCCCTCCTTACCCCCCTCATAGAGAAGGCAGACAATTTGATATAGGTTATACATGTGTAGTCATGCAAAGCACTTCCATATTAGTCATGTTATGAAAGAAAACACAGACCAAAAAAACCCTTAAGAAAAACAAAGATAGTGAAAAGTATTCTTCAATCTGTATTCAGACACCATCAGTTCTTTCTCTGGGGATGGAGAGCATTTTTCATCATAAGTCCTTCAGAGCTGTCTTGGATCAGAGTTGTATTGTTGAGAACAGCTAAATCATTCACAGCTGACCATCTTACAATTTGCTATTACTTTGTGCTCAGTACATTTCACTTTGTATCAGCTCATATGAGTCTTTCCAGGTTTTCCTGAGAGTACCTTCCTCGTCATTTCTTATAGTACGATACTATTCCATCATAATCACATAACACAATTTGTTCGGCCATTCCTTAATGGATGGGCATCCCCTCAATTTCCAATTCTTTGCCACCAGAAAAAAACTGCTATAAATGTTTTTGTACACATAGGTCCTTTCCTTTTTGTTTTGTTTTAAATGTCTTTTGGGACACAGACCTAGTAGTGGTATTGCTAGGTCAAGGGATATGCATGGTTTTACAGCCCTTTGGGTTGAATCAGTTCACAATTCCACCAATGGTGCATTAATGTCTCATTTTTCCCACATCCCCTCCAACATTTGTCATTTTCCTTTTCTGTACTCTTAGCCAATCTAATAGGTATGAAGCAGTACCTCAGAATTGTTTTAATTTGTGTTTCTCCAATCAACAGTGTGTTAGAGCATTTTTTTGTACGGTTAGAGATAGCTTTGCTTATTTCATCTGAAAACTGTTCATATCTTTTGATCATTTATCAGTTGAGGAATGGTTCTTATTTTTATAACTTTGACTCAATTCTCTACATTTAAGAAATGAAGCCTTTATCAGAGAAATTTGCTTCAAAATTTTTTCAGTTACTATTGCTAGTAGTATATCCCTCCATTTTATCCCCCCATTTATTCTATTCTCCCTCCTCTTACCTTGTCTTTCCTCAACCCCTCCCCCAATCTGCCCTCTCTTCTATCACCCCCTCCTCTTCCTTTAGGGTAAGATAGATTTGTATACCCAATTGAGGGTGTTGGTCTTAAAGGCCTCTAGGGTTCTTTCTGGCTTTAACTCCATGATCCTAGTTCCTAGTAAAACCTTGTCTCACAAAATTATTTTGTATTTAATTTTCTAAATACCTATTGTTGCCCCTCAATAAAATGTAAGCTTCTTGAAGGCAAGGACTATTTTCTTTTCTGTCTTTGTATCCCTAGTACATAATACAGGACCTGTACCATTTTAAGGACTTGATAAATCCTTCTTGAATAAATATAGAAAAATAAAATAGAGTTTGCTTTTTATTTGTCCTCCTCATTTCTCTGACTGCGCAGGAACCCACTTGAATGGATTTGGCCCACCCTATATCCTAAATCATTTTCCAAAAACGGCGCCTCCTGGTCTTGCAAAGAGGTTTAGAAGTCTAACTGCCCCCTTTTCTGCACCTCATGGCATCACAGCAATATTCTGTTACCGCGCCCACGATCATCTCTTGTTAATGTCAGTGGCATTTGAGGAAAGCCGACGTGCCCTTTCTTCAGTCATCTGCTTTGGTAGCAGCTGGTGAAACCTGGCACACGTAAGCAGTCTAATTAGTGAGGCTGCATGTGCCACAGAAGGGCTGGGGGGAGCCACAACTTGGGAGGTATGCCGTTGTCTTCTTACAGACTAGGAATCGAAATGGGATCATTTCTTTGGTCTAGTGGGCACGGGTAGCACTCAGACACATCTTTTTAAAGAAACAATTTGAAAAAGAAACTGTTAACTTGTTCTTGTTCCACATATGAAGAGGAAAATTACCTCCCAAAGCAGTATCTAATGCTCCTAACAGAACAGAGCTGCACCCAGGATTCTACTTGGCTGAGGGATGTTTTAATTCCAAAAGAAAGGTTTTTAATTTGTGCCCCTTAGACATGAATCCATTTTCTTTCTGCACATTGTTAGTAATTTTTATTATGAAATTTGCTGATGAACAAACCTATTTATATTCAGATGATCACGTCTCCCTCCTTGAAGCCCATCTTCTCCTCTTTGACTTGATTGGAGAATGAGGTTGTAATGTTGATTTTTTGGGCCACAGTCATTTCTATGGCAACAGAGATGATGTGAATTGGTTCAGATAAAATTAGAGCTCACCAAAACCTTTAGTCTGGTTATGAGTTACTAAGTGAGAGTAAAGAAATAGAAAATAATTTCTCATGTGTGTTTGTGTGTGTGTGTGTGTGTGTGTGTGTGTTTGTGTGTAATCTCAAGGAGTTATTTCAGTGCTCACTGCCTTATTTACTAGTTTGCCTAAATGACGAGTGCTGTGTATTTAAGGCATTATTTAACTCGGTACTCTATTTATGAATCACTTAGAACTCACCAGGCAAAAATTTTGTACCAATGGATACTCCATTTTATGACAGTTAATTATTTCTTTGTCTGCTTCCTGAATTTCTTTTCCAAGTCTGTAACTTCCTTTGGTGTTCCTGGAAATTCTTTGAGTGGGAGGCCTGCACAGATAGCCCCATACTGACCAGTAAAGCAGAATGAGAGGCCACTGGGACATTGAGCCCTGGGAGATGCTTAGGGAGGGGGAGCCAGGAAGGTTAGTTCCCAGAGTGCAGTCGCTGCTTATCTTGATGAGGACAGGAAGACCTGGGCAATGGCTACTTGACCTTGGAAATGTTTGAGTTTGGATGCAATCAAGTTTAGACCACATCACGCTCCCCGAGGAAGAGCTGGGTGCTGCTCACTCTCCTTTTCCAATTCGGGACCCTCCCTTGGCCTCCCATCACTCAGCTTCCTTGTCTCTTTTGAATTTCACTCCATTTGTACAAGATGTCTTTGTGAGGTTTTACACTTTGATGGCTTAAGCAGTTTCAAACTGCTCTAAGACTTTTGTAACTCCCTGTACTTATCACTGTCTTTACTGAGATCATCCCAGTCTTCCGGCCCAAGGGCTCCTTTCTTGAGGAGTTTGGTAGCCGGCAAACAGCCTTCTCCATTGCAGCTCCTCCCTTCATACCCGGGGACTTGGCTCTCCGCACTCGCTCTTCCTAACACCCTGTTCTCCTGTTTCATCAACTCTGATCATCTGTATCTCTGCTCTGCCTTTGCTGTCCTCAGGAGGGGCCCCTTAGGCCTCACTGTCACCTCAATCTCTATTACCTTCAGAAGCTTGAACTCGCATCTTTTTTTCAATTATAATTTGTTTATCTTTCCCTCTGCCTCACTTTCCCCAAACCTATTTATTCTCTCTACAACCCCCCATCCTTCCCTCATTCCTGTTCTCCAAGTCCATTACCTTACCTTGGAATCACTTTTTCCTCAATCTTGACCCTATAGTTAACCAGGTCAATTATGAATTTGTCTTCTACCTTTAGTCTACTCTCCCAACAAACATGAGACTTCCTCAGACGCTCTGGGTTATATATGTGTATAAATAGATTACATTAACATATATGCATATAAACATATGTGTATATATGCATAAATACATGTGTACATGGAAAGCATACAACCTATATACACACGTGTGTTTGCACATACATATATTCACAAACATAAATTTACACACATACACACACATTCTGACTGGGTACACCATGAATTTATGTTACACAATCTCCCTGCTGTCCTCACTATTGCATGACAATACATTTGTCCTTTAATGATGAACTCTATTAAGATCTCTCCAATAGCTGGTCATGGTGGCACAAGTCTCTAATCCCTGCTTTCTGAGCTGCTGGTGTCTGCACTAAATCTGGTACCAAGATGGCAGGTCCACAGTCTTGGAGGGCCACTGGGCTGCCTCAGGAGGGGCACATATGCCCAGGCTGGAAAAAGAGAGGCTTAAAGCTTCTGTGCCAATCAGTATTGGGATCAGGCTTGTGACTGCCCACTGCATTTCCAGCCTGAGGAAATGGGACATGGTTAATGACCCTGCAGAGGAGGCTGAGAAGTGATCGGCCAGAGAAAAGGAAGGAGGCAGGAAGGGAATCAGAGAAAAAACATTGCCATTTAATCCTAGGGAAAATGCATCTAGGAGGAGGGAGTGACCAGCAATGCCAGAATCTCTCTGTCTCCCTGTCTCTCTGTCTCTCCGTCTCTCTGTCTCTCTCTCTGTCTCTCTCTGTCTCTCTCTGTCTCTCTCTCTCTCTCTCTCTCTCTCTCTCTCTCTCTCTCTCTCTCTCTCTCGTCTCTCCTCTCTCCTTCCTTCCTTCCTCCTCTATTTCATCGCAAAACTAGAAAGAACATTTATAATCATTGCTTCCACTTCCTCACCCTTCCCTCACTTTTTTGTTCTCTTGTACAGGCATCTGCCCTGCCATCCTACTGAAACAGTTCTCTCAAAAATTACCAATGACCTCTTTCTCTCTTTTTTCAATGTTAAGCAAGTTAAGTAAGAAAAACAAAGAAAGTGAGAAAATTCTACTTCAGTCTGCACTCAGAGTTCCTCAGTTCTCTCTCTGGAGGTGGAGAGCATCTTCTTGTTGTGAGTCCTTTGGGATTATCTTGCATCACTGTATTGATCAGAATGGCTAAGTCCTTCACAGTTGATCATCGGGACAACTTTGTGGCCACTGTGCAGAATGATCTCCTAGTTCTTCTCACATCACTTTGCATCAGTTCATATAGACACTGCCATATTTTTCTGAAAACATCCCCTCATTATTTCTCATAGCATTATAGTACTCCATCATAATCACATGCAACAACTTATTCAGTCATTCCGCAATTAATGGGCATCCCTCAATTTCCAATTCTTTGCCACCACAAAAAGGGGTGCTATAAATATTTTTGTACATATAGGTTCTTTTCATTTTTCTTTGATCTCCTTGGAATATAGACCTAGTAGAGGTATTGCTAGGTCAAAGGGTACACACAGTTTTATAGCCCTTTGGGCATAGTTCCAAATTGTTTTCCAGAGTGATTGGACCAGTTCATTACTCTCCTAGCAGTTCATTAGTGTATCTTTTTCCCCTCATCCCTTCCAGCATTTGCCATTTCTGATAGGTGTGTAGTAGAAATCAATAGTCATTGAGAGCATTTTTTTTCATATGACTTTGTTGCTGTTTGAGTCATTTTAGGTTATGTTCAACTCTTCATGAGCCCATCTGAGGTTTACTTGGCAAAGATACTAGAGTGGTTTGCCATTTCCTTCTCTAGCTCATTTTATCTTGCCTAGGGTCACACATAGGTGGCACAGCTAAGTGTCTGAGGCCATATTTGAACTCAAGACCTTCTGACTCCAGGGCCTGTGTTCTATTTGCTGTACCATATAGCTGCCCATGTCATATGCGTATAAATGGCTTTGATTTATTCTTCTGAAAACCATCTGTTCATATCTTTTGACCATTTGTCAATTGGAGAATGGCTCTTATCTTTATAAATTTGACTCAGTTTTATACTTAGTATATATTTAAGAAGTGAGATCTTCGTCAGAGAAATTTGCTGTACATTTTTTGGTATTACTTCATTGTCTATGGTACCTTTTAGCAAAATGTAGTTTCCCTGATTGTCTCCTTTTAACTAGGTCTATTTTTGCTTTTGCTTTGTCTGAGATTATGATCGCCATTCTTGCCTTTTTTACTTCAGCTAAAGTATATTAGATTCTGCTCCAGGTGTTGATTTTAACTCTGTGGGTGTCTTTCTGTTTGAAGTGTGTCTCTTGAAAACAATATATTGTTGGAATCTGGTTTCAAATCCATTCTCCTTCTGCTTCTGTTTTATGGCTGAGCTCATCCCATTCACACTCACTGTTATGATTCCTAGCTGCGTATTTCCCTCCATCCCATTATCTTCTGTTTCTTCCTCTCTCTTTTATCTTGTCCCTCCTCAAAAGTCTATTTTGAATCTATTTCCACTACCTCCCTCAATCCACCTTCCCTTTATAATCCCCCTTCCCTCTTTCTCTCATCCTTTTCCCCTCCTCCTTCTTGATTGGGTAAGTTACATTTCTATACACAGCTGAGTGTGGACATATATTCTTCCCTCTTTGAACCAATTCTGATGAGAGTGAGGTTCAAGCATTGCCTGCTCCACCCCCCACCATTTTCCCTCCATTGTAAAAGATTTTCCTTGCATGCCTCTTTCCCTATTCTACCTCTCCTTTTCCCCTTCTCCCAGTGCATCCCTCTTTTTCACCACTTAATTTTTTGGGGGGATGATTCCAACATAACTGATTCACACCCATGCCTTCTGCCTATGTAAACTCCTCTTAACTGTTCTAATAATGATAAAGTTCTTAGGAGTTACAAGTATCATCTTTCATATAGGAATGTAAACAGTTTAACCTTATTGATTCCTTTATGATTACTCTTTCTTGTTTACCATTTAAAATGCTTCTATTGAGTGTTCTGTTTGAATGTCAGATTTTGTATTCAGCTCTGGTCTTTTCATCAGCCATCTATTTCATTAAATATTTTTTATCCCTTAAACATTATACTCAGTTTTGCTCAGTAGGTGATTTTTGGTTGTAACCCTAGCTCCTTTGCCTTCTGGATTATCATATTCCAAGCCATCCACTTTTTTCACGTGGAAGCTGCTAAATCTTATGTGATTCTGAATGTTGTTCCACAATATTTGAATTGTTTCTTTCTGGCTGCTTGAAGAATTTTTTCCCTTTGACCTGGGAGCTCTGGAATTTGGCCACTTGAGAGTTTTCATTTTGGATTCTCTTTCAGGAGAGTGATGGGTGGATTCTTTCAATTTCTATTTTACACTCTAGATCTAAGGTATCTAGGCATTTTTCCTTGATTATTTATTGAAATATGATGTCTAGACTCTTTCTTTAGTCATGGCTAACCCAATAATTTTAAAATTATCTCTCCTTGACCTATTTTTCAGGTCAGTTATTTTCCTGATGAGATATTTCACACATTCTTCTATTTTTTCATTCTTTTGACTTTGTTTTATTGTTTCTTGATGTCTCATATCCTTTGAGCATTTATCTTTTGGGAAGTGGATGTGTGTGTATACATACATACATACGTGTGTGTGTATATCTATTTATTTATCTGTAATCTTACCATGTATATCTTGAATAATATACCCTTATCGGAGACATTTGATACAAATGCTTTCCCCCCATTCGACCATTTCTCTTCTTATCTTAAGTTCATTAATTTTGTCTGCGCAGCAGCTTTTCAGTTTCAAGTAATCAAAAGTTATCAACTTTATCTTTTGTTATTGCTTCTGCCTTTTGTTTGGTTAAGAATACACGTCTCGACCATAGCTCTGAGATGCGTATGATCTGTTTCTCTTCTAATTTTTTTATAGTATGATTTTAACATTAAGGTCACATATCTATTTAGAATATATTGTTGAATATGTTGTAAGGTTTTGATCTAAGCCTCATTTCTGCCAAAATGCTTTCCAGTTTTCTCAGAAGTTTTTGTCAAATAAGGAGTTTTTCATTGTGTAGGAAATTTATATTTTCTGCTTTATCCAAATGGGTTGCTGAGTTCTGTTGTTTCTGACTCTCCTTTGTCTGATCTGTTTTATTGATCTCTCTATTTTTTAACCAGCACCAGATAGTTTTGATGACTGATGTTTTTTTTAAATTTTTTTAAAATTTAATTTATTTAATATATTTAGTTTTCAGTATTGATTTTCACAAGAGTTTGAATTACAAATTTTCTCCCCATTTCTACCCTCCCACCCACTCCAAGATGGCGTATATTCTGGTTGCCCCATTCCCCTGTCAGGTCTCCCTTCTGTCACTCCACTTCCCCTCCCATCCCCCTTTCCCCTCTTCTCTTGTAGGGCAAGATAAATTTCTAT